>JAZDUA010000548.1:600000-1023205 GCA_038098605.1 Gryllus longicercus | reverse complement strand
TGGCTGCATTGACGCGTCCGCGGCCGAGAAGTGTTATGTTTGTGCTGTGTGGTTGTGTGCGTGTGTGTGTGTGAAAGGGGACAATCTGCTTTGAGATGTGCTGCTTTGCCGGTGTGGATTTTCGTCTAATTTTGACTGGACGCCTTCTTGTTCAGATCTGTTTTTCCTTTAACGGCGTGAAATGCCCGGGACGCCAATTTAATTGTTTATTTCAGAAAATAAGGAAGAGTTAAAGAGTGAAGAATGAGTAAAAGAAGGAATATTTATGTAGAGGTATACGTAACCGTTTGTTTTCAAGAAAATTATTGAATACGTACTTTCAGTAAACAATCATTAAAACGTCTACCAAAAATAGTCAAATATAGACAGTTAATTTCGTTTCCCTAAGTTAGCTAAATTGACGCTTCACTTGTTACGGAAATAGACGATTTAATTGATTTTTATACTCTTCGTCAGGTTAAATTATTTCATATTGTCTGTAATGATGTTGCTGTTGACTGAAAAGTATCTTCATTTGTGAAGTTGTGTAGTATGTTCATTTATGTTCGTTGATGGCCTTGGTTGAGGGACGTGTGAAGAGAGATGGGCGGGCGGGCTTCGCGAGTTGAATGCCTAGTTGAGCGATGTAGCTCTTAGTGGCAGGTGCCTTGTGGTGTGCCTTCAGTAGATCCCCATGGTGCCGCCAGATATCCGGAAAAGGGAGTTAAGTAAAATGGCAGAGGACGATCACGACTGAACAATGTATTATATGTGTGGAATTAAAAAAAATGTACCTACGAGTAAATAAGTTATTTTATATTACCTTATTAAAATAAAATTGCACCTGGTAGCAATATTAGGGAGTAACCCCTAATAATTTTTATTTATTAATGATCGATAAAACGCAAGAGTAAACAAAGAAAATATGAATTTGTGCGAAACATTATCAATGATAATTAGCTTCTATTGTATCGATATTTCTCACAAATATTGATATGAATATTATTCACAACTATTGATATCACCTTATGACCGAATGATTCCCATTTCAATTAAATTAATTCATTTTGTTCTCGTTCACAAATATCAGACATAGCCTAGTACTCTTTCTGACATAAATAAATTAAAAGTAAGGTAAATAAATCATTCATAAATCAAATTAAACATTGTTTTATTGAAATATTTTTAAATTGTTCGGAATGATTTCACTGAACATCTGCGAAGAATTATTGTTAAAAATCAACAGAGATATAAATTTGCACAAAATACATCCATTACTTTTGCCTGGTTCTAAATTCATTCATTCTTTCCTTCGGAGTGTTTAGCGAAGAGAAAACACGTAACCTCGATCTGCATCTCGTTAAGTATGCAGAAAATTCGTAAGGAGTAAATTATCACATAAATGTCGGATAATGACGAAGACTATTCTGCAATAAGAGAGCTGAGTTTTAAATTACACACTTCTTATTTGAAATAAAATGTCTATATAGACCAGAAGGTGCCTGATATAAATCTTTAAATGATTGAATTACTTATCTAAGAGAGAGATATGTTTTTTAACTGATTAGAACTTATCCATAATTGAGAAATATTTCGTATATGTAGAATTTTATTTAGATTATTATTATTATTATAATTATTATTATTATTAGTAGTAGTATTAGTAGTTAGAATATTTTCCCCAGTAATTCCAGGCAATTCCATCCCACTACGATGATCTGCTTAATACAAACAATGTGCTTCACATTTCACCGAGGAAACAACATAAGAGAAATGAATCTATCCGTCGTTCAGCAATTTTGAGTTTAGTTCTCGTACGCCCTACATTATATTTTCGTATCACGTCGTTATTTTAACGAGATGAGCGATTCTACGAGTATACAAATCATTCTAGTTTCGTGTTCACTTCTTACTCAAGCAAACAATACCATCCTTCGCAGAACTTCTAACAACCACATACCGTTTAACACACTGACCAACCCCCAAAAATACCCCGAAAACGTAAAATCTGAGTCGCCCTTTTCATCCCACCACAATGTAGCCTGTTGAGCTGGTAGTCGTGACTCGCCCTCGAACGGAGGGCGACGATTTCGTGATTAAGGGCTCCACAGAAATCGGTCGCGAAAGTGACGCGCTTTTCTCTGAGAGGAAATGCATTTCCCTTTGTACCTTTCACTCCGCTAATTGGAAAACTTTAATGAAAAATTCGAGATATAATTGAGACGAGGGAGAGAAAAGTTTGCCGAAGAGGCTTCTCGGCCCGCACAGGACGGAGTGGGGGGGGGGGCGGGGAGGGTCGAGGCGGGGCGCGTAAATATTTTCTGTCGCCCTCTCCAACATGTTTCGAGAGATCGTTAAACATTTGCCCTCTGACTGACCCCTCGACGCTTCGTAGAAGTCGTCTTTAGAGGGCCTCTTGATGGGATTTGTCTCTGTTGAAAGGTATTAAGGTGTTCAGAAAGGGGTAAACGTTTGCTTTCGAAGTTTGTCTCACCTGCAAATCCTTTTCAAAGATAACATTTTCTGACATTCCGAGAGAAATGAAGGCGTACTTGTTCAAAGCAAGTATTTTGGGATAAAAAACAAGCACGAACATGTTTCTGTGAATAAATGAAAACATTTGGAATTTTGGTGAGGGCTGTTGAACAGTTCATGTTTAAAGAGGCGTATAGGCAAATGAAATAAAACGTGTCATAAAATAAATCATAACTTGGTGAGGGATCTAAACTCATCTTACAAATACCTTCACCATTTTTTACGTAGTTGGACGAATGTTGTTTAATTAAAATATGTAAAAATTAAGTTATACATGTTCACGTGCTTTCTCTTCGTATTTATTTTATTTATTTATCTTAACATTAAAGTGATTTAATAAATTATTCATATTTTCTAGTATATTTTCTTCTCCTTTTTCATAACTTTCATTTTCTACTGTTGCAATGTATGTATTTAAATACTAAGACCCCTTTCCCATAATAAAGATTGATTGTTTCATAGCTTCATTTCATTACTTCTGTGGGATCGCTTTAGTAACAGATGAAATGGGTATGCAAGTTATTGACGTTGTCTAAATCACTGGCCTTTTGACAGGGAATCATTGGCCTAATTCTGTCATGAGCCGATAAATTATTTGATTACTCTGTTAATTAAATTCAGTATTAAAATCCCTACAAAGATCTGATACAACATTCTCAATCATATATCTATCCGTTACTTTCATCTTCCTCATGCATTAAAGTTTAATTAATTCTTTACTAAACTGAGTGAATTGAAATATTTGTAATATACTGTTTCTTATTCCGAATGCTTGATGTGAACAGTAGTAGCAAACCGCCATATGTACTATCAATACATCGAAAAAATAACATATCGTTTCATAAATCTTTTTGTAATCCCCCAACCAGTCGGCAGGCTGAAGAGAAGAATGATATAAACCGAGTAGGATAGACGCAGTGTGTTGCGTGGTGTCTCGGGAGACTCGTTTACAGCGCTCCCGTGGAAAGGGATGCTCTTACGCGGGTCAGAAAAAAGCGGGTTGGGGGTGGGGTGGGGTGGGTCGGGGTGGGTCGGGTTGAGTCGGGGCGGGTCGGGACAGGAATAGGTGGGAGGAAGAATGGAAGGAGCAGAGTTCGGTGGGAGGAGGAGAGTGGCGGGGTCGGTCGGGATTGGTCGGGATGGGCTGGGGCAGGGTTAGGTGGGAGGAGGAATGGAAGGATCGGCGTTCGGTGAGAGGGGGAGAGGGGCGGGGTGGAGCAGGGCAGGGTTAGGTGGAAGGGGGAATGCAGGGGGCAGGGTTCGGTGGGAGGGGGAATGGTAGGAGCAGGGATGAGGTGGGAGGGGGTGAGGTGGGGGTGGAGCGGGGCAGGTTTGGTGGAAGGGGGAATGCAGGGGGCAGGGTTCGGTGAGAGGGGGAGAGGAGCGGGGCAGGGGCAGGTGGAGAGTGGAATGCACGGTGCAGGGTTCGGTGGGGGGGGGATAGTAGAAGCAGGGGTTCGCTGGGAGGTGGAATGGAAGAAGGAGGGGTTCAGTGGGAGGGGGTGGAACGGGGCAGGGGGTGGTGGAAGCGGGAGGGGCAGGGGGTAGAGTTCGGGGGGAGGGAAATTGGAGGGGGCAGGGTTCGGTGCGTGGGGAAGGGGGGCGGGGCTGGGCAACGTTTGGCGGCAGGGTAAAGGACGGGGCACGGCAATGCTGGGCAGGGCCGAGTTCCAAGGGAGAGGGTATGGACAGGTCAAGATTCGCTGGTTGGGGGGGGAGGGGAGGGGAGGGGCGGGGGCGGGGCAGGGCGAGGCTGCGTCCCATTCCGCTCGTTAACATGAGAGGGCGTGGCCGCGCCTTATCGCTCCTCGCCTCTGGGCCACTGCGCCCGCCGCCCCCGCCCCCGCCCCCACCGCCCCGCGCATTGCTATCGATTCCGCCCCCCGCCCACCCCCACGCCTCCGCTCGCGCGTCGTTCGCCTGCACTGCAACGGCTTCACTGTGCGCTCTCATAGGGCGGAGGCGCTGCGGTTTTTTCAAAATTAGCCAAGGGGCAATTGACTGGTTTTGTACAAATGAGTAACCGTGTGGGTTGGGAAATGTTCATCGAACGCTACACAGTAAGGGAACAGAGCATTAATTCAATGAAATAGTATTTTTAGTAAGATAATTATTTTTTATAATACATGAAAATACGATGAATGAAATGTTCTAGTGGGATAAATCTGAAACCGTGCCCTAGATAGTAACACATGGACTTGGTAACATCCGCAACCTTGGTAACATATTAAATAATGAACACAATAATACACTCACTCAGGGCGCTCTAACCACCTCTGCTATTCTGGATGGCAATAAATAATATTAACAATGCATAAATAACTAAGCGCCGATCAGATGGCCGAAATCGTTAGAGCAGTAGTGCCGTAGCGGTCTCGGACCAGAAGTCCGTGGGTTTGAGTCCCGCCTCGTGCATGGGTGTATTTGTATATGTCTATATGTGTTTGCAGTCCTTTCATCCTTCTCTATCATCATCATCGCATTATCGATAACCTCAGGGATAACAATCTTGGGGAGTTTAAAATCAGGATTCAGTCGATTCCTCTCATAAAGGTACTTGCACCTGCTGAAGCAGGATGCATACGTGGTTCGAGTTGGCCTAGACGCGAAAAAAATTAAACCATATGTATTTCCATGCAGACTGACGATATTATTGCGTGTTTAAGTATTAAAGAGACGTTTTGAAAAAGAAGAAGGAAGTTAGTTGACGGTGTAAAAATCAAAATTTGTGAGTCGCATTGTAACCATCTGATGATACAGAAAGGAGATAGAATGGAAAGGTGTAAGATCATAACACGTGCACTAGAGCCTGAAAACTATACAGATGACAAACAAAATTGCGTGGTCACAATATTTTCCTCGAAATTGTCGCCCGTGTAAAACTAAACATTCCGTCAGCAGTGTCCCAAACACAACTCTCAAGAATGTCTGGCATTGATAATTACAATATACATTATGGTTTTAATAACTTACTTCCAATGGCCACAGATACGGAGACGCAATATTGTGCACAATGTATTCGGAAATTAATTTTCAGATATTACTTAACTAATTTGAAGAAAATTGAATCTCCTCTTTTGTGGCAACACTGTTTCCAATTTCCTTTTGCCCGCCCCCGTGTCCTCTGGCTTCTCGCTGTCGTCGCACTGTGCTGAGCGCAGCGCTGCGGCACGGGGGCGTGGCAAGCGCAGCAGTCGCTAGGCGAGTACGCGATCTAATTAGACGTGGCTCCGCCAGGGCTCGAACCGGATCCCCGCTCGGCGGCCCAGGAGCCACTCCGTTCTCACCTCGCCCAAACGCGATCCGCCTGCTCTGCCCCGCCCTTCCTTGCGCTCTCAACTCCGCCCCGCCCACCAATACCATGCACACCCGTGTCTCGCTCACCCGCACTCCGCCTACCCGCGCCCCGCCTACCCGTTCTCCGTCCAAATACTCCTCACCCACCGCGCCACGACCGCCCGCGCCCTCACCACCTCTCGTCTCGCCCACCCGCACCGCAACCAGCCACGCTCCGCCCATCCGCGCCCTGACAACCCGACACCCCGACCACCCGCGCCCCGACCACCAACTCCATGATTACACGCGCCCCGCTCACCCGCGCTCCGCAACCTACGACCCATACACCCGTGCTCCGACCACCTGCGCCCCGACCACCCTCGCCCCGACCAGCCGCGCTCCGACCGCCCGCGCCACGACCACCCGCGCCACGACCACCCGCGCCCCGACCACCCGCGCCCCGACCACCCGCGCCCCGACCACCCGCGCCCCGACCACCAGCGCCCCGACCACCCGCACTCCGTCTACCCGCGCCTCTACCACCCGCGCCCTGACCTCTCGCGCCCCCGCCTCCAATATCACGCCACCCGCGCCCCGACCACTCCCATTACGCTCATCTGAGCCCCGCCCACTCACATTCCAACACCCCCACCCCACCCACCAATAACTCACCTCCCCCCAACGCGCCCCGCCCACCAACACCCCGTCCTTCCACACCCCGCCCTAACGCCCTCACGTGCGCCACAAACACCCACGCCCACACCTCGAACCCGTCCTCCCGTCTCGCTCAACTCCCTCTAGCCCTTGCTGTCTCAACCCCGGCCCGTCCCGCCTACCCGTATCACGCCCGAATCCGTCACGCCGTCTCGTCCCGCATTTTGCTCGAGCCCCTGAAATTCCTTCTTACACCTTCCTTCGGAGGGGAAGTAAAGCCGGCTGTCCCATGTTAGTAGATTTACTTGCAAGTAAAAGATCCTCACGCCTAAATGACGCCTGTGAGATAAATTCAAATCCCCTGATTCTCGTCCAAGATATACCTCCTTTCTCTGCTAGTTGGTGAATGGAGCGTAGCGAAATTTGCGTTGTGGGACGGAAGAGCAGGCCTCATGGCCTGAGTCTCGCCACGTCTCCCTGCACCTCAACGCTCACCCACCCCGCGATTCGCATATATATATATATATATATATATGCCTATCGCATATATGCCTCGCACTAACCCCGCCCCTTCCGATACGCGTTCCCTTCGAACCAACCCATCGAACACTGCCCGTCCTTGCCCTCTCAGGCACCCACCCGCACGCGGCCCTCTCGTGCCCCGCCTGCCCTTGCTCTCTCAACCCCGTCTCACCCACCCACAGCATTCTCAATCCTCGTCCACCCATCCCACGTTCCGTCTACCACCAGCACCGCCAACCATCCCACGTGCCGATCGAGTCCTGCCCGCCCTTGCTCTCTCAATTCCGGTCCCGCCCCTTCCCGCCTGCGTCTCACCCAAACGCCGCCACTCACCTTCATCCCACCCGAGTCTCTCTCGCGCTTCTCCGTCAATCCACCCGTGCACCTCCCAAGGGACGCCTACCCCTTCCCCGTGCCCCGCCCACCCGCACCATACAAGACCCCGCCCATCCTCACGTCCCGCTCGAACCCTCCACGAGTCGCCCATCCACACCTGTCCCTGTCCCCGACCCTGTCCCTGTCCGTGTCCCGCATACTCACGCCCTGCCCGGCCAAATCTGCCCATCCTGATACCGCGTTCCAACCACGTGCACCCGCCCAAAACCCGAGCCCCCCACCCACCAAACCTTCGTCCGTTCTCTCTCTCTCTCTCTCAAACCAGTCCCAGCCCTATTCAGTGCGTGCACCCACCCATCCCGTACCACCCCGCCACTCAACTATTCCGCGTTCTACCCGCGCACCGTTACTTCCTTCAACCCCGTCCGCATCTCGCCCACTCTTTCTCCCATCATACTCCTCCCGCGTCCTGTAGACCTCTCTCTCTCTCTCTCTCTCTCTCTCTCAAACCAGTCCCAGCCCTATTCAGTGCGTGCACCCACCCATCCCGTACCACCCCGCCACTCAACTATTCCGCGTTCTACCCGCGCACCGTTACTTCCTTCAACCCCGTCCGCATCTCGCCCACTCTTTCTCCCATCATACTCCTCCCGCGTCCTGTAGACCTCTCTCTCTCTCTCTCTCAAACCAGTCCCAGCCCTATTCAGTGCGTGCACCCACCCATCCCGTGCCACCACGCCACTCTCAACTATTCCGCGTCCTACCCGCGCACCGTTACTTCCTTCAAACCCGTCCGCATCTCGCCCACTCTTTCTCCCATCATACTCCTCCCGCGTCCTGTAGACCTCTCTCTCTCTCTCTCAAACCAGTCCCAGCCCTATTCAGTGCGTGCACCCACCCATCCCGTGCCACCACGCCACTCTCAACTATTCCGCGTCCTACCCGCGCACCGTTACTTCCTTCAAACCCGTCCGCATCTCGCCCACTCTTTCTCCCATCATACTCCTCCCGCGTCCTGTAGACCTCTCTCTCTCTCTCTCTCAAACCAGTCCCAGCCCTATTCAGTGCGTGCACCCACCCATCCCGTACCACCCCGCCACTCAACTATTCCGCGTTCTACCCGCGCACCGTTACTTCCTTCAACCCCGTCCGCATCTCGCCCACTCTTTCTCCCATCATACTCCTCCCGCGTCCTGTAGACCTCTCTCTCTCTCTCTCTCAAACCAGTCCCAGCCCTATTCAGTGCGTGCACCCACCCATCCCGTGCCACCACGCCACTCTCAACTATTCCGCGTCCTACCCGCGCACCGTTACTTCCTTCAAACCCGTCCGCATCTCGCCCACTCTTTCTCCCATCATACTCCTCCCGCGTCCTGTAGACCTCTCTCTCTCTCTCTCTCAAACCAGTCCCAGCCCTATTCAGTGCGTGCACCCACCCATCCCGTGCCACCACGCCACTCTCAACTATTCCGCGTCCTACCCGCGCACCGTTACTTCCTTCAAACCCGTCCGCATCTCGCCCACTCTTTCTCCCATCATACTCCTCCCGCGTCCTGTAGACCTCTCTCTCTCTCTCTCTCAAACCAGTCCCAGCCCTATTCAGTGCGTGCACCCACCCATCCGTACCACCCCGCCACTCAACTATTCCGCGTTCTACCCGCGCACCGTTACTTCCTTCAACCCCGTCCGCATCTCGCCCACTCTTTCTCCCATCATACTCCTCCCGCGTCCTGTAGACCTCTCTCTCTCTCTCTCTCAAACCAGTCCCAGCCCTATTCAGTGCGTGCACCCACCCATCCCGTACCACCCCGCCACTCAACTATTCCGCGTTCTACCCGCGCACCGTTACTTCCTTCAACCCCGTCCGCATCTCGCCCACTCTTTCTCCCATCATACTCCTCCCGCGTCCTGTAGACCTCTCTCTCTCTCTCTCTCAAACCAGTCCCAGCCCTATTCAGTGCGTGCACCCACCCATCCCGTGCCACCACGCCACTCTCAACTATTCCGCGTCCTACCCGCGCACCGTTACTTCCTTCAAACCCGTCCGCATCTCGCCCACTCTTTCTCCCATCATACTCCTCCCGCGTCCTGTAGACCCTCTCTCTCTCTCTCTCTCCTCTCTCTCTCTCTCTCTCTCTCTCTCTCACCTTCGCGAGACCTGCCCACTCTCACCCCGCTCGCCCGCAGCCCTCCAACCATTACTTCCTTCAAACCCGTCCACACCTCACACACCCTTTCTCCCATTCCGCTTGCACCATTCTTCTATCGTATCCTCCTGCCCATGCGCGAGTTCCGCCCACTCCTGCCCTCGCCCTCGCTCCGCGTACCTGCTCTGGCACCGCCGTCTCTCTGCCCCGCTCCACGTGCCTGCCCAGCTTCCGCCACGCCGCGGTCGCGTCTCGGGTTTCTGGGCGCGCTCCGACGCAGCGCTTCAGGTCCCGCTGGCGGCCGCTGCTCCTTGGGTTTCGACGGCGTTCGTGTTACGGTGGCAGTTCGGGTAAGTCGTCGACGAAAACCACAGGGGTTTCAGGGTCCGCAAGCTTTTGCTCCTCTTGTAACGATGTGGTCGACGTGTGCATTTTAATTTATTTGTCATATTCTGCGTTGGACATTTCTAATTTTAGTTATTTTATCACATTTTCAATTATTTTTAGTGTTGAATGCTAGGGATGTTTTTGTACTAAAGCATTGCTTTGTCTGTGATAGTTTATTTATTATTCGAAAAAAATGTATATAATGTCATATTTGAGGAATTTTGCTTTCTCTTGCGACACAAGAAATTTTCAGTTAGTGTTTCAACAAAAGTTCTAAATATATTCTTGAATAGTTTTCATTTATATTCACTACTAAAGCGAATTCGTGATTTTGTAAAACTAATTAATGTAATGTAAAACTAATTTAGTAATTTTAATTTGCGATTATTCGAAATTTTGTAAAAGTAATCCTGGTTGTTTCAGTGACTTGTGTTGGCTTTTACAATTGCAAACAAGGTAATTATTCCTTACAATTTCATATATTTTACTCCTTAAGGAAAACGATTGTCATATCCATAGCTTGGCACTACTAATTTCATGTATTAAAGTAATTGCAGTGGCACGTTGCACTGTTTACTCTTACAATTTTCGTAAATATTTCATCCCGCTTTCCCTGCAAGAAACCAACGATTTCATTAGCTCGCCCGCGACCTCCCTTTGGTGCGGCAACGGCGGTCGCTGAGTGTCTCGTGCGACGACACCGCCTCTGCGCGTCGCCCCTCGGCCCTAACCCCAAGCGCCCCGGCGGCCCGCCCCCGCCGCGCCCCCCGCCGGGCTCAGCGCCGCCCTGCTGCCCCAGATCGCGGCCCCCGGGGACGCGCGGCGTATTGGGGCGCCGCCCTTCGCCCGTTCCGTCTTCATCACCCCGCCCCCTCGGCGCCCCCTGGGCGGCGCCCGAACCCCGCCCCCGCCCCCGCTCACGCCGCTCCTCCAATTCCCTCCACCGACGCTCTCTCTCTCCTCTACTCCAGTTTTCCTCTGGAGCTCAGGTAGGTATTATAATGGATCAGAGGCCTTCTGCCTACCCACATAATTATAAAGTTATGCAATTATATATGTATATATATGTATATATATGTATATATTTGTATATATATGTATATATTTGTATATATATGTATATATATGTATATATATATATATATATATATATATATATATATATATATATATATAAACTTACAGGAGGTCCAGGGAGGAATCGATACTTGGCTGAGCCGTCAAAAGTTGGTTTGAAGTAATAGTTTCCACACATAAACTCACATTTTAAAAACATAAAACACAACGTAAACATGTAAATTGTATTTTGTTCACAAAATAAATGAATATATTTGTTAATAAAGAACAATTACAAATCAATTGAATTGTATGAATTGGTTGGAGCTCAGCCATTCCAAATATCCAAAGAGTCTATTAGAAAAAATACACTTAAAATTTGTTTTAAAAGCTTTTTTAAAAAGTTTCGTTGTTTCTTCCATGGACAGACTGTATATAATTCCTTATTAAATAAATAATAAATTTATTCCAGTTTTTCTTTCTTTGCACCTCGACGAGTGTCTTCTTATTTGTTGTCTTCGTTGTTCTTTGTCACTCTATATGCGATCCCTGCCGCCCTTGCCGCTTTTCCTTCTCGAGGCTCGAGTCTTTGTACCTCTCCCTCTTCCATCTGTTCGTCTACCGCTCTCACCACTTTCTCCCCCACTGCCACCACCCGCTCCTCTCCTGCCATACCATCCCCTTCCACCATTCCAGACGCCAATCCCTTCTGCCCCCCTCTCCCAACTCTGCGCATCGCTGTGTCCGACTGATCCGCTTTTTGCGTTGGTGCGGCGGTCGGTTCTTCGGGGCACGTTCCTCATTCTCCCACCCCCTCTCCCTCTCTCTGCTCTTCCTCTCTGTCTCTCTCTCTCTTTGTCATCCTCTCCCCCTTCTCTCGAGCTCCTTTCTCTGCGTGCGCGGCGCTCCGCAAATTTTCACTCGCGATGTGTCAACAACGCCCTGCGGGCCACGCGCTCCGCTCCCCCGCCCCCGCCGCGGCTGCCCCCTCCGCCGCCACCTCCGCCTCCGCCTCCGCCGCCCGCCGCCTCCGCTCCCGAGGCGCGCGTCTTTTGTTTCTCCAGCGCCGCCTCGATGATTGATGGAGCGCGGATCCGGCGCAGGAGGCCGTGGCTGGGGGAGGGGGGGGCGGAGGGAGGGGGAGGGAGCGGAGGCTGCAGCGGAGGCAACAGCAGAAACCGGCGGTGCGTGCGGAGGCGGGCGGCGCGGTCTCCGATAGCGGAGAGGAGAACAGCCGCCCGGGATGCTTCCGGTCAGCGCCGCGCCGCCAACGCTCCTCGCGGTCAATACTAGAAGCCTGCTCTGTAACCGCGGCTCGCGCCCTGCATCGCCCCCCCCCCCGCCCCCCCGCGCCGCGCGCACGATATTCGCCCTTTCGCGCGCCCGTGGCCGGGCTATGCCTGTAGAGCTCTGGAATGAGGACTACCTTACAACGGGCTGGATGCCGTTACAGCAATGAATACTTGAGTTGCGAACTCCATGGGAGGAGCATTTACTTGTAATGCGGCCACAGCCGCAAATATCATAGGATTTGCCAAGTAGTGTTATTGAAGGAATGCTATTAATGAATGATATGTGAGTGAGTCAATAACGAAAATTTAAGGCCTAGAGAGAATAAAGTCAATGTCGCCGCTGTCAAGAATAGTTAAAGCATACAAAACATGATAAAGGACACATGATAAAGCACACAAAACATGATATAATAATAAACATTTAAAGAAAATGTATTCTATAATGCGTATTCGTATGTGTTTTAATGAGGATTCTTCCTATGGTATAACAAACTACGCAATGTCAAAAATATCTTACGGCATTAATGAACTCTCTCAAAATATTCAATCATAACAACAACAACAACAACAACAACAAAACAACAACTCTAATTGTGCACAAAACTAGAATACACTTTTAAGTTTTTTAAAAATAATTACTACCATTATGAAAAATGTAAAATCAAGAATTCAATTGAAAGGGT
The DNA here is from genome assembly GCA_038098605.1 of Gryllus longicercus. Classification (NCBI taxonomy): domain Eukaryota; kingdom Metazoa; phylum Arthropoda; class Insecta; order Orthoptera; family Gryllidae; genus Gryllus; species Gryllus longicercus. The sequence continues at coordinate 1,010,338 of JAZDUA010000548.1, read as the reverse complement.
CTGATAAGTGTAAGACTAAGAACTATGCAGAAATAAACAGTACACACTATTTTCATAACATAATAATTAATTGCAAAATATTGAACTCGTTGCCGAAATAAAATATTTAAGTTTGAATTTTATCACGTTTTATTTTTAAGCATTTAAACGATATTTTTTCGTTCGACATTGATTAATGAGGATGCAGGAATTGCTATTTTGATTTGTTTGTACCTTTTCTTTACAATCAGATGCATTGACGTAAAATCAAGTCGTTGCGTTCAGATATGTAGATATACATCCTTTGCAGAATTAATTAAAAGCAACAAAATATATTCTTATTTACAGTCCCCAATTCACATCCATAACTTGTTTATTAATCGACAGTAAGGGTTTTTGTTTGTATAGCATTGCTCTGAAATTATTTGTGAAAGTAACACAAGTCGGGGAAGTGAGGTGCCGAACGAATGACTTGATAATGTTTTATTAACGTAATGCGAAAACAAACCTTAGTCTAGGATTTATTTAGGTGAAATATTAACTTTAAAAGTCAGATAAATATTTATTTATCAGGCTAAAGACGTTATATTAAGTTGTAATATTTATGCACTGCCATCGCGAAGAAAGAGATATAAAGTGACTAAAGCGAACACCAACGTTTCTGTAACAAGTAATTGTAATGGTTTTCAAACCTTAATAAAAAGACGCTCCAGAAATATATTCTTTAAAGTTCCATATCAAGATATATTCTCATCATTTGTACAATGCATCAAGGAAAATAAAAAAAACACACGTTTACAATGTTGGAGGATAAACTGTTACTTGTGATATCAACAGGTGAACAAGTTAATAAAAAAGTTGTAAATAGACAAACAACTCAGTGCGTCAGTGATATTCAAAGTCTGTTTACCATCCCCGTTCCCGCTCCCCGTTCCTACTCCGTCCCTTTCTACTCCACCCCTCCCTACTCCACCTTTCTCTTCTTCGCCCCTACCTACTCCGCCCCCACACGTTCTCGCTTTGCTCAACTTTACCCCACTACGCACCGTTTCCTCACGATCTTCACCCTGCACTGCCTTGCACCCCCCAGTTTATCCCCGCTCCCCGTCTTCCCGCGACAGCGACGGCGGGCCGCGTCGGCTCCGAGGGCAGGCTGCCTGTCGCCGCCGGTCTCGCGCTTGTCGCCCGGCGCCCTTCGCCTGTTTTAGCGGCCAGGCGGCCCACGGACCACGACCCACCGCCCGCGCCCGGGTAAGAACTTTCCAGAAGGGGATCAAGTGTTTTGCATTCATTTATTCCCCCCCCCCCTTCAGCACCCGCCGCCCGACTCGCCCGGTTCCGCAAGCTTCGCTCCGACCCACCCTGCCGTGTCCGCTCCGCGCAGCACCTCCTCGCTCTGTCTGTTCCCGCTCCTCCCTACTCCACCCTTTCCTACTCCCGCCTCTCCATACTCCGACTCTCCCTACTTCACACTTCCATACTCCGCCATCCCTACTCCGCCCTCTCTACTCCGCCCCTAGCTACTCCACACCTTACTCCGCCCCTTCCTAGTTCACCCCTCCCTACTCCGCCCTCTCTACTCCGCCCCTCCATACTCCGCATCTCCCTACTTCACACTTCCGTACTCCTGCTCTCCCTACTCCGCCCCTCCCTACTCAGCCCTTCCTACTCCACCCCTCCCTACTCCACCTTTCTCTTCTTCGCTGTTCCCCACTCCGCCCCACTCGTCCCTGCTTTGCTCAGTTTTACCCCACTACACCCCGCTTCCTCACAAACTTCGCCCTGCACTGCACTGCACGCACCCTCCCCCGCGTATCCCCGTTCCGTCTCGTTCCACCCCACCCCGCTCCCTCCCGCCCGTCCCTGCGCTTCTCCTCCCGGCCCCACCCCACCCACGATCAACCCGCTCCTTCCTGACCTGCCCCACCTCTTTAGGCACCGCCTCAGCCTGCTCCGCTCCGCTCAGCGTCTGGTCGCTCCGCCCACCCCTTACTGCTTTACCTCAGCCTGCCTGACTCTGCCCACCATCTCTCCGCTCTGTCTTCCCATCCCGTACGTACCTGTTCCGTTGCAACCCGCCCCTCTCTGCCCCCTCCCCACCCTGCCCGACTCCCCTACCATCTCCCAGCTTCAGCGTCATTCCGCTCCATCCCGCCCCGCCACACCCTACCTTCTCCACCCTATCCCTCTTCTTCCCCTCCGCTCTCCCCTCCGCTGAAATCTCCCCACTCCATCCGCCCCTCCCCACTTCACCTCCCCCTCCCCTCTTATCCCTGTCCCACTTCACTCAACCCCGCTTCGGCGCCTCATCCCAAATAAATCACCCGTATCCCCTCCTTCCTTCCCCGCCTTCTCCTTTCCCACACACCTGAGTGTCTGCCCGCTCGTCCCTCCTCGCCCCGCTCCTACCTGCTCCGTCCACCTCTTACCACTCCGCCCACAATCTCCCCTCTTCACCCAGTCCCGCTCCGCTTGTCTCACCCCCCTCAAAAAAAGCAAGTCGCCCCTCCCCCACCTCCGCAACGTCCACGGAGCGGCGGAGTTGATTCCCCGCCACAAAAGGAGGCGCCAATGCCGCCCGCTGAAAGTTGGCCGCGCGGCTTCGTGCGGGCGGCGCCTTTTGTGAACCTGTCTCGGCCGCGTTGTTTTCCGCGAGGCGGCGCGAGGCGGTCTCCTTTGCGGCGAGGAGAAACCGAACAAGTCGTTGAATTATTTATTTGCGCGTTCGGAGCGCGCATGGAGTGTTGCGCCAAGGCCGCGGGGCCTCATCGCGAATCGCGAGCGGACGCGCGATTATTTCCGGTCGTGGGAGGGGGAGGGGGAAAGGGAAGGGGAGGGGGAAGGGGCGGAAGGGGTAGGGGTAGGGGATGGGGAAGGGGCGGGGGAGGGGGAAGGGGCGGAAGGGAAAGGGGGAGGGGAGGGGATGGGGAAGGGGCGGGGGAGGGGGAAGGGGCGGAAGGGGAAAGGGGGAGGGGAGGGGAGGGGGGAAGGGGGCGGGGGAGGGGGAAGGAGTGCGGGAACGCGTGGTGCGTGTGGGGGGAAAGTTGCTGACAAAAGGCGTCTCTTGAAGGAAGCTGCATGATAATTTGGGATTCAATGGGATATGTATATCTGTCCGAATGTCTTACTTTGCGATGCTTCATTGTAATAAAATGGACGATGAGATGACTGTTTGAAATGGAGTTGGTTAGAAAGGCTGTAGAACAATGTGGTAATGTTCATATTGCTCACAATGAGGGTTGAATTGATTTACATACGGAAGGAAATGAAAATCTGACGATGTTTGTGGCAAAGAACACTTGCATACATTATCCTTTAAAAGATGTAAAGTGCAGATGTAATGGAACGATTTGGGAAGCTGAGATCGTAATGGTGGAACTGCCGTAACTTTCTTTACTCGAAACTGTTGTCACAAAAATACACAGGAGTAAACAAAAAAATAACAATAGTTTATTCAATTAAGTTCAACTTTCACAATTCAAATCGTATCGTAGACCTACCAATTAACAATCCATCATTAGAAATAGCCAAGTTCATAGCGTAGGTGGCACCACCAGACGTGTCAGTCCGTATCGCTGTCACCGCAATCCAGAAGAATTGTACTAAGGCAAATGTTCGAACAAGAAGATACACATACACACACTTGTCATCACTATGCCGCTTAGTTCGCCGATTCCGTTTCGATCGCTTGCCGCTCCTTGATGTACCCGAGGTGACCTCATGGCTGTAGACTCGCTTCGAGCTACCTTTCCGTTGGCTGCCTCGCTGTATCTAGCGAACCCCGAGAACGCGCGTTGCCATTATACGACGCGCCTAATATGGATGCTGTTAATTCGTCCACACCAGAAAGATCGTAGGTTTTATTCTCGCCTCGGACACGAATGTTTTCTCGTGTGTTATGGGATTCTCCCAATCATCAGATATAAACCTTTATCTCCCATTTTTACATTTCCATGATTTATCTACACGTTTCTTTTTTTATCTATAACTTTTTCTATAATTTTCTTTCTAACATGTAATATGTGCGAGATTTTATGTAAGATAAGCGTAAGAGGTAGATGCGCACTGAAAGACACAGGAAGCTGGCAGACACGGACCTGTTCTATCAAATACAGCTGAGGTGGAGAATGGTTCCATCAAGGCAGGATTACTACAGAAGGGACGGAGAGATGAAGGGTAGTTTACGATATAGGAAGGACACCAGATGAAATATGAGTCCGCGAAAAACGGGAGGTATAGCCGGAAGGGGATCATCCAAGTGACACTGAAGACAACAATAAATCACTATTGGAAATAAAGTGTCAATTGATAATTTTACAGTTAAATCACTGTGAATGAAAGTTATTTAGAAATTCACTCAATATTATCAATCGGAGGTTGCGGCTAGCTCTTGATCATCGTGCTCGTTTTCCAGTACGCGGCCTCGGGTTCGATTCCCGGTCGAGTGAAGCACCTTACAATGTCTCAGTATATGTTGCCGTGTGACCTCTCAGGTTGAGAAGACCGGGCGTGGGGGTGCTAACCACACGTACTTCCTTAACCCATGGCGGCGAGACAGCGACGTCACCGGTAGGCCTGAGCCCATTCACGGGCTGTCGCGCCAAGTACATACATACGTACTGTGACGTACCTTGGTTTGCGGTCCTTTTCACTACATTTATTTTTAGAAAGGACAGGTGTCTTGGTTCGTGAATGGGTCTCGTAAGGTTTGACAAGATCATTGGAAAAACTCAATTATAATTTTCTTTAATCAAACAAGCAATTTATTACCGAAATCACACATTTAGTACATCAATTTCCATCTAATTACTACCTGTTTTGGGACCAAAACTATACCCATGATCTTAGATTTTACAATACCTTGAATACCAAAAATAGTTCGTTTCTTCCCGGATGGTTCCCAACGGCTGCGACGATCGGCGACCCTTCGGCGCGACTCTCGGCGCCCTTCGGACGGTTGACTGCGTGGACGCCCGCGGCACCGGCCCTCTGCGGCGGTTACACAATACCTCTGCTTCAACTCCGACCGTTGCACGTGTCCTCTCAATATCGAGTAGGCACTGCTTCTATATTACTGTCTGCCTATCCCTTGCAGTCTATCTCGATGCTTTCTTGCAGCACAAATCCACCAATTCTCCTTCGCTTTCCTTTTTACAATAACGCAGGCACGTGGCCACTACCCATGCCGTTACCAGCCACGCGGCTTACAGTTCTTGCCTTTTTCACTACTGTTCCTGACACCAATTCCATGATCACCAGCTTGCGCTAATTAACATTTGCCACTATCACACTTAACTCACTTCTTGATAACTTCCCTTACATTATTTAACTTCATTTTGTCCTTTTTTCACCGCGCGCACCAACATCGCTCCGCTCTCCTTCGAGTTCTGTTCCACACGGCTCCTGCCGTCGTCTCGCCCGGTCTCACCGCCTTCTCGCGCCTGACCCGTTCCCTTGTCACGTCCGTTACTCGCCCCGCAATTCAAACTGGGCGCATCCGTTACTGCGCAATTCAAACTGGGCGTAATTGAAATAAAATGCCCTGCGTTTCGAATTAATTAAAGAAACGCTCCGCGTTTCAATACATACATACATACATACATACATACATACATACATACATACATACATACATACGTCCATACATCGGAGGTTGCCGATAGAGATCACGGTTTGAATCCGGTCGGGTTGCGGGAAATATGTGAGATGTGTTGCACATTATTACGGAATTTGTGGCGCCTGAGGCGTTCGATGCCTACGACTGACTTGGTCGGTGGTTCCTTTGATTTCTCCGCTTCTTCCAGGCGAATGCCGTATGAACTCTCTATGCAAACGAGACAAAGCCCGCGCATGATATTCTCTCCCCGTCTCCTCCAGTTCGGACTGGCACGTCATGAGAGTGTATGTTACGTATATCACATACCTTGCTACATTTGATGCCGTCATAGAGGTCAAACGCTCAAAATTTATGGAATAAAAGAAGTTCAAATTTTGATAATATCTACAGGAAATGGGATTAGTTTCGTGGCGAACTAGCCAGAAAAATAAGAAAATATAAGAGAGGCTGAGACTTATAAAGACATCGCAAATTTATATTTGTTTCAAGCTTTGAGTTTAGGAAGGTTTCTAAACTGTTTTGTACACTTAAAACACATCTCTAAACAAACTGTATTCTAGACAATATCTACTCTAACAACCACCACCACCACCACAACCTCCACAACCTCCACAACCTCCACAACCTCCACAACCTCCACAACCTCCACAACCTCCACAACCTCCACAACCTCCACAACCTCCACAACCACCACAACCACCACAACCACCACAACCACCACAACCACCACAACCACCACAACCACCACAACCACCACAACCACCACAACCACCACAACCACCACAACCACCACAACCACCACAACCACCACAACCACCACAACCACCACAACCACCACAACCACCACAACCACCACAACCACCACAACCACCACAACCACCACAACCACCACAACCACCACAACCACCACAACCACCACAACCACCACAACCACCACAACCACCACAACCACCACAACCACCACAACCACCACAACCACCACAACCACCACAACCACCACAACCACCACAACCACCACAACCACCACAACCACCACAACCACCACAACCACCACAACCACCACAACCACCACAACCACCACAACCACCACAACCACCACCACAACCACAACCACAACCACAACCACAACCACAACCACAACCACAACCACCACCACAATAACATCAACAACAACAACAAAGGATTTTCTTTTCATGAGACCAACTGCAAAAGATCTTGGTCTCGAACAGGAAAAGAAAATGACTTTTGTCACTTTAGAATCAGATCCCTTTTTTAGGACTTCTTTTTTATTTTAATCCATCATTTTATTTTATTCCTTCATAATGATCGTGTTTACTATGATTTAATACCTCTACCCGATTGGCATGTTACTCTGCATCTATCTCCTTCATTTCCTTGCCCCTCCGAATATTAGATGCATGATATCCTAATCCGCCTGCCCGAATGCACCAGCACGCTCCCTTCTGTGTTAAGCAGGCCTCCTTCCGCTGCCCGCCCCCACCCACTCCTCCTCGGCCTCTGTCACCCGTTCGCCGAAGCGACGGCGCGGCGCAGCGAACTTTCGAGAAGCGCACGTTCGCCCGTTTTACCCAGCGCGCCGAGGAAAGTTCTGGATCGTATTTTGTGTTGACTGCCGATAAACCTCGCGCTAGTGAGCTCTCGTTTTATGGACAGGCTGCTAGTTACGTGGTCACCCGTTTTAGTGCGCGGACCTCTCGCCTGCCGTTCCGCCGCCCCCACCATCTCGTCTCCCCGCTTCCTCTCCCATCCTTTGCTCAATGGTTTTCTACCCTACCGCCCTATCACACCAACCCCCGGCTCACCTTCCCCCCCCCTTTCCCCTCGAGCCGGCAATCCTCTCGCCCGTCCGCCCGAGACGCCTCATCCAAATCGCGCTCTTAGTTTACGTGTTCCTGGAACGTTCCGAAACGCCCCGCCTGTAAAACTCCGCTTGCTGCGCCCCGCCCACCCCACCCACCTCGCCAACCCCGCCAACCCCCTTAAACCCCCTTGAACGCCCTTGAACCCCCTTGAACCCCCTTGAACCCCCTTGAACCCTCTTGAACCCCCTTGAGCCCCCTTCAACCTCCTTCAACCCCTTTCAACCCTCTTCAACCCCTTTCAACCCCCTTCAACCCTCTTCAACCCCTTCAACCCCTTCAACCCCTTCAACCCTTTCAACCCCTTCGACCCTTTCAACCTCTTCAACTCCTTCAACCCCCTTCAACCCCCTTCAACCCCCTTCAACCCCCTTCAACCCCTCCCAACCCCCGCCAACCCCCGCCAACCCCCGCCAACCCCCGTCAACCCCCGTCAACCCCGTCAACCTCGTCAACCTCCGACAACCCCCGACAACCACCAACAAACCCCGCCAACCACTGCGAACTCCCGTCAACTCTCGTCAAACTGCCTTGATTCCTCTCTTTCCTTCGCCAACATCCAACCTCCCTTACCCCCCCAACCCCTCCCCAACACCTCCCTAACACCCCAAACCCCGACAACCTCCGCCAACCCCGCCAACCACTGCGAATCTCAGTAACCCTCGCCAATCCTCACCGACGCTCTCTTTCTTTCGCCAACCCCCCCAACCTCCCTAACCCCCTCCCCGACCCCGCCAACCTCAACCAACCTCCGCCAATCCCCCGCCAACTTTTGTCAACCTCCGCCAACTCCCTCACAATCCCTCCAACTCCCTCCAACCCCCGCCAACCCCCACCGACCCCCGCCAACCACCATCGACCCCTGCCAGTCCCCCCATCACCCTGGCACTGTTGCGAAGGGGAGCTCTGCCCGTTACAGGCGAACATCTGGGAGGCTGATCCCACATAATCGTATCATCGATGATGGGGCTGCGGGAATAACTGTTCGGCCGTCTCTAAAAGTCCCAGTGAACAACTGCGCATTCTGGAGCTAACAGAAGAGCTGTATGCAAACGGCTTTCACTGCCCTTCGATGCGATTCGTTTGAATTGGAATCGTCCTAATTTAAGTGATGCGATCCAGCTCGTCGGGGAGACAGTTCCGCCCAACCCCATAAGTTGCTAAAAGGTGATTTGCGTAAGCCGTGTGGACTTCCCAAGTATGCATACGTTCAAATTTTTGCGTGGCGTAACAATTCCACTACAACGCCTCACTAAAGTGTACAAAAAACAAACAAACACTTTAATATGTATCGTATTGCAATAGTACGTATTGTGGCAGATATAATAATTATTATTATTATTATTATTATTATTATTATTATTATTATTTAAATATTCAGTTTTCTAACCCAACGACAACTAGATACATTGTATTCAGTTATAAAGAATTGTGGAAAACAATATAACGTATTGCAAATACAATTAATAAATGGAAGTAACCTTACAAATAAATCGAATTTAGATGATTATTCCAGAATTCCTAGCCATTCGCACAATAAAAGGAGAAATGTTTGTTTATGTGAACAAATAAATAAAATATTATTTCATAACACTGTAAATAAAAGCTTGAATTATTTTGAGACTCTTCTCACATTAAAGCTAAACGAAAAACAGAGATTATTGCAGCGCAATCCAGTGTAAATTCTAAGCTCTTCATTATATTGTAATCATTTTGCAATGTAATATAATTTTCATCTTTTAATAAAACTATAACCATCGAACTACTAATCCATAAAAGTGTTGGCAGGATGTTTAAATGTGCACTATTCACCTGTGTCATCAAGGATAACATTAATTTTTAAGAGCTATGTACCTCGCTATGTAATATTAATTAACGCAATCGCAACGTGACGAACAGAAAATATATCAGAGGGAAAGATATTTCTTATATATTGACATCAGTAAACAGCGATTTTCCCCTAAGCGAGGCAGAAGCACCCACCACTAGCCAACCAATTAGCTCGCTTTATATCTCTTTACAACCGGAGTTCTAATACCAATCAGTCTTTGTGGAGATTTTTATCCCGATTGAAATGCACCATCCTGAGCTTTCGAGTTAGTTCCGTAAACACCCACTGCGACCACTCAACATAGAAAGTACATCACAACTGACAAACCAAGCGTACGGTGGAATTGGGACGGCCACTGTCAGTAAATTTGCGTACTCTCTAACAATCTGGACCATCTGGTGCAACGCGTATTCTTTCGTGCGTCCCGAAGCACTCAGCAGCGCTTTGGTTGTCGCACGCGGGTCACAACCCCGTAGCAGATGCAGCCGCGCGACCCACGCGGTCACGTGACCCCGCGCGAAATAGTAATGCGCGTCGTCACCGATACGCGAGCGCCGATCGTAAATTAAGGGCTGTCGCTGGAAATGCTTCAGCGAAATTGTCGATGATTCGTTTATCTTCTGCAGCCTTTGAACTTGAGCCCACTTGGGCGCGAAGAGCTATTTGGAGTACAAGCGTTTTCGTGGCCTTTCCGATACAATTCCACATTCTGTTTGATTTGTTTGCGTATTTTTTAAAAGAAATAGACGTACGCTATTGTTTTTTGCAGCAATTAAACGAAACAGAAGGCAAATTCAATTGGATATTGATACGAATGAGGATTTTTGAAGATATCTCATTTTTAATTTTAGATATACTATCTGAGCTTTGCATTGCAAACAATTCACATCCGTAAAAAGAGCACAGTTTATTGTGGGTGTATGAGCATTTTAAAGTTATTTCTGACCAATATAAATCCACAGACACAACTCAATTGTACATTCCTTTGACAAGTAAGAGTTAATCAGATTGGCAACAATTTTTTTCACTAAATAAGAATTTAATATGTTTCTCCCACATTTCCAGTAAAAGCAAATATCTAACTTACCTTTTTGTTTTCAACCTTTTTACTGTAATAGAACAGTTAAACATTCCTTTACAACTTACTCAAGTTTGAAGCCGTTTGCCATCGCCGTAAGTTGTAATTATTAAGATCCTGGGCCGATGAACAGCAATTTACATGTTGTAAACCTTGGCTAGTATCCAACACAGTTTAACAAATTTCCATAGTTTCTGTTTCTTACGTTATAGGCAGTACGTAGTACAATATATTTCGTAATAGGGTCTACTTACATAAAAAAATGATTACAGGAACTTATACATCTGCACCTTTCTGTATCATCTGTATCTTTCTTGTTATAGGTATACTCACCAACCAACTGTAGATAATCGTACAACACATTTGTTTTGATTGTTTTTAACGGATTGTTTTTAACGTCTGTTAAATCCTTGATATAACCAGAACATTAAGAGTGAGTTTTCATTTCTGTTATTTATAGACTTAATGTTATATAACAGTACAGTATTAAAAAAAACAACTACTACTTTCCTACCAACTCGTTTATTGTGTCGTCCCGTGGCGTAGCCCGCTCGCGCCGCGCCGGGTCAGCTGCTTGAGGTCGCGCCGGTCACGTGACCCCGTTCGGCCGCCCACGCGCGCCGGAGTAATCCGCGTCCGCCCCCTGAAATACGAGCGCAGTCCATAAATAGGCGCCGGCCACCTGCACCACGCGGAGGCGCTAATAAATATCCGCGGGTGCGACGCTAACTCGAATAGGCGGCCGTAATCATCGTAGCGTCGCTCTGCTCGACGCCCGCCGCCCGCCGCCCGCCGCACGTTCCCCGCACCACACGACTCGTCGTCCGACGCCTGTCCCCCTTTGCCTGCCTCTTTACTCGCCACCTTGCCGGTCCCCCGTTGCCCGTCCTCCCTTGCCCGTACCCCCTACCCGTACCCCCTTGCCCGTCCTCCCTTGCACGTCCCTCCTTGCCCGTCCCCCTTGCACGTCCCCCCTTGCCCGTGCCCCCTTGCCCGTCCCCCTGCCCATGACACTTCACCCGCCGCCCACCGCCGCAGCTCACTTGCTGCAGCCCACTGACCAACGCTACTCGCCCACTGCTCTCCACTCCTACCGCACACCGACACACCCCACACGACCGACTTCACACTACCTACTTCCCACCCCGAGTCAGCCACTACCCGGCACACATCGCCCACACTATCGCTCACATTCCACTGTTCACTACTTCACTAATCATTGCCCGGCTTCCGCTGCTTATAACTCATCCCCAGCGATTTTCCCTCACCTCTCACTACCCAACGATCCACAAGTTACCACCCACTGTCTATCCGCCCCTTCCCACCCTCACCACCAGTCTCCCCTCGCTCACAACGCATTACCAACCAACCTCTACTCACCACCCTCCTCAACTGCACATCGGCTTCCCCTCACCACGCCCCGCTGGCGCCCCCTGCTCACCGCCCACCATCTCCCCTCCCTCACCCCGCTGCCCTTTACGCTCGCTGGCGTTCGCTTAAATGACGGCCGGGGCGTATTTGTTTTAAATATTTTGTTGGCTGGGAATCCAGCCATCTATAAATTCCGAACTCTATCACGGGCGGGCTTAGGGCGGCGCCGCCCACCCCATGTGGCGGCAGCCAGCGCGCGGGGCCGCGCCGGGCCGCGCTGCTGGGCTGAATGCACCCGTGCGCTGGGCGAGCGCTCGCCACAAATCACAGCGGCGATTCGAAATTAATTACTATCCAAAACCGGACGCACCTAATTACCTGCGAGCGCCATACACTCGTGCGGTTTTGAGTGTTCGAGTTCTGATTATGGCACTGGAGTAGAATCTCGTATCGTGCCGTGGAATGCTGGGTTGCCGAGTGTACTATGAAATGCGAATGGTCGGGGTGGAACTCTGGTTGGCAGTTTGTAAAGATCGTAGTATGACTCGCGATGAGCTCATTGTGTTTAGGCTTTTCCAGAAATTTCAGTGACGATTGAGGTGTCAATCAAATGACGGAGTTAATAATCAACGATGAACACTTTCACTCTGCCCGTACAAATAACTCTTGGGACTTGTTCATCAAGAACGGAAGTTTGCATTCTACATGCATCGGTTGAACTTAAATGGGAAAGTGACAATCAGCGAGACCTGATGTTAGGATAAATAATGAGATGATGGGAAATAAGAAAGTTGAGAAATGAAGGACGCAAGGAAGATGTCAAGTATAAAATTCATTGTTTTAAGTTCTTCGTAACTATCTGATTATATTAGTAATACAACATTCATAATTAGATATCAAGAAGAATAACCAATATCTTCCATTTAAGGTTTGTATATGCCAGATGTAGTTACTATTCATTGCATAGCTTTTGTAAAATACTGTACTTAAAGATATTGTTAATAATATAATAAAAAAACATTTTGATGGTTTTATGTTTTCAGAGTAGTGATATGCTTGATTCTGATTACAAGGTAATTTGGAATTTACATAATAGTTTCTAGGTATGTTTAACAATATGATTTACATGTTATACCATTCAAGTGAAATGATTGAAATGAGTGAATATATCACTGACTGTTGTTTAATACATATATACGTCCGTCATTTCGCATTTGTTGTTTTGAAGTCATTGTATTTGAAACTTTATTAGTGTATTGTGATAATTTGTTTTTAATTCTAAACGACTGAAATTCTAAACGTCTGAAACGTCGAATATTACTTAAATATATGCGTTGTGAATTTATTTATCTTCTTGTTTATAGGTTCAATTGATCGAATATACTACATTTAGTACAAGCCAACAATTATTAAACGTTGCTAGATAAAGATGTAATTCTTCATTAAGAGAAAAATCTTGTCTGATCAATTAATTCCTTTGACCAGAATAAAAACAAATATTTTCTCATATTTTCTCTGTATATTATTGAACAAAAATTAAGAAAAATTCTCTGGACATTTTTATCTTGTGATGGCACCGAGCTTTGAGGACTTCAGAACGAGCCAAATACACATTTTGTTTCTGTGTTAAGAGCTCTCCGAAATGCACAAAGCGGGGCACTAAGAGTGACACCCCATCTGTTAGGCACCGCGCCACTCCAACCCAGCTGCCGACTGTGTGCCAGCCCCGGCTTGTTTTTGACGAACCGCACTCCGCAAATTGCTTGCTCCGCGCCGCGGAGCGACCGGCTCAGAGGCCTCTAACAGCGTGTTAACGCTCTTTTACAAAGCGCCGTACGACGCACCGCACCGCTCCGCTCCGCGTGAGGCGGCCGTGTATTGTCTCTCGGCGGGGCGGGGAGGGGATGGGAATGGGGAAGGAGATGGGGAGCGGGGAAGAGGAGGGGAGGGATTGGGGACAAAGTTCGTGGAGGGGGCTGCGGAGAGGGTTTGGATAACGTGAATAGGGAAAAGGTATGGGGAAGGCGCTGGGTGAAGTTGGAGAGAAAGTAGGGGTGAGTGGTGGAGGGGGGGGGGGAGGAGAAAGCGTGGGGAGTATGAGGGATGTCGAGTCGTAGGAGAGGAGTCGAGAAGGAGTGGAAAGTGAAGAGGGAATGGCGGGGGAGTGGCGGATCAAGGGCTGGGGAGGGGCAGAGGAGGGGTAGAGGAGGGACAAAGGAGGGGCAGACGAGGTGCTGAGGAGGGGCTGGAGAGGGATGGGGAGGGGTGGGAAGGGGGTGGGGAGGGGGTGGGGAGGGGCTGGGGAGGGGCTGGGGGGGATGGGGAGGGTGTAAGGTGAGGCTTGGGAGAGGATGGGAAGGGGAACGGCATTGGGAGAGGGAGGGAGGGGGAGCCGGGGATAGTAATAGAGAGGGGTGGTAGAGGCGAGAAAGGACAGGTATAGGAGGTAAGCATGGTGTGGCGAGGCGGGGTGAGGCGGAGAGAGCGGCGCGGCGCCTGCAAGCGCGTGCATGGGGGTGGAGCCGGACGGGAAAGAGCTGTGAGAGGGAGCGCAGGGCGTGGCTGCACGGTGAGTCAGGGTGTGCTAGGCGAGACTTTATGCAGAAAGCGCCTCTTTGCTGTTATTCTCGTGAACAAGGCTTTTAAACGCACCCTTTGTAGCGATTGCTAGCGGTTTCGTTCCACTCAGCTAATCGATGCGGCCGAGATTGATTTATTAGTGCAGGGCGACGGCCTGTTACGGAAATGAGGTTTCTGCAAAGGTTCATGGCGTTTTTGTGCCTGTCTTTTGCACAGCAACTAAACATCCGGCATTCGACTTTCGAAGCGGAGTAAAGCCACAAAGGAAGATATTTCTCATTGTAATTGGAGTATGAAAAAATCTACGGCCTAAATTATACTCATTTAAGAGTAATACTGAATGTTACGGAGGTTTTATCAGTAACATTTTGAGTGTTCAGATGTTATCTGTGCAAAACTGTGATGTGCGTATCATATAAAACGTTATTAGATATCTGTGATTTTCTGTCTTAGATCTTTTAACATTTAAACATTTTGCAAATTTTGTTTCTAAACAATCACAATGAAGCCAAAAATAGAAATAAAAGAGTTCAAAAGCATCGCTGGAACGTTCTTTGATGTGAGAGAATTTAGATTTTACTGCCACATGGAATCTAACACGGCCACAATCCGCTTTCGAGATCAATAAATATTTGTAGAAGGGGATAGATAATATGGGCGTCAATTTTCTGTATTTTGAAATTCATAATACGAGATCATGACTTAAATATAGAGTGAGTCAAAAATATAGGAACTTCAATATTAAAAAAAACAACACATTCATACGAGGGAATATCCTGAAAATAGATTTACATTGACTCAGTGACTGACACATAAATATTGCTTTTTATAAAAACTTTGATAAGTCATACTATAAAATAGTCCATAGTGGCAAGAAAGTGTTACTAGAACAACCAATAAGACTTATAGAACCTATAAAGCTTTCTGAATTAATAAGCAATATGGCGGCTATGCGTATTCCTGCAACAAACAGCTGCTTACGAGTGTTGGAGATTATCGATGTCCGTGTTGTAGTTCCGTGACATTTTACGAGTTTTATTTGGTGTGTTGTGTGCGTTTTAGATGCATTTTTGCGTGTTGTATATCAATGCATGCTTTATTCACACATTTATTCTGCATGTAATATTCTATCGCGAAGTATGGGTTAAATTTGGTTATGACTATGTTATTTTCTGATATAGTGATTTCCCTTCTTTCTTTTCTGAGTTCTTTTTCTCATAACACCAGTATATTAAATTTGAAAACATTATTTCATGATGACAATAAGCTTTCTTCAACCGCAAGGAATTGCTCTATATCCTGTGTTTACGTGTGGTATCCAACCCCTTTTGAAGATAGTCACCTTTGTACATGGAATACGGGCAGATTGTATATCATGTATTGGTGAATAAATGAGTGCAATTAATTTAAAAAAATAGATTTTGAATGATGTAATATTGCTAGTTATAAAGAATAATTTTCAATTGTGAAAAGATTCTTTCCATTAGATAACCAAAGAACATTAAAAATGTTAATGATACCATAAAGAAAAAAATTATTATTAATTGTGTCAGCAAAAATTAATATTTAGAATTAAGCATGGACGGTAAATGAATTTATTTAAATACACATTGCCAATGGATAATATAAATAATTAATTTATTTAATATAAAATCATTAAAAAATAAAATGAAATTATTGAATATAATGAAAAAAACTAAATTGCTGCTGAAGTATAGAGATTCACATTCAGACCCGGGCGGGGCCGGGCGGGGCCGGGCGGGGCCGGGCGGGGCCGGGCGGGGCCGGGCGGGGCCGGGCGGGGCCGGGCGGGGCCGGGCGGGGCCGGGCGGGGCAGGGCGGGGCCGGGCGGGGCCGGGCGGGGCCGGGCGGGGCGGGGCAGGGCAGGGCGGGGCAGGGGAGGCCCTGGGGTCCCATCGGTTCGCTTGCCGCTCTGCGCGAGCCCGCCTCGACTCAGAGGTCGCGCCGGCGCTCCCTGGCGAGAGCAGATCCTGCGGTGAAGAGGCGACTGAGGAGGCTGGAGGGGCCGCAGCCGGCCGAAATGTGCCCGCGCCGACGACGATCCTGGGAGCTGTTGCCGAGCAAAGGACAGGGTCAGGAAGGTACTGTGGGTCAGTTTCGCCGTTTTAGAGGAAAAAATGAAGGGACTCATATTGGTTCTGGTTTAAAAAGGTAGTCTAAATATCATGTGTTGAACCGGAGGCGATGAAGTCAGACTGGAATTCAGGTTTATATACAGGAAAGTAATTGGTTAGAGTGCTCCCAGATGATTGTTTGTATCTCCAGGTAAATAGCAGGCTTGATCAGATACTGAAATGAACAGATGAATTCTGGAGGCCGGTTGCGCTAACCAATCGTTCCCATGATTTTTTCTGAATGTTGATGTATGTAAGAGAAGAGTTTTAAATTGCGTTCCACGGACCGCGCTGTTCTTTGTTGTGCTTCACCTCCTTATCCCCGTGCGTAGAGCGGAGTGAAGGTCCAATCACTCGTAGTCATATCGTTCAATAACTATCCATGGAAAAACATTTCTGGCAATCGTCAGAGCCCCGGGATGTATCGACCGGTAGCAAGGCCGCTGAGATATAAAGCGCGTTTCGTGGTAAAATATCACAATTATGAAAAATAAATAACAAAATAAGATTCTTTCCAAAAAGTGATTCTTTCTAATTCAGGTCGCATCAACTTCTAGGTCATTAGCGACCGCTATTGCTTGGAACGGTATGGTAACTGTGAGGATCACACGATATGATGATGATAGGGGGTGAAAGGCCGAACACAAGACAACCATGCCCGAGGCGGCACTCGAATCCACGAACCTTCGGTCCGAGATCGCTACGGTACTACTGCCTCAGCGATCTCGGCCACCGGATCAGCAGAACCACGCATTGGATTAAGTGTATTAAATTATTGGTGATTCTCTGTTCCTATTGGCTTCCAGCATACTTCGTAACAATTACGAATTAGTGAATGATACGGATACTATCATAGAGTACTAGGGAAATTTCCCTTGCATTTACAACTGACATCGCAATTTGGGAACGTCGAAGCCATTCCCAGGATTAGAACTTGCCAATATTCCCTTCGGTAGAAATATTTTATCTTGAGAGGTGTGCGCTTCGTAACTCCCTTAGATTTATTTGCAACAAATGACGTGAGAATTTAAGTAATCGAAGTCGATGTGTCACACACAAACTTCATAAACATGATGTATACTGTTAGTACAAACGTTTTCATTGCATAGTTTTTTATAATTTGTGTTTTTATTATACTTTAAATATTTATAATTTTATTATAAATTGTATACTTTTATTATAAAATTAATGAACGTAGAAACGTGTAAAAAATTACATTTTTGGTCGCAAGCCCTCTATTAGGATGTTTAGAGAGTAGAGAAATCTCGAGAGGAAATCTTAACTATTACTAAGTACTCAAAGGACATTATAACTTACTATTTCGTACGTCATTATAATTAGGGACAATCATGCAATCCCAACTCTCAGGGACGCGATAAAATTGATGTAAATTAAGTTAGTAGCACATTCTCGCAGACGCCAAATTTGTCAAAAAATAGTTATAGGACAACGAGCAGTTTAGTTTAAACATAACGTTGGGATCTACAAACCCAACAAGAAATTGTAGAACGATTTCTAAAAGTTTTTTATTTCAATGCTCGATACCGTTTCTTTAATATTTTGCCCTCCGAGACTGCCTGTCTCGATCACCGTGATGCCGGAGGACAGCTGGAAGGGGAGGGGGGTGACGTGGAGAATGAGCCGCTCGTGGGAAGAAGGACATGGCGGCGGCGGCGGCAGAGACAAGATGGCGCCGGAAATGAGATGGAGTCTTAGACGAGTTGACACCGGCAGTCAGGAGGCGCGGACTTAAGTCCGCGGAAGCAGAGAGGCTGAGAACAGGTGCCGCGACGAAGTCGGCGACAGCCTGCAGGAGGACGGCCGAGCTGGGCCGCCGGGGAAATGCGCAAGCCACCGACGACATGAAGATGGAAGGGGCGGATGGCCGAGATAGGATGGTGTGAAGCGGAGTGAGGGAAAGAGAGAAGGATGAGGGAGGCAAATCATATTCCGACAATAGTTGTTAAGGTGAAAAAGACACGGAATAAGACATTTTACGGGAGAATCGGGTTGTAACACGGAAGAGGAACGTACTATAAAAGAAACCGGTAGATTGGTATAGTCCTAAAATATAGTCACATATGACGATAACGAATTCAGACATTTGGGGTAATGTATTCAGATCATAGCCGTGATGTGACTGCAAAACAAGACCTTGATCACGTGTTGCTTTGCTACAATGGAAGTAAAATAGAAAGAGAGTATTCACTGATGAAGAAGTACTTGCGAAAAGTGGGTGCGTATTGTAAGAGCTTTGGACATTGTGTAAGTCATTAATGCTCTGGTCGATGACTAATATCACTTCTGCTGTTCAATATAAATCTATAAAGTGTAACGACGCCAACGAACGTAACACGTGAAGCAAGTACGCACGTACTTAAAATAAAGAAGAGGGTAAGTTGGTTGCATGAATGGAAACGTGACTATGTCGAAGCGAGAACAAGCTGCGATGGTGTGGATGTCTGAGGAGGAAGGAGACTGGCAGAGCGCTGATGGCAATACGTGTCAGAGCTAGTTGACGAGCAAAGTGGCAAGCGGGCGGTCGCAGCAGACGCAGTTTGCCGGGAGAGACGTAGGGGGGGGGGTGAATAGAAGAGTAGCGGTGCGTGGCACGACCAGTGTAAGGCTGGGGAGATGGAGGAGTTGGCTGCTGGAGGTCTCCGCTCAACTGCTGCGGACGAACTTGCGACAGTGGCGCGGGCGGCGGGCAGCGGTCGCAGCGGGACACGCAGTGGTGCCTCTCGGCGCTAACTCTCCGCGCTGTTCCCGTCGCCCTTCCTTCCCCCTCCGGGCCGTCACCGCTGACCTGTCTATTACCTCCCCGCCCTTGCGTCACACCCTCGCCGCACAGCTCTCACCTCTTGCTTCTCTTCCATCTCCACACAACCGACTCTATTTCACTCTCGCAGACACGGTATTGCCGCCATACACCCGCCATCCTGCTCTCGCCGCCGCACTCTCGCTACCCTGCTTTCGCCGACCCCCACTCGCCGCCCCGCTCTCATAATCCTGCTCTCGCCACTCCACTCTTGTAGCCCGCTCTCCCCACCTCGCTTTCAACGTCCTGCCCACGCCGCCCCGCTCTCGCCACCCTGTTCTCGCCGCCACGATCTCGCCATTCCGCTCTTGTGAGCCCGCTTCCGCCTCCCCGTTTTGAACATCCCACTAACACATTTCCCGCTCTCGCCAGCCGCTACCACCAGTCCACTCTCTCCACTCCGGTCTCACCATTCCATTCTCCCCAACTCGCTCTCATCATCCCGTTCTCGCCACCCTCTCTCACCACCTCGCTCCCGACCCGAAGAAAATAGTGTAATTTTATTTATTCATTTACTTCAATATACGCCAAAACTACTTTTATGTTTGAGAAAAAACTTCCATAATGCTGAATTGGGTGCTTTAATTGTTGGAAGAATCAGTACGTAGCATTTAAATATGGGCTTTTCTAAATTTTATTCTAAAGTTCATTAGCACGTGCATATTTATGTCATAGTATTTGTTTTTGCTCTTGAACATTTTGCTCAATTTCCGCGTCGTGCTTTTACCTTTTAGCGTCGGGCGTTGCGTTCCCTCACGTGGGCTGCTCGGTCCGGATCTCTGGCGCGAAACTTCTGCTCTCTCGGCGAAATTATTCTCGCGACTGTGGCGCTCCTGGGCGGAGGCGCTCTTGTTGCAATTTGCAGTATCTCTCGCGTTAGCCCTCGACTCCGCCGGGCTCACGGCTTCTCATCCACGAGGGCGCGCCGACTCTCCCACACCGCCTCGCTCTCTCTCTCATGCCACCCACGTGCCCCGTGCCCCGTGCCCCATGCCCCGTGCCCCGTGCCACGGGCTCCGTGCCACGCGCCGTGTTCGTACTGGACTTTGTAGTGATCAGTGCCATGTGTTCGTTGATTGCTTATTTCGTTTTCTCCGTGCGTAAACGGATATGGTCGTTGGTCCCGTAAGTGGCGTCCATGATTTTATCGCGAGAGAAGGCGATGGTCTTCCCAGTGAAAGTACGGAAGGCTTGCGGGGTTTTCCGCAATCAGGTATCTCTCCCCAACGGGACACCGCTCCACCTGGGACAAGCTCTAAGCTTCCGACTGGTCCCCCGAAATGGGTGGTGGTGTAGTGCATACAAGTGTGTGAGTAAGTAAGGGGTGAGATTAGGACAAGGAACAGGTAGGAAAGAGCATCATCGGCCTGCGGCCTGTTTGTTAGGGCACTACTCCGGCATTCGCCTGGTGTTGATCGAAGAAACCAGGGAAAACAACCGATTCCAGCATCTAGGCGCTGAAATTCTCCTCCAATATAATCAATTGCGTCTGAATTCGACCTGTCTATTTTATCAAGCAAGTGTCGAAAATCTTGCTACCGTCGGGACTCAAACCCAACGACCTGCCAGTCAAAAGAACTGTAGTGACATCAGTTAATGACCAGAGCACCTCAGATAAATTTCGCTTCAGAGTTTGTGTGCCAACATCTGCTGCTTCAGTTGTTCTAGAGATACAAAGAAAGGAAACAGATTTGCTAGATGTGATCACATGATAGTAGCTCTACCTAACTGTAGAAAAACTAATTGAATGATTGTTTTAAAAAACTTTAAAACAAAATAAGTATAATTGATTGATTGATTGGTTGATGGACGGCTAATTGACTTAAGTTTCACACAAAAACGTAGCGATTGGTTGTCATCAGAGTGATGTGAAAGACGAGACTGATTTAGAAGTTTACACTGTTTAGAGCAATGAAGCCTCTTCTTATAGTTTTCTTTCGGAGTGCTTAGATAATTAAATACCCTAGTTGAGGTCTTTAAAATCTATTTCAAAAACGGCACTAATAGTTTACAAAATAAAAAAGAATGAATTCGTCCATCCAGATGATTGGTCGAATTCCGTTCAATGAAGAAAAATACAACATTTAAATTAATTTAATGAAGACTAATATTTTAGTTACATCTAAAAATTATCTGCACGTGCTATTATTCACGTTATTTTCTAAGAAAATATGTTATTTTCAATTCTCTCACCATCTACAAACGTTACGTAATTATGGCAGTGAAAACGCTGAAAAATATCTTTCTTGTTACTCGAAAAGATTTAACTTGCATTAGTTGTAGACTACATTTTGTTCGGTCGGGGCTATGCCATTTAGTGTGGAAGCGGGCAGACAATATTGATAGGGAAGAGAGTCTGTGTGGTCGGGGTTGGGCTGTTTGTAGGCGTGTTGGGTGGGGCAGCCTATGTGCTCGGAGCCTCTAGAGCTTGTCATAAATGGTTGTAATAAACAAATATCCTATGGACTCTGAGTAATCAAACAATCTTTATAGCTGATAACGTTTAACAATAATTGGTACATCTTATATTGTTTTAGTTACACCCGAAATTTGCAAGAGAATATTTTTCATGACATGGATGCATGTTTACCTTTCTAAATTCAATTAGAATGCAATATTATTTCACGAAAAAATAGTAACGATGTGATTGTCTTTTCTTATTTTTATTTTTATCAAATACCTAAACAAATAGTATTTTCTAAAAACACAATCCAATACTTCATCATTTAGTAATTATGATTTTTTTAAATGAGAGAAATGTGAAATATTTCACCTAATTTGTCTATCTAGTTGGAAACCACTGAAAAATAAAGCACTAAAATTAGTGCATTTTCGGATATTTAACAAATTCCAATGAAATTAAATTCGTGTTATCAGTGGACTAGTGGCCTCGTAGGAAAAATGCTGATGAATAAAATGAAATAAAACGCTATTTCAAACAGTAGCACGCGCACTGTTCAAGTTTCCACAAATTTAGTAGTAGAGTGTGTTTATACGGTTACAAATTACAACAGTTGTTTAATATCAAGAATTCAAAATGTAACACGTGATAATCAAATATTTAATAGCAGGTGGGGTCTTTCTTTGAACCTCACAGTCGTGTGACATCAGCGGTGTCCTAATCAGTGATACATTGAATATGTAAATTGAGTGCGTACGCGTCGGAGGAATAAAACAATCAAATATTTGCATTTTCCATCAAAATGGAAACTGTTTCATTGTTTCTGGATTCGTTTCGAGCTCCTGTACGGCTAAGGAAACCATAGGCACCCATTACATGGTTGCGGGCTCTGAAATTGTGTTTCACTTTCTGCGTGCAGTGGAAATTGGTAACAGATTTCCAAATTTGTATTTAACAGTTGTGTCATTTCGTTTTGAAGAATGAAAAACTAAGTCTGTATAATTCTTTATTAATTTTAAGACATCATGAAGATTTATTCATTCTCTAATAGTATGTTTTTGTACCCAATGTAGCATGTGTTGTTACGAGTCATAAGCGCATTACCCCGTCGCCGGCAAGTGGGGCGACTGTCCCGCCAGACTCTCCCGTACGGCGGGTTGCCGCCGCCGTCCCCCCAGGGGCGGCTCCCTTCCCCAGCCGCGAGGGGTCGGGGGCCGCCAGGGCACCGAGGGACTAGATGGGGCTCGCAGCGCGGCGCAGCCCGGCGAGGGGGCGGGAGGCGAGCGTCCCGGCGTCGTATCCGAGCGTCGGCGCCGCAAGACGGATGGGCGCCCGGGGACTTTAAATGAATTCATGATGAATTGGAATGTGTTTTACGTATTAATTCCGTGTAAAGCGTCGGGGCGTGGCGAGGCGAGGCGAGGTGAGGCGGGGTGCGGGCGGGGCTCCCAGTCGCCGGCGCTGGCTCGCGGCCTCGGGTGATGGAGCACCGGGCGGGGGCGGCGGGGCGCGACGCGCGCTGTCATGCATGCCGAATGAGCCGCAATTTTACACGCGGTGTCGCCTCCCCTGCGGTCGCGCCAGCCCCGTCGCCGGCGGCGGGGACGGCGAGATTCACAAGTCCATCGCGGCAATCGCGTCGCCAATTGGCAGTCCACGTGCCTGCTCCCAACTGCACGTGCGTGAAGGAAGAGGGGAGAACCGCTAGGCGGAGCCGAGTACGCCAGTGATATATAGATGCAGAGCAGTCGGAAGAGAAATTCAAGTGATGAGACATGCAAGTTACAAGGTCTCTACCAATAGAATAGTGAATGAAACTTCTAGCAGTCATGATGCAAGAGAGAAAATTATTTATTAAGTTTATATTAATAAATTGTTGTGTAGTAAATACTATGGTGAATTAATATCAAAGAAGTTAATATGGTAGCTCTTATGTCGACTCCACATCAGACAAGTTTGCTGAAGTTTCTGAATATTCCTATTTCATTAAAACAACCTATAATTGCATTTAATAAAGTAATACCTGAAATATCATGACTTTAACTACAAAACGAAAACAGTGTCTGCTATACTTTTTATTGGGTTAAAGAATACGTTAATCTTCAAATGAATCGTTTGAAAACGCGATACCGTTTTAGAAATTGTGATTTGTTTAAAGCAAAATTTACCCAATGACAAATCATTGTTCTAACCACCTCCAAAGAGGTTGAATAGCGAGGCACTGGATTCGTCTGCCGGACGGTGACTGACGCGGATGTGCTTTGGCCGCTGGCTACGAAGCCCGACCACTGCCGCGAGGCGATGAGGCAATTGGGCCGGCCTGGTGGTGGCCCGAGCGGCGATGAGGGCGGAGGCTGTCGGCGGAGAGGGCGGCAGAGAGAGGGAGGAGCAACGCGAAAGGGGAGGGGCAGATTGACGCGGAGAGGAGTGGGGTGCGGCGGGGACGATTAGGTAAGTTTGATGGCGAGCAACCGGCAGAGAGGACGGTGGGAGTGTGGAGGCAGAGATGAAAGGGGTGGGATGGGGAAAGTTGGAGAGGAGCAGTGTCAGAAGTAGTTGTGAGGTTTGGGGCGGGGATGGGTAGGGCTAGAGGAGGGGAGGGGTGGGGTAGGGAGGGTGCTTCGATGACGATTGCGTCCAAGGGGCGGGGACGAGAAAGGGTCGAGGTGAGGTGCAGGATGAGGCGAGATGAAGCAGGACCACGTGAGGAGGAGGCGAGTGGAGCAGGACTGGTTGTACTTCGATGTCAAGTGCGAGCGGTGGTTTTGATGATCGTGACTAGGGAGTGGGAACGAGATCGCGCTGAGGCGGGGTTTGGGGCGGGGTTTGGGGCGGGGTTTGGGGCGGGGTTTGGGGCGGGGTTTGGGGCGGGGTTTGGGGCGGGGTTTGGGGCGGGGTTTGGGGCGGGGTTTGGGGCGGGGTTTGGGGCGGGGTTTGGGGCGGGGTTTGGGGCGGGGTTTGTGGCCGGGTTTGGGGCGGGGTTTGTGGCCGAGGTTTGGATCGGAGTTTGAGGTGGGGCGAGGCGTGAGCCTGGGCAAACGCGAGAGAGGGAGCGGGCACGGGCGGGCGGAGAGAGCTGGTAGCGGAGAATGGAAATGCAGGGCGGTCGCTGGGAAATTGTCGGCGGCAGCGACGCGTCGCGGAGCGGCGGTGGCGGATAAGTGGCGGGAAATGGGGTGGGCGAGGGCTTCTGCATTTTATGCCATGTAGGCTTCCGGTCAGACAAGCGCTGTAATACAGATTTATGGGTGGAAGATGAGATGAAATATGGAGGAGAGGAAGAAGAGTGGAAGGTGATTGGAAGGGTAGGTAATTTACTGTGGTGATGTGGCAAGAAAATAATGTGGCAAATACTTCTTTGTGTGGAATGGAAGACAGAGAGATTAAGAGTGTTGTATTTCACTGATTGGATAGGAAGCAGTGAATAACTAAATGAATACCAGGTCTAGTCTAATGTGCATCAATAGTATAACAGAACAGCTGTTTCCTAATCACGAATAAACAATCAAATTTCAGAGGACTGTAGATTCCAATATACGCTAGTTGCAGATATGTATCTATGGTTTTTGCGTGTGTTTGCTCTCATAGTAATGTGTGCGAGAAGAAGAGCCCGCATGCACTTCTCAGAACATGTTCCGTTCAAGAGGCATCCCACAGACATAAAACGGGTAGCTGTATTTTTCACTTCAAAAATATCAGAAGAATAACTTTCAAAAAGTAATAAGTGGATGTTACATAAATATAAAAAAGCTAGTGGTAAGTAAGAAAATAATGGTGAATGTGAGGAATAGTAAAATGGAGGTTAGAGAAGAACAAAGTAGGTTAGAGCAGAATGATAGTTCACACGAGTGTAACTGACAGGGGTGTAAAAAGACAAAAGCATATAGGAAGCAGTGTAGGGTAGAACAGTCACGGGATGATGATGAAACAGACATCCCACAGAAATGAAAACGTTAGCTGTATTTTTCATTAAAAAAAGTAGCAGAAGAACATTACAAAAAGAGAAAAAAGTTACTCAAATATGATCAATCTCGTACTAAATAAGAATCTCATAGTGAATATAGAGAATAGTTAAATGAAGATTAGACAAAGAGAATAACGGTAAATTACAGGCGATAGTTCCTGTCTTAAGTCAAAAACTCTATTTTATCGAGAGACATTTTGATCGCTTTTGTGAGATCCTCTTCAGTCTCTGAAACTGTAACTAATTTGAAGTTATGTCACCCATATTGAACATTTAGTTCTAGTAAGAAGTTTGACATATTTCCTTAATCGTATTTATTCAGTGATTGTTGATTTTTTTATATATTAGAAGAACGATAGTTCACGCGAGTGTAACTAGCAGGGGTGTAAAAAGTCAAATGCATACGAGAAGCAGTGTTGGGTAGAACAGTCGCGAGGTTGATGATGGAAGAGGAGCAAAGCGTGAAATCGAGTGGTTGGCCGCAGCGGCTAGGAGAGGCGGCGGGGGATAAAACAAACGCCGGCGTAAAGCAAGAGCGCGCTGGCGGCACTGGCCGTGACGTCATTCGCACGAGTGCTCGCTGGCGCTCCGAGTGGTGGCGACTGTTGCGGTGCCATTTCTAGTGTTGCTCGTGGCGACAGGGGCACTGAAGCGGGGGAGGGAGGGAGAATTGTGAAAAAAATTCCAGACCCACACGAGCTGAAATGCATTTCGGAGAGTGCCCTTTTAATCTTAGTGGCGGTCTGCCGCAGCATATTTTCGTGCATATATTCTAGATTGGTGCTTTGCAAATAAATTAGTATATCACTGGAGTTGGACGTGCGTGGTTTTAGTACATAAATCAAAACCTGCGTCATGAATGTTTCTATGAATTGAAAAAATGTAAAATATTTAGAATTTAATGATTGTAGTTCAGAAGCATTGTAAAATGTATTCTCAACTTTTATTTTTGGGTTGTTTTGTTTTGGAAGACACATTTCTGTCACGCGTTGAAATAGAATGTTTGAGAGTGTTTGAGGAATTACATGTTACGAAAAGTTATAAATGAGGTGGTTTTATTATAATGCATGTAACTTCCGTATTACCTTAGATATACTCTTTGAATTCATAACTAATATCATATACAATTTAGAATTTCTTTTCCTCTAACATGGTTCCATCTGAATTGTGTACTATCAACCAATAATATTCGCGATTGTAATATAACTTTTAACTGGTAGGTTGATAGGTATGCATTCTGAAATTATGATAATAAATACATCCAATTCTTAATGCAATTCAATTACTATATCCTAGTTACTTTTGTATTTATTGCTTTCAAGCGCCTCTTCCTCTCATCAATCATAAACACAATAATAAAAATAAATTAATGATAGGGATTATTGAATACTCTACAATGTAGTTGAGTTTACAGCTATAAGTGCATATGTATGGTAGTCTAAATATTGATCTTTTCTCTAAGTTAGACATAATTTAAAGGAGTAAACCCCTATCATCGTATCGGATTTTCTTCTACCTGGTAGTTTCTCCACTGCACTGTGCCCCTGGTGGACTCCCTCTTGCTCTGCCAGCCGAATATCTCCTCTGCTCCCTCACTCCCGCTCACCACACCCCTTGCGTTGCAGCGCAGCGCTCTCACGTCCGCCGAGTGCGGCGCATGCTTGAAGCTCAACACTGCGAGGCGACTGCGCAAGCGGACGGCTGACCACTCTGCTGAGGGGGGATTTGGGAACGAAACCCAACTAGGAGATTATATCAAGATAAAACTTACAGTTAAACTGATTAATTCGAACTGTAATACTGGCCAGATAAAAACAGATATTTATTGTGTTAAAAATTCTTAAAATATGGCTACATTCAAACTTGATTTTTAAGATTCTTCCTATAAAAATATTAGAATGAGAGAATTGTAAATACAATATTGATTGTTAAGAATTATTTAAAAATTATTTTATAATATCACTCACGAGGGAAATTATGATACAACTAAACAATCCAGACCTGTCGAATTTAAATTATTTTTGAAATATTTTTTTTTGTCTTCGATAATATCGAATTATAAAAACTTCGAATAAATAAAACCTGGTAGTTATGAAGATTGAAGTCTCTAATTAATACTTAATATTATTTAATACTAACACTCGTTACGCAGAAAATGTATTCGTTAACATATTACAAATGTTTCGATATTTTCTTAGTTTTCTTGCAGTCCCCATTCAGTCTAAATATCGGGCGTGGCAATATTCATTGACAGCTTCACAAGCCTGCAGTGCATCGAGAAATAAGAAACAGGAGGATTATTTCCCACGAGTGCCGCTAGGGAGCAGTGCGGAGGGCGGGGGGGAGCAGAAGTCGATCTGCAGCTGCACTGAGTAAGCTGCTCCGCGTCGCGCCCGTAAACAGGCGCTCGTTAGGGCTGATTGCGCGCGATTAGTTGTCATTGCCGGAGCGCGCGCTGCGCCGCTAGAGCCGTCTGGTGCAGTGGCGTGCCGCCGAACGAGGGCCTCTCCAGAGCCCTACACCTCCCGTATAACGTGGTGGGGACCATTACAGTGGCGCGCTCTAGAGCATCTTCTTCTTACACTAATTAAAATACGAACTGCTACCAACGATATTTAAAACGTGCGTGAGTTCTCGGGACGCAAACACACGCGCTTGATACAAGAAATCGCGCTGCTGTTCGCGCTACCTTTTCTTTCATGCGTGTATTTTTATGAATAAATGAATTTTAGAAGATAAACACATAGTATTTAACTTCTTTTGTAATTTATTTCAGAAATCACTCATAATCAAAGTGTATTTCTTGACCAATTTTTATGTGCGAAACTTGGCGAGCCTTACCAGCAGCTGTATCCGGTACTCTAGCGCATCCTATAGTAGCAACCTCTAGCTTTGTCCCTAATTTTGATGGAGAGTTGCCGGGCCCTGGGCCTCTCCGCGAATGACGTCACTCCCAGGAGAGGAGACCCTGCACGCGATCTTGTCCCGGAGCGCTCGTGTTATCGAACGAACAGAAATTCGGGAGTAGGTTTAAAAAAAAAATCTCGCGTAACTATTAGTGACAGTGGTCATGATTCACGGCGGGAAAAATACGGAGGGGTCAATGGTTGCAGAATCTATGGTTGTGGAGCTGACGATGTTTGCAGCGACGATGTTGCCACGCTGACAATGGTTTGCGGAGCGTCGGTTGCGTTAGTCAAGATGGTTTTGGTGGTGGCGATGTCGGTGACGTGGTTGCGACGTTAACGTTAGTGGTGCGATGGTGTTAAATGCAGTAATGATAAGAGCAGCGGTGACGATTTGCGATGGTGCTGATGGTTATGGCGGTGACGTGCTTGAGTCGATGACGGAAGGCTGCAGCTGTGACGATGGTTGTACCTATGATGGTGGCGCAGGCAGCGTTGGCGAGGCCTGGTATAGTGACGGTACAACACATCCCGAGACCTTTGTTGGCGTTAGAGATGCATTTGATGTCAGAATTATAAATTTCTGATCTTATTTGTCAGTTCCATTGTAGCGTTACGGAAATATTGACGACCGTCTTTTTGCTTGACCCACCGAGTCTCTGCCGATCAACTTATGTACCACACAGAGAAGCCGGTCATTCCTCTATATCTTCACATAAGTCCACCACTACCTATTTTTTCTTACTTAAATAATATATTTTTCAATTACTCTCTTATTTGCTCGGCAACGTCATGGATGCAACATACATTTCAAGGGGTTCATGTCAATACTTCTTGTGCTCTTGATACGATGAGAGAGGCGCCATCCGCTGGTAATTATCAGACTCATTAGCATGTTGGACGTTCCAGAACTGTGCATAGTTTCGGTTCATTGCATAAATCTTCATATCTCAGAGATGGTGAATTGGCAATCGAGCTGCATATAGACACACGAAGCTGTTTGTGTTTAATTTGCATAACATCTCTATAGTTCATTCTGCAAATAGTCGACGCCAAATGTGTTAATTTGCCTGGGAAGGAAATGTCTGGGTTATTAGTTTGTCATGATTGAGTGAAAGCTCTTCAAGCACATTACGTTTAGTTAGGGGAGACTTTTTATATCATAGAATAAGATAATTTATCTGTTATATTTCTTTGTGAAAATGATATGCAAACAAATACTTTTGTACGCATTTATGGGAATTTTGAATATAAACATGTAGTGGTAAATGCAGTTCAGTGAACTAAAGTCTAATAAAGTGATATTGTTAATGGGCCCGCAAGTAACAACTAAAATGTGAAGACTCACAATGCGATTATTTGAAACAAGTATTTCAAGCCGACCTTTAACTCGACTTCCGATAGCAGGTATGCCCCCCTTAAGGGTTATTTGTCTCAGCCGTACCTTACGGTCTCTTTTCCGCGGCTTTGATGCGATGAAGTGACCATTGGGGGTGAATACCAGAATACGAAAGGAAAGAACACGGTAGGATGTAAGTTTTGTAATGGAATAAGGCCTTTGATCTAGCCATACAAGTATTTAATTTATATGTATAATAACCTCCTATTAAATAAAAAAGATAATAAGAGAGGATGATGTGTATCGAGAGTGCAAAAACAAGACAATTTATTAATGGAAGGGCGTTTAAGAGGTACTAGTAAGAAAAAGTTCATGACAAAAAAAAGATAGAAAAAATGAGTGTGGTCGAGTAGTTTCATGTTTGACCGTGAGAATGAAGGGGTGTTTTCATGAACGAACTTGTTGATAGGGCATGTGGATGAGTAAAGCAATGTTTTATTGTGCAGGTGGATGTGCTAATATCCCGTAAATGGATAAATGGCGAGCGAATGAACAAAATCTCATTTTAGTAGCTGCCGGGATGATTGTTGTAATGAACAGCTTATGGAAAAGGGAGGTACACAATTGACTTGTGAATAATTAGTTGTTGACGAGATTTGTAGAAGAAAATTCGCGTATTTCGAGAATCAAGCGCGTGGTTTGAGAGCGAATGTGTTAGAATACGTGGGCTTCAGTTAGTATATCGGACTGGTGTACTCAAGTGGGCAGATTCAAACCCGAACAAAACCGTGGATTTTTAAGGCAAAAAATCCTTCTCACAACTATATTCTGAGGGTAAAGACGGCTGTCCTATGTTGTACGAGCATGTAAAGGATCTACAAGCCTACAAGACACAAGTAGCCACAAGCTAAAATCTGTATTCTGGGCTCAATTTAAAACGCCTGTTCGACATCGTCACCAGAGTGGTACCTTCTTTCTCCACAAGATGGTGAAAGGAGTGTAGCGATCATGCCTGAAGGAGTATGTCTCGCCACAAAAAATAAAGCATTGATTGAATTGAATTTAATTGAATTGAATTTACATGAATTGAATTTAAATGAATTGAATAGGTGCCGAAAAAGGCTAGAGAGTGGAAGGGAATCGTTTCGGCCCGTCGCGATGTTTAGAGAGCGTGTGATAGAGCGGAAGAATCAGTGGAGTGAATGCTAAGAATGTGGAAGGGAAAGAGAGAGATACGAATTATGAATTAACATAAAGGACGGAGCGCGGGTGAGCAAGGAACGAAGTGAGTGACCAAATGCATTATTTAGAGAGCATATTACAGAGCGGGAAAACAGGCAGAGGCAGAGCGAAGAGGATGAGAGGGAAAGCGTGGGATACGAGGAGCGAATGGACAAGGAGGGACAAGGAGGTGAGCAAGGAACGGGATAAGCGGCCAGACACATTATTCAGAGAGCTCGTGATAGAGCGAGAGAATAGGTGAGGGAGTGATAAAAGTGTGGGAGTGATAAGGGTTGGGTACGAGCGGTTGGACGGTACGCGGTTTAGCAACGGGCGGGGTTAGCGGCCAGACGCATAATTTAGCGAGCATATGGTAGAGCGGGAGTATAGGTAGAGAGCGTCCTAAGAGTGTGGAAGGGAAATAATGAGAGTTCTGAAAGAGTACGTGTGGCGTATAGACGGGGTGGGACGGCACGCGGGTGAACAAGGGGAGGGTTTAGCGGTCACACGCATAATTTAGCGAGCATGTGCTAGAGACGGAGAATAGGCAGAGGGAGTGATAAGGGTGTGATAGCGATAAGGCATCAGCGGTGGGACGGCGCGCGGGCGAGGAGCGGACGGGGTGAGCGCGAGGACGGAGCGGGAAGGCGGCGTCGCGCGTCGCAGCGGTGTCGCATTGCGTGCCGTCCTCGACGCAGCGTCCGCCTGCCCGTCCCCCCGTCTGGGCGCTATCACTTTCGCGTTCGTCCTCGCCCGCCCCTTCGCGTCGCCTCCGCTCAGCGACGACGCGCCCTCTCGGAACTGCCCTTCGGAGCGCGCATCGCGTTTCATTGCGTGCGATGTGGGAGAACGGAGTCCACTGCGATGTTGAATGGATTGCTTGGTTAAGACGTGCGATTTGATGTGTCTTGTGTTTCAACAACTTTAACAACGTAGTTGGAGAGTGGAAAGAAATACGAACTAACTAGCAATCTTTACGAAATCAAACATTGCTTCTCGTTTTTCATTCCGTGTCAACGGACAGATATTACTTTTATTTTCTCTTCATGGGATTCCGACGGCACGTAGAATTTCCTTGTTTAGAAAGAACGTGTTCTCAAATAAAGCACCAGTTTTGTTAATATTTCTGTGAATATTTTTTTAATATAAGTTGATATGGATACAGTACTTGTTAACGTTGTTCCTTGTACAAGCAAAAATTAATTTCTAATTGTTTTCCCACGAAAGGAAAGAGCTCGGAAAGGTAAATAACTTTTTGTTCTTAAATCAAGATATTACAAAGTTTCGTACCAGAAAATTACCTGTATTTGAAGCACCTATAGAGGTGAGAGACTCCTCCATTTAATTTCCGAGCAAGCCTCCCAAGGCACAAGCTCATATTTGTCGTCGTGTTTCCAGACGAGAAAGCAATTTCGAAGCGAAAAATAGTGCTCCCGCGCGGGGCCGTGAGTGGCGGCTCGGCGCCGTCTCTCTCCGGGAGCGCTGTTTCCCTGAAAGGCCTCGCAGGCACCGGCGCCGGCGACAGGGCGGGGCGGGGAGGGGAGGGGACGGGTGGGGCGGGGCGGGGCGGAGCGGGGTGAGGCGGGTGGGACGAGGCGGGGGGAAGCGTGGCGGGGCGCGGCGGCGGGGTGCAGTGGCGGGGCGCGGTGGCGGGGCGGGACGCTGCGCGGCGGTAGGGCGGCGTGGCGGGACAACAAGAAGGCAGGACAGTGGAGTGGCAAAGCGGGGCGGCGATGGCGGCGGTGGGCGCGGCGGGTGTGGCGGGGCGGCAGGGCGCGGCGGCGGGGCGCGGCGGCGTGGCGCGGCGCGGGGCGTGGCAGCGGGGCGGGAGAAGTGGAGAGCCGGGGCGGTGGAGCAGCGGGATGGCGGGACAACGGGGTGGCAAGACGGGGGCGGCGGTGGCAGAGGCAGTGGCGGCGGTGGCGCTGGCAGCGCCCCAGGCGACGGAAATCCCCCGGGCGACAGGCTCAGCGGACGACGCGTCGGCGCGGGCGGTGAGGGGGGTGGCGGCGGCCGGCGGCGAAGTAGTGGCGAGCGCTGGCAGGTGCATTCCTGAGCTGATGTCCAGGATGACGCTGATGACGGCTGTTCTGTAGATCATGGGTCATGGAGGAGGGGAGAAGAGAAGGATACTTAGTATTGCGAAATGAGATTAGATACTGCACCGAATTACGTACCACACTTCATTAAATGTTAGAAACACACTCGTGTTATATATTTCGCAACATTCAAATAAACTTGAATTAAAAGTGAGATTTTGCACTGGCTTCGGCAGTCTACTGTCTTTTTACTTCATAATTGTCTTAAAACTCAAACCTCGTGTTTTTGCGACTAAGCTTTCATGTTCATAAAACAAATATTTCTCATTTTTACTGAACTGCATACACTGCTATAAATGTAAAACTATGTGTTTTGAGTGTGTTTTACTACCGTCTTGTGTCCGCGATCTGGAGTGGGAAGAACAGGATAGTGGTAGACAATGAGCATAAAGCGTTCATGAAGAACGAGGACGGAGCGGGAATGAACGGGCAGGCGAGGTCGCAGTGGGTGTTGACGGGATGGGCGAGTACGGGTCGGGTGAGGGCGGATGAGAACGTGTTGGGAAAGATGGGATAGACGAGAACGGTACGGGCGAGGACGGTACGGGCGAGGACGGTACGGGCGAGGACGGTACGGGCGAGGACGGTACGGGCGAGGACGGTACGGGCGAGGACGGTACGGGCGAGGACGGTACGGGCGAGGACGGTACGGGCGAGGACGGTACGGGCGAGGACGGTACGGGCGAGGACGGGACGTGCGAGGACGGGACGTGCGAGGACGGGACGTGCGAGGACGGGACGTGCGAGGACGGGACGTGCGAGGACGGGCCGGGCGAGGACGGGACGGGTAAGGATGGGAAAGGCGAGGACGAGGCGAGCAATGTTGGAGCTAGCGAGGACGGGGAGAGGTCGGGGCGGGTTAGGAAACGCGGGACAGGCAGACGATGAAGCTGATGGTCGCCGAGGGCGTCTCGCGTGGCAGATGGAGGCCGCCGAGTGATGCCGTGCATCTACCTGCGAGCGACGTCAAGTGTTCGCTGCGCTGGCCACTGGACGACGGATCTGACCCCGGCAGAGGGCGCTCGGATGAAAGACGACTGATGTATAGGTCAGTCGCGGGGACGACGAAGGTAGCTCTTGGACACCTTTGCGAATAATGAAGATTACCTGTATCATACATCAAAACATCCGTACATAATCAAGAACTCTAGAACATTAACATATTTCATTCAATATATGAAGAGAATGTTCAGATATTATTTTATCATATTAACCTTACCTTTAATAATGGGTCTAATCTACCTGGTTGATTATCATACATATCTCATATTAAGCCATTTACATTAACCAACAATTACCATATTAAGCCATTTACAATTTATGTTCAAATACTATTTAAAGTAAGTCTTTGAGTGTGTTGTTACAGAAAAGTGTGTGACTACAAATTTATCGTAAAATATTTTTTTCTGTAAATAATAGTAATGAACGAACATAATATAATAAATTAATTCATTTTTTGTTGTGTGCTCAATATGTAAATAGTTACATAATAATCTGTTTTAATATTAAATCCCAAAAAGTTTACGTTTATGGGAGTAATATCGTATTCTGAGCACCGTGAAGTTCGACACCGTCACATACCGTACACTCCAAAAGCTCCCTCATCTTTTGGACAAGAAAATGTTAGAAACGCAACGTTTCTGCTTGAGAGTTATTCAGAAGTTCTATTTGCGTGGTATTCAATCGAAACAAAACAACTGAGAGGGCAAAAAGAATGCCAAGGGGTGAAAGAGATGAGTGTGTATACAATGGAGCATAGTCTGCAACGAGCACAATGATCCGTCTCGTGTGGAATCGAATAGAGAAATAGTGATTCGATTTGCTCTCCAACAGGGAACCGCAGAGTTGGTCGTGCAATACTGGCATAAAACACAATTGTTTCGTCACGGTGTTTACATCAGAAGCTTGATGACAGATGGCTTACATGCAGAGTGAATGGAACGATTATTTGAAATAATGATGAATGATATAAAAGTAACGTGAAAGTACGTTAGACGGGAAAATTATTTAAAGGAAGCCAGTGAACTTTGTATTTACCGTTAAACTTTCACTTAACATCATGTAAATTGTGATCATATATGACTAGGAATGTTGTATCGTTCTCTAGAGGAGATCAGGGGGTAAAAAAACATCCGTAGCGTTGAGTGACCATGTGATTCTCAGCAATATAGCCAACATCGCATATGTACAACGAATAAATTTCTACAGCTTGATCACTACAAAAGAAGCATTTGTTTGATAGTATTTACCTTTGTCTGCCGTCTAATTTCTATATATTCCCACAACCATTCACTTAATATCTTACCAGCTCTAGTTCATTAAGTGATAAGCACCATATTATAAGATGATTCAATATGTCATTAAATGAAATACAAAAATTGTTTCAAGATATTCCTATTAATGTGCTTAACTCTTTAGAAACACGTCCGAGGAGCGAGAGGTCCCAGAATACGTTTTCATTCAAACACATTATTGTAAGATTGTAATACAATTTGATTTGTTTTGTCGAAGCCACAGTTCAGCGCTATAAAACTATTAAAATAAATAATCTAAATTTATAAAAATAATTCTGATTTAAAGTATTTACCGCACATAAGAAACAAATAATTAGAAATATATATATATATATATATATATATATATATATATATATATATATATATATATACACACGTAGAGAAACAATGTCTAAGAAGAAATAACAAAATTACCTAACACATGT
This sequence comes from Gryllus longicercus, assembly GCA_038098605.1. Classification (NCBI taxonomy): domain Eukaryota; kingdom Metazoa; phylum Arthropoda; class Insecta; order Orthoptera; family Gryllidae; genus Gryllus; species Gryllus longicercus. The sequence continues at coordinate 974,397 of JAZDUA010000548.1, read as the reverse complement.
TTCATTAATTTTCTCTACGTAAAACATTTCCTCGTCTTTCAGTTGGATGCTAAACGATACTGATTGAATTTACAACCTAGAGAGAGTTGATGAGTGGGGCAAGGAACATCGCGGATGATAGGAGTCGAGAGCGGAGGGATACGCAAAGGCTGGCTAGCAGCGGCGAAGCGCCCGGAGCTCTCTGCGTTTGTCCTTTTCAGCGCCGCCCGCCTTAAACCGTTTCTTCGCCACCCCGTGCCCGCTCCTCTCCACCTCCCTCGCCAAATGTGTCCTCGCCCCGTATTCGGCTCTCCGTGACCACCCGACTCCACCTCAACTCAACCCTCTCAGCATCCCCACTCTGAAACATCTCCGACCCATTACCAACCCTACTCCAAAGCACCCCGCCGCTACACCGTACTGCCACTGAAGCATCATCGCCCCCAAACATCCCTTCCTTCAACCTTGCAACATCCCCAACCTAGATAACGTTCTGACTGTCGCCACATCTCCGTCCACGAAACATCCCCGGTCCCTCACAACCCTTACTTTCTTACTTCTCTCGTTCCTCGCCTTCTCCATTCCTCAGACATCCTTTAACCCCTCTAACTGCACCCCTCCGACATTCGCACCGGGAGAGGTGGCTCGGGCATCAACTGATGTCACTCATCAACAGAGATCCTAGGTTCGAGTCCCGAAGGTGGAAGGATTTTCGACACTAGCTCGATAGCTACGTCGAATTCAGCCGCTGTCTGGAGGAGAATTTTTGCGGGCGCCTGCTTTGATCGGTAGTTTTCCGAGGTTTCTTTGCATAACTCCAGACGAATGCTGGAGCAGCACCCTAACAAACGGGCCACCGACCGCGCGGGATCTTTCCTTCCTCTTCGTTGTCCTATCCTCTCCCCTTACTCATATTTACACTAACACTTACATACACTGTACTACCATACATGCCGGACGACCGGTCGGGACCTTACAGCTTGCCCCGGCTGAAGTGGTGCTCCACTGATGGGAGGTAGGCCGGATCTCTCTATCGAGTGGGTGAATATCAACGCCCCCCCCAGAGTGGGAAAAATCGCCACGCTTACGTGACTAATGATCATTCAATCGAAATCAAAAACCATTATCCGCTTATTGTTTCGTCTTTCTCTTCACTTTTCCCCATCTCTCTCTCTCTCTCTCTCTCTCTCTCTCTCTCTCTCTCTCTCTCTCCGCTACTTTTTCATTCCCTCCCCGCCACTGACCCAAGCACGCCCCTCCATCCTCAAGCCCGCGGCGCTATCTCTTGCCCCGTTTTACCCCCTCTTTGGGCTGCCTTCAACCCCCATCCTCGTCCTCGCTACGTCCTCACCTCTTTCCCTGCCCTGCCCGTCCCAGCCGCGCCTCTGCGGCGCGGGTTTATTTACTTTTAATTGGAAGGAGGACTGCGCGGCGCCTGCCGCCAGCGCAGCCGGTCCCCGGACGCCGAGATAACATTGCGAGAATTCCCTGTTGATATTTCGCTCTGTTTATTTTTCGTACATCGCCGGAGATAATCTCTTTTTGCGTGTCCCGACGCACAGGTGGCTAACACGTTGGAGTTCGGTGACTGGAATTAAAACCGATGCGTATCGTTGGATGTGATGATTAGTAAAACGGGATAGCTTTGTTTTCTTTGAGTTACAACAAGGATATTGGCCAATAAGTATCTAAATATCAAATCGGGATACTAGATAATAATTCATGTTGGGTATTGGAATTGCGACTTAAAATACACGAAAATTGCATGGCGTATCTGAAACGTGACCGAACAATTTTTTTATACCCACGTCCAAAGCTGCTGTAATAATTCTCATTTTAACAAACGATCGTAAAAATGCATCGTATTTGAAACAAAAAACATTATAAACATTATCAAAGATTTTGAAGTTGGTAAAAATTGATACCTCTAAAAAGGAGATATAAACGTAGTGTTAATGGCCTGAACGCGACTGCGAGTACTTGCTAGCTGGTTAAATTACACGACGATGCCTCCCACCTTAACGAGACCTCTACATAGGTTCGAGTGTTGCCGGTTGATTCACTGATTAATTAACTGCTTTTTTCTGGGCACGTCTACTGATATGGTCATTAGTACCGTCTGTGTGGTGAATGATGTTTCGAGGGAGTAGCGGAGTTTCTCCCCAACCAGCTAGTGAGGTCCGGCATCGACTTACATGTGGGATTGCGAGGGCTTCCCCCTTCCAGGAATCTCCACCACCGATTCACTGCTCCATTTGAAACAACCTCTAAGCTCCCGACACGAATGGTTGTGGATTGCACGTAAGCGTAGGTGTGTAAGGGAAGAGGATGACAGAAACAGGCAGGAAAGATCGCTCAACGTCCGTGTTAGGATCCCGTTTGTTAGGATACCGATCTAATGTTCGTCTGGTATTGTTGAAGAAACAAACGGGAAACTACCGATCAGAGCAGTTAGTCGCTCGAATTCTCTTCCAGAGAGCGGCTGAATGCGACTTTGCTATCCAGCAAGTGCCAAAAATCTGCCACTGACGAGACTCAAACCCGAAGACCTCCCCGACAGAGTAGCTAGAGTGACAGATCAAATGCTGACTCTGTGCCAAACTGAGCCGTTAGGATAATGGACACATTGTGAAGGGAGACATCAATGGCTCTGCCAATGACAAAGTGTCCGTTTGACGCAGCCATCAGCTGAGATGGCTGCGCTAATGACGAATGGGTGAACTAATCCGCTTTATAGGGAACATTATACTTGACTCCCTTGCAAGATCTAACTTTAAATAACAGATTTTATTGACATGAGTCTCTATCTTTAATGTATTAAATGTAGAAATACGCCAAAAATTCAAACTATTGCAGAAACTTCAAAGAAAATCCAGAAAATTCAAAGAAGATCAGATCTACATTTTTATGGAAGTACTTTACTCTATACAATCTCAAAATCCAATCCAAAACTATGAAGCCATTTTTGACAAAAACTTGGAAAGGTCTTTGAGATTTCTTGTAAAATATATACTCCCAAAATTAAAATATTCATTTAAAGTTGAAGGGATTGTCACATCAGTCAGATCGATTGGGGAATATAAATTTAGCTGAAAATCCTGCTTAAGAGAAGCAAACATTCAAAACGTGACATGCCCGAGTTTTTTTCATATTATACGAGTACTGAAAAAGCATAAATTTTATTCTTTTCTACACCGTCCCTAACTCAATAAATAGAGTACTATTGTAGGACATCTCTATTGTCAGATATGTGTTTTGTATGACATCTTACGTTTTCTTCTAGAAATAAAATTTTATGTAAAACACAACAGAAGATCTCAATGTTTTGCCTGGAGATAATGTATTATCATTTGAATGTTTGCTGCTGAGTGTAGCCACTAGCGTCATACTAAAAGAAAGGGACAGACATATAGATGGACATGCATTTTGACACAAACAGATTTGTTTTAAATACAAAATGCATTCTGATTACACACTAAGAGGAAGTCATTTTTTATAGTAGGATCAAAAGCAGGTTTTCAGTATCTGAGAGCCATAATACAATTTTTTTCTGACGAAAAATTTAATTTTGTGACTAAAGCATTACATAACTCTCTCTGTCCTGCGTACGTAGTACGCGAGAAAGTAAAATGAAATCGAATTCAATTAATTTACGTACGAGATACAATTAAAAGTCTCATAGGTCTCGCCAACACTATGATACAATTGCCTGAACAATAATTGCGCCTGCATTGTATAATTTCCAATGCCTTTTTACAAAATACTATAAAAACATGTATTAGTAGAAAATCGTTATAATGACAGAGAAATAGCAGTCAGTGAGTGACGTCTTGCAGTGAACTTAGACTCTTTCTTCGGGATGTGTAGGGCTCGACAGCAGCGCTTTCGACTGTCCTGCTGCACTACACTCGAAACAGGACTTTTCTTCATGGTTAACTATGACTCACGCACTTACACGATTCGACTCGGACTGTTTGTCGAAAAAACCTTTTGCATGAAAAATTGTTTAGCTTTTCACTTCGCATTCATATCATTCACAAAAAACGTCTCACTCGAAGTCCGATCGTACGAGAGAAGGTCGGATAGAAACACCGGTGTAGGCAAGTTGCATTGAGTTTCGTAGCGAATCTTCTTCCCGTTCTTTACTCTCTTTTTCCATCCTTGCGACCTTTCCCGTGTAACTCTGCGCCTCGCCGGAAGAATAACGAATAGCGGCGTGAAAAAACAAAGTTGAAACTATTTATGACGCAGCTTAGGGAGCACAAATTGCGCTGCTGAGCGCGAGGGACGGGACGCTCATGCGATTGTGGCGGGCGCAGTGCAGACTTTTTTATCGGAGTGGACAGGAACTCATATTTTCACTCGTATGTTTTACGCCGCTACTACGTTTCACTTGAAACAAAAATAGGCTTACATTTTTAGAACTACTGGGGCTTGATACAGCTATTATAGCCATTGATCGTGTTTCATCTCGAAATATTTCAATCACTAATTCTGCGTACTTTTACGAACGTTAATATAGGAGGAAATGGCAACACACTTGGATTTGGTGAATACGTTATGTGTTCTAGAGTTTAATGATTATTTTACTTCGTGTATGTTTCAATTAAAACAAATTTTAGTCTTTATTTCAACTTGTACATTCATTTCAAATATCCATTTTAAAATGTTCATTTAAAATTAAGGTAGATATTTATCGCAAATTTTGAATGTTTGTTTAAAACAACACCATTAGAGAAATTCTCGAAATGAAGTAAACAAAAAAAAACTATTAATATAAGAGAGTTTTTTAAATAACAGGTTCATCTATCTGACAACCGAACAAACAGAAGTGAATGCCGTGATTTACGACTACTTTCTCTGCCTCAGAATAAAGAATTTCAGATCAGACCCGATAATGAATTGCAATGTTATGCAATTAGCAAAAATGCCTGAATATTTTTCTCAAACGTTACTTAAATAAATGTATAAAATCAAAAGAGCTTGATGTTATGTTACGTAATAAGTGCGCGAACCACCTCGATGCTTGCGTACTATTTTTAACGCGACTGCAGCAAAATGCAAAACATCAGGAAAAAATATGAATTAAATATCAAATAATCAGTTTCTGAATTCATTTGTAAATCTACTTCAGTCAATGTCGATTATCTATTGTTTGTAAATAATAAACAAAAACTCACAACGAAAGACAATTGAGAACTGTTTCAAATATTTCACACACACACACACACACACACACACACACACACACACACACACATACATACACACACTTCACTATATTTCGCGCATGCTTCGTAATATTTCACACACTATTAGAATGAAACCAGAGGCTTCATGTAAAAACCTCTTAAGATTAATAAAAATAGAGCTTCCAGTAAGGCGAGATTAGCCGGCAAAACTCCAGGTTAGTAAAAATACAACGAATATTTTAGGCACTAGTTTTGTTCACAAACGGCAGACGGACGGACAAATGGATGTTTTGAGAAAAGCGACATTTTAGTATCAAGAATCCACAATTCGTTAAATCTGTTTACACAAAGTGTTAGAGAAAGTAATTTACCACATATTGTAACATGATTTATTAACTTTTTCTGAGTCAGGACCACACAATACGCGTTTTTCTGTAAACAAATTCGCCGTTTTTCCGCACAGCATTACATAACTTTCTCTATACAACGTATATTACTCCGTATATACGTACGGGTACGAGAAAGTAAAAAATAATGGTCTCGTACACGGAAAGCAAACACGAAAATCCGTGTTTCACGCATGTCGTAGTAGAGACAATTTTTGATCGTTTCTCTTGGTAGAAATGCCCCTCTGCGTGGGAGAGCTACGACGCTGCTTCCGAGAGAAGGCCGGAGGAGCTTCTATGCAGATGCCGCCGCGGCGCAAGTGGTCGGACCAAGGATTCGATTGAATCGCTGTCCGGGAAAGGAACGGCCCCATAAAAGTATGACGTGTGGGAAGTTATTACGTCGGAGGCGAGGCGGAGGAGTCCCTCTTTCAGGGCCGTAGGCGCGGCGGAAGAGGCGGGGAGATTGGAGAGCCGGGGACGTCCCAGCGGAGGAGGACCTGAACGCGGCGGCGACGGGTGGCGGCGCTTGCGTCGCCGGAGGTTGGCGGGGAAACAAAGTACAAATGGAAAAGCAAAACGCGGTAGTATATTTTCTGTTTAGGCGTAAAGATGGCAACTGCTATCGCATGATACATAGAGCAGAGAGGCGAAACTACATGTTTCATATGAATAACGACTGATAAAAAGAAAATTTCCTGAAGGGATCGGATGGCTGAGTAAATACGAATTTTTAATTTAACCAAGCAGGGGATACGGATAGGTGCTACACGTGTGCGATTGATTTGTTTATGCAAGAAGAACAAAGAGATGCAAGTTGTTCATGCATACTGGCGTGTAATGGATGGAATAAGGTTGCAGAATTTCATATGCATATCCGGTATCGTTGCGCAATACATGCAAATTTCTACATGTGCATTCTTTTTTATAGTATGACGGAACTTGCCAGATTTTATTAATTTTTTTACTCATATTAGTGTATGTTTATCAATTTAAAAAGTCGTTATGTTGTCATTTGAATTATAGGTGCGTTCATTGTCATGACCATAGTGACTGTTTTAAAGCAATTACTTCAATTACTTAAATAAATTAATTTTCAAATTTTATGAAGACTTTTCATGTTTTAAGTAAATCCTAAAAAAATATTAAAATTCGAAATGATGTCCAAATATTTAGGAGAAGTTCCAGTAGAATGACTTTTGGTATGAAGAGGCCTATTTTTTGCACAGACACGACTCCAAAGATCTGTTTGGAGTGCAAGAAAATGTTAGCAAAATGAAACGCGAGGAAACGAAGAGAAATTGTGACAGCCAACTCAAGGAAAACTACTGAGTAGAGATGGCAGTCTGATATTCTGGTTTATATAAAAACTGCAACAGCGGAGGCAGGTCACAAAAAAGGGACGACTAGAAAGTGTGAGAAAATTCTCATTGTGTAGTTCGGACAGGCAAGTTCGGAAAGAAACTGAGTGAAGGAGAAAACAGCGAAAAAAATTAGAGCGCGTTTGCTACGAGGTCTGAACGTTTAGTACAGAGGCAACCATGGACTTCAAAGAATTAAATACTGGGAATACAATACACTCGCTGTGTCAGAAGACGTCAGTCCTGTGAGAGCAGTAAATTAAACAAAACTTCATTTTAAGAAACATGCTTTAAAAATAATAAGAACAATTTAGCTGAAATCCTCAGTAGCGAACAAGCTCTATGCGGTTAATCTAAAAAAATGGTTTAGACACTGCTGACGAAAGATTCACTAGGATGGGAATATGGAAGAGTTGATAACAAAAAATATCTCCAGCGGCAATGGAGAATAGGTCAGTGCAGTAATAGCCGTGTTGGGAAGGAGGAGATGAGCTGTAGGGGAAGATTGGTCAGGACAAGGATTGATTGATTGATTGATCTGTGATTCCGGGCGCTTCAAGCGCCAGAGTCATTAGTCTCGTAAATCAAGAGACGTGGCAGTGATCTTCCCCAGCTCGATGGCAAGATCCAGCACCGACCTACACATCGGCCTGCTGGGATTTCCTAGCAAACGGGGCACCACCCGTCATGACAAACTCTAAACTCCCGTTTGGTCTCCCGACATATGTGGTAGTGAAGTGGGGGTACGTCGGTGTGTGCGTGTTAGTAAAGGAAGGAAAGATCGCACGTGCTCCTTGGTCTGTTTTTTAGAGTATTGTTCTGTTTTTCACCTGGTATTGATCGCAAAAATCACGGAATAGTGACAATCAGAGCAGCTGTCGCTTGGTCCAGTGTTTGAATTCGACTTATGTACAGCCAATGCCTCCTTGGGCGTAATTGTTGTTGCGTAGCTTTTGATTCCTTAAAAGAATAAAATCAAAGAGTACTTTTATATAATGACAAAGACGCACGTGTGTGGTACTTTATTGTTAATTCAAATGGACAAACAAAATAAAGATGATATTGTTTGTGAAACTAGAAAATATTGATAACATAGAGTGTTTCAGGACTGGTGGGCCGTGGTCCTGTTGGTCAAATTTTTCGCCCACGACTGTAATGGGAACTTTTTGAGGGTCTCGGACGCAATATCCGGGATGGCTGCTTGCTGGCGACTGGCCGACGGTGACTGGCGACTACGAAGCTACAGAAAATATTTTCAAATTATTTATAACGCTGCACAAATTTGATTTATTCTTTCTGCTACACAATAGATGCTGTAAACTGCTCCAAAATACTATTTTGTACTTTTATTAAGTTATAAAATTGTTTGCTTAATAGTAGTGCAGGCCACCATTTCTCCGCTATGTACATTGTAACTTTAATTTGTAATTTGGAGGAAGTCGAGAAAATTTATGCACCCCGAGGAAAAGTCACACTGAGACTGGGTAGCAATGCTAGTTGCGTCCGAATGATTAAAGTGCAGCTTTAATAACTTTTTATTTTTCAAAGTGTTACTATATTTCTACCGAGATTCATGTAGCACTTCATGCCCGCCAGGCCACAGCAATAATGTCAATTTTCGATGTGAAATTTGAAAAATTCATGTTGAACGTGGGAAAAAAGAACACTGTATTAACAAGAGAGCACACATTGTGGTTTTGTATATTAAAGAAATGATACATAATATTGAGATTTAAAAGCAGAGACATTGGGTCGTGTTAGGTACCCAAGTGATCAGATATTGAAAACTGAAAACTGAAAATTCGCCTTTTCAGTAAAATGTAATATTGAACACTAAAATAATAGAATAATCTATCATAATTTTTATTTAAATATAGTTTTACGTTTGATATCTCTTGATTCATACCGAATTGGGTAAAAATATTTTAAATAAAATTTTCAAAATACTCTAATAGCGACAAACATCGCAAATTGAAAGAATTTTACCATCTCAAAGAAAGGAAGTCAGAAATAATATAACGAAAGGCGATAGTTGTGTCAGGATGGGAAAGTGTTGCAAATTTTTCAAACAGCTTGCTTCATTTATTTTCGGTTCGAAACAGAACTAAACTGAGTTAACAGGAGATAAAACGCAAATACATCGAAGTAAAAAATGAGCCACATGGGCAGCGGACGTGGTCGTGGCCAGAAGGGCTTCTGCGAACGCTCTCGCTCCAGCGCACTTGTCCTCGCGGACCTCGCAGACGCCCCGAGTCCAACGTACGGATCGTTACACACTCGGGCTGTGGGAGAGGCGGGCGGCGGCGGCGGCGGCGGCGGCGCTGGCGATGGCGGTGGAGGTGGAAGTGGAGGTGGAGGTGGCGCTGGCGCTGGCGGTGGCGGTGGCGGTGGCGGTGGCGGTGGCGGCGGCGCTGGCGGCGGCGCTGGCGATGGCGGTGGAGGTGGAGGTGGAGGTGGAGGTGGAGGTGGAGGTGGAGGTGGAGGTGGAGGTGGAGGTGGAGGTGGAGGTGGAGGTGGAGGTGGAGGTGGAGGTGGAGGTGGCGCTCGCGATGGCGATGGCGGTGGCGGTGGCGGTGGTGGTGGAGGTGGAGATGGAGGTGGCGCTCGCGATGGCGATGGCGGTGGCGGTGGTGGTGGTGGTGGCGGTGGAGGTGGAGGTGGTGGAGGTGGAGGTGGAGGTGGAGGTGGAGGTGGCGCTGGCGCTGGCGCTGGCGGTGGCGGTGGCGGTGGCGGTGGCGGCGGCGCTGGCGATGGCGGTGGCGGTGGCGGTGGTGGTGGAGGCGTCAGCGTCGGCGAAGGAAGCTCTTGCGGTGGCGGTAGCGGTGATGGCGACGATAGCGGGGGAGCGGCGATGGCGGTAGCGGTGGTGGCTATGGCAGGGAGGTAGGCGGGTTGATTGATAGTTTAGTGATTCCGCACGCGCCAACTGCTAAGGTCATTATGCCCTTAAGTGTAGTACATGTTTTTCTAATCGCTAGAGATGCGTGTGCAATTGGCGGGGATGTACCCACCCTTGATGGTGATATCCGCCGTCACCTTACGTCGGCTTGGGGTATCCCCAAACAGGTATCTCCCACAAACATGACAACATTCTAGACTGCACAAGCTTTCTGCCTCCGACTGTTCCTCTGTCAAGTGTGGTAGCGTTGAAAATGTGAGTGTAAATGTATGTTGGTAAAGCGTGAGGATAGGGCGAGGAAATGGATGGAGAGATCGCGTGTGGTCCGTGGCCTGTTTGCTAGGATACACCGCAGACATTCGCCTGGTTTCGATCAGAGAAACCTCGGAAAACTACCGATTAGAGTGCTGTTTTCTTGAATTCTCTTCAGAGGACGAACAGCGGACGAACTCGTCCTCGCTATCTGGCTAGTGTCGACATTTGTTCTACCGAAGGGGTTGGAATCTTCACACCGAAAAAGAAAGAACCGATGGAGTATACCAGATCATTGATACTGTAACAAGTTTCCTTGATATAATATCATGAATTATTTTTTTTCGGTGCAGGTAGGGGGTTGGGCATAGTTTTGGGACGTGGTCGGGAGCAGAGGTCGGTGGCACCGACGTTGACGGTGGCAGTGGTCGTGGTTGCGTTGCAGGTGCGGTGGCGGCAAAGCCGATAGTGGTTTCGGTAGCGGTGGTGGCGGGGGCTGGGAGGTAGGTACGGGAAGTGGTAATGAACTGCTAAAGGAACGGAGATGTGGCGGCTTACGTGATGCCTACTACAGAGTGGTGCTGATGGAGAATATGGCTGCGGTGGTTCACACGACTGCAATATCAGTACTCTCTTCGGCTGTGGAGGTGCACTATTCGCGCTTCCCACGTAAAGCCGCCTCGGCTGAAGTTTGTATTTCTCCTTCAGTCACTCATTGTACTCGTTATATACTTTGCATAGACAGCCGTAAATGCCTACCCGCGTCTCGTTGCCACATTCTTCACTTTCCTATTCTGCATATCTCATGGTGGTCCTGCGGTCACCGCTGCGGTCGTCACATTACTGTCTCATTGCCTCACCAACACATTCCCTATTCTCAGCATCGAAACTGTGCCCATCTCGCCCTTCTCACCACCCTCGTCACCCTCGCTGCCACAGCCGCCTTCGCAACGAACCGGCGACGCCTGCCGAAATGTTCCACGCTGAGGGATCAGCGCTTCCAGGCAGAGCTGCGTGCGAAGGCGTCAGGGGCGAAATCTCTCTCATCAGCGAGTGGGACGAAAGACAACCGAGTGGACGAGGAGTAGAAACCGCAGCTGGAACGGCTGAGCGGACAGGAACGCCGACAGGCGGCGGAGTGAGCGGTTGAACGGGGTGCAGGGAAGAGACAAGCACCGGGATCTGAGCGGGATCGTGTGCGGTGCACGAAAGGTGCGGTGGGAGAGAGGGAGGTGAGGGTGGCGGAGACGGAGCAGAGGTGGTGAAGGTGATAGGGGCGATGGAGGCGGCAGGGATGAAGGGAGCGGCGGGGGCGGAGGAGGTGATAGGGCGACAGAGGCGGCGGGAGTGGCGGGGCAGCTGGGGCGTCATGGGCGGCTGGGGCGTTGCGGGCGTTGAGAGCGGCGGTGGCAGCAAGGGCTACGGGGGTGGTGGGGGCGGAAGGTGCGCTGAGGCGGTGGAGGGGGGCGTGGATGGTGGGAGCAGGTGACCAGGAAGGGCGGCGGGGCTCGCGGGGACGGCGGGATGGCGGGGGTGACGAGGGTGGCAAGGGAGGTGGTAAGGGCGGTGCGTGCGGCGGGGACGGTGGAGGCGCCGGCGACGGCATGGGCGGCATGGGCGGCAAGAGCGGCATGGGCGGCTGGGGCGTAAATGGAAGGGTGGCCCGGACGGGCGGCATGGGCGCCGGGGGCGGCATGGGCGACTAGGGCGTGAATGAAAGGGTGGCGGGGGCAGGGGGCACGGAAGGGCGGCGGGGGCTGCGTGATCTGCGGGGACGGCGTGAACGGCGGGGACGGCGAGGACGAAACCGGGCAGCTGCGACAACGCTGGCCCAGAATTCCGCCTCGGTCGGGGATCGTGAATTGCGGTGGGCGGCGAAATCATCGCAACTCTACCCGCGCCGCTGCGTGCGCGGAGTTTGCTGCGTCCGAAAGAGCCGTTTGCGCGATTCATGCACTCCCTGCGGTGGCAGGGTAAATTGCTCCTGCGCTGGAAACGCGCCGTGATGCTCCACTAAGCCTTGTGTGTTTCCGCCCGGAAGAGAAGACGCAAATACTGGCCTGTGGTGGAACGAACATTACCATGTGATGCCTGAAAAAAAGTAGATCCTTTTTTCTTATTATATTTGTTCTATTTTTCCTGTTTGAATGAACCCTTTTAAATGTTGGTGTTTTTGAAACGAACTTATTTGGTTTGGATAGTAGAAGAAAAATGTGTATACACAATTCTAATGCTTAATTCTGGTAAAAAAAGTAATGTATGAATTAGAAATGCTGCAGGAATTAATGTCAAAATGTGTGAATTGAAGGAAAATCCCAATAACTACGTCAATTGCTACTTGCTATTTTACTTTGATTCTGCGGCAAACATTGATCTCGCGTAGAGGTTCTTCAAAACTTACAATAAAACTTTTTTATACTATGCGTTTTCAGAGTTTTATACTTAGAACACGAAATAAAATAAATTAAATTCCACTGCCGTGGTATTAATCATACGAGTATATTCAGTCTTCATTTGATCTTTACAATTAAATTTGTGTGTGTTTGTGTATGTTTTACGTTTAATTAAAATATCAACTCAGAAACAATTCCACATAAAATTGAACTCGTATACCAAGTAGTCATTTCCATAAAATAGTCTATCCTCTAATCAATTAGTTTTAATTTTATTTTGCATGTTGGCACTACGTATCAAATACGCCACATACCACTCCTCATTGTGCACATCGTCATGTCTACGTAAAATTACTTTTTACTGATTGTAGAAACAGTCGTTAATAGCTTCTGTTGAAGAAACCTTTGTCCATTCCGTGTGATTATTGAGGCTGAGTCATTCTTGTCTCTCTCCTAGATTTAGTCGTTGCTCTATTAAAGTCATAGAGAATTAGATACTGCATGAAGTACTTGTTATATGTTCAAAAAGAACTAGCATCAAGACTCTCACTGGAATTGGTGTTTTAAAACTACAAGTTCAATCTATCGTGCATAATGCAGGTGTTAACATTGCATGTTACCTCAGAAGACAGAAATTAACCAGAATGTTCCCAATAGTGCCGGAAGAATATTGATACTCTGAAATCATTTGAGTACATCGTTCAAATCAAAATATTAGTACCAACGTTTTGTCGGCTGAAGTATGTAATGATTTCAGGAGCTCAGAATTTCACACATTGCTTCCACCTTTGAAAGAAAATTCTCTTGCAACGTAAACGCAAGGGTAACATATTTTTTCTTCGAAACGTTTCCCTCCAACCGCCAGATATTTCTTCAGAGTTCGTCTGCATATTGTAATTAGTTAAATGATATGCCACTAAACATACAGTAAATATTAATTACGCAATAGTATCGAATTGTAAAGTCATCCAAAAATAATATTTAATATACATATTCCCCGTGTAACATAAACCCAATATAAATGTAAATTCGTATTCTCTTTGCTCACGGCAGCGCCACTAGGTGTTGCATGCGAACCTCCTACAAGCTGCTCTAGTTTTTATCACACCTCCACTCTTTCATCGAGAGTCGGTACCCTGCGGGACCTGCCATCGTGCTCGCCGTTTTTTCCCTCCCGACCATGAGGTGTAATATATCCTGACGCTTCGGGTCGCTAGCGCGCTCTCCACCCCACCCCCTCCTCTCTCACCCGACGTCACCCCCCACCCCCACCCCAGACGGCTTCGGTGAGCGGGCTCGGCGGCGTGGAACAAAGCCAAGGCGACACGCCGCGTCGCGCCGGGAGCTCAGCGCTCAGCGGCACGGTCCCTGCGCTTAGACTGGCGTCTGCGCTTAGACCGGCGTCTGCGCTTAGACCGCGCGGAAGGGAGACATTCTGCGTGTTGCCAGAAGCGCGGAAGCGTATGGAAGGAAAAGCTTTGGTGCCCGGTGCATCCAAATACGTGAAATGTGAAGAAAGAAACGTGAAGGCGCGTTTGTGCGAACTGGAATGAACTAGAAGAGACGCGATGGGAGGAGGGTGGACCGGGAGAGGTGGCTCAGAGCATCAACTAATTTCACTGCGGTGCCTCTGAAATGGAGGTCCTGTGTTCGAGTCCCCACGGAGGCAGGATTTTCAACTCGAGCCAGATAGCTAAGTCGAGTTGTGTCGCGGTCTGGAGGAGAATTATAGTGGCCGGTTGCTCTGTTCAGTGGTTTCTCCGATCAATACCAGGCAAATGCCGCAGCAGTACTCTAACAAACGGGCTAAGGACCGCACGCGATCATTCTTTCCTCTTCCTTGTCCTATCCTGCCCCTTACACACACTTACATTTACATGCGCTACACTACCCCGGTCACGAGCGTCTGGTGCGGCGCCCCGCTAATGGGAGATACCTGGTTAAGGAAACCCCCTCTAATCGCCTGTAGATAGGCGCCAAATCTCACCTCCAGTGAAACAAGGTCACCGCCATCTTCCGAGCAAAAACACATGCACTACACATACGAATATAATGCACTTAGTAGTTGATCAGAATAATTAGTAATCAATCAACGATGGGAGGATATTTCGTGTGAGCCATGGAATGGTCTGGGAGTCTGTGTTAGGTTAAAAATATAATGGTTATTGTAAGAAGATGTAAGGTACGTTGGTTTCTATATTTTACTACACTATTAATGCTAGAAGTTTCTTAAATAATATTTAATATCACTATGTAATACAAGTACCTGTATAACTTTGTCTATGAGAAAATTACAATTTCTATTAACGTTGAGATTGTGCGGGAGGCACGTAATCACTACATCGTAAGCTGCCAACGCGACCAATTTGTGGTATATTAATTGCATTGTTTCTGTAATAGAGTACACTTTGGCATGTATTAGTTTGCGTATCACATTCATTCTTGAACTAATGGATAGAGGACATGATAAAAATTCAATAAAATAAAATGGAAAGTATCTAACGTAGATAAATAAATACTTTTAAAAGTATTTTAAAGTAGATAAATAAATAAATAAATACTTTTGTTTGCTTGTAAAGTAAGTATAGTTTCATAGATAGTGATTGTTTTGTGACAAAAGCAGTAAAGTCTACGGAGATGTGCAAAAAATGACGGGCAAAAAAGTGTCGACTAGCTTGTGGCAAATTGAAACAAAAGATATAATAAATAAGAGGCCAAATGGAAAACGTGCATATGAAAGAGAGTGAGTTGCCTAAAATTGAATTTGAAATAAAAACATTAGAAGAAGTTAAACATGAAGTTAAAAGTAAAAATCTTTCAACCCTCCCGCCCAGCTATACAACATACATTTTGGGACAATTTCAGTAAACTTTAGGAGTTAGAGTATGTTTAAGAATAATAAAAAAAGAAGGAAAAACGCAATCACGTTTCTTCCCGAAGACGTTTTATTGTTATTTCCCGGCTTAGTCTTTGAAAAGGATGCATTCACTTGCAACAACAATGATTCTATGCAACCCATTTATTTTGTAATTTCATTTCGCCTGGAGTTTGTATGCATTTATTATTTCCGCCCCAAACACTTAGTAGTTTCTGGAACAAACACTTGTTTCTCAGCGGAACAAGGTCGTACTTTCCAGGCCGCTCGCGACTTCTCTTTTGCATCGTCACGGTGGGTGGAGACCGTAAGCCAGCGCGCTTCTCTCTGGTTTCGCCCGAGAATCCACCTTCACACAAACTGCCTTCCCACTCTCCTCTCGCTCCCTGCCTCCAGTCCCCCCCCCCCTCGCTCCCCACCTCCCACTCCACGCCTCCCGCTCTGTGCCTCCTGCTCCCCAATTCCCGCCTCCCGACTCCCGCATCCCGCTCCCCGCTCCCCGCTCCCCGCCTCCCACTCGCTGCCTCCCGCTCCCCGCCTCCCACTCGCTGCCTCCCGCTCCCCGCCTCCCACTGTCCGCCTCCCGCTCCCCGCCTCCCGCTCCCCGCTTCCCTCTCTCCGCCTCCCGCTCTCAGCATCCTGCTCCCCGCCTCTTTGTTCTTAGCTCCATGCCTCCACACCCACCGCCTTCTCCGACATTCTAACTACGCCTACCACCCCCGCACTGCTCCTGCAGGTTTGTACTGTTTCCTCCACCCCTTTCCCCAGGCCATAGTCCATTGCCCCCTACGCCTTCATCCACTTCCACCATTACTCGTTACCAATCCTACTCCTCTTCTGGCTGTCTTCTCTCTGTCCCCCCTGCACCGTCTAGCAACCCCATCCCCCCTCACCCCTCCTCTCATCGTCTTTTGACAGCACCATCGCCATCACCGGCTGTCACCTACCCTCACCTTCCCGCTGCCCAGCTACACACCGCCTTCCCTCCACTTCCCATTGTCCTTATCCCCTCGAACGTCTCCCACACGAACCTTCCCCCTAGTCCCTCTTCCACTCACCTGACCGGTCGCTCTCGACATCTCATTCCCCGCCCTTTCACTCCTCCCACTTGCGCGAAGTTGACGTCATCTCCCCTCGCCGCCGTTCAGTCTCGTTACTCTCCCCTCCACCTTCCCGTTTGACTTCGCCTCCCCCTCGACTTCGCCTTCGCCGCCCCTCCCCCCCCCCCGCCGGCGCCCCGCTAGCGACACGCGCGTAATCACTGCGTCTTACTTTAATACATTCCATGTAAATCAGGCGGCGGGGTAATTAGTTTGCGGGGTCCCGCGCGGCGTCGCAGGCAGTTTTCTACCTGAGCGCCACTCCTCCTCCCCGCCCCCCGCCCCGCGCCCCCGCCGCCGCCGGCGCGAACTCTCCGGAGGCGACCAAGGCCGCCGTGCATAAAACAGCCAGCAGATAGAATTAGGGCCGGCGGAGGAGCTCTTCGGAGGCGGTGGAAATGTTGCACTGGCTCCAATTCTGGTAAACTGAGTGTTTAAGTCATTGAAGTAGTTTTTTCCGAGTTTAGATTTTTGAAATGATACAAACTGCTTACGGTTTGAGCTCACAATATTTAACTATCGGATTTCATAATATATTTTTCTGAATGCTAAAATATTATCATTTTTGTCCCCAACGTCTACAAAAATTCATGTTTTATCTCAAAAAGTAATTGATAACATTTACGAAAGGTTTCATGTTGCAGTATTTTGCTATGTTAATATTTTTTATTTTAATGTTGTGTGAATAATTTAGCTCCAGGAGAAATTAAAATTCATGAAAGAATAAATTTATCATGATCAAGATTTTAACGATTGTGAAAAAAAATATTGCGGTTTTTGACATTGTGACTGAGAAACTTGTTTCATTGAGATCGATTAAAATAATATGTCCACTTTCTCAAAATGAGAAAGTTAACTGCAATTGATAATATGCGACAAATGATTGACGAGGTTCGTATGCATAAAGAATACTAACGTATTTCTGACGAATGAGCTACCGCGATATATAAAAATATAAGTCCTGGCCCGTTTCAAAATGAAATATCTGCGCATCTATTTATGACTAACGTGCTATGCTAGTAAACACATTTATTGAGTCGTGAGTTATATTGTGTGTTACAGCAGGAAATACATAATGTCTACACATGTGAAAGAAGTAGAAATAGTGGAAGTTACTGCAAACGAGACTTAAACATTTGTTTTCCTCGTGCTCGGAAATTGAGAACAGTAAACTTCCAGACATTCTGTGTAAGAATAACTCTATAAATAACGCTTGGAAGAACAAGTTGAGATGCTAAAAAATATGAGAATGATCATTGTGAAAAGCTCAAATGTCTTGTAGGGGGGGGGGGGCGCGATGTAACCAGAAATTTAATAGTCTTTACCTTCTCATTACAGTTTTCTTCTGTTCTCGCTAGCATACACGATGGATAGAACAGCTTCGTTTCAATGTGTCTCCCATCACTAAATACATTTGCCTTTTTGCAGGGTTGTGACGCTGCTTTGTCGAGAGCAGAGAGCTAGCGTCGGAGCCCTATAATCATACGAAGGTGCAAACAATCTCTGTTGCGGTGCAATCTACTCAATTTTTTCCATACATCGAATAACAGCGAATGTGTGTCAGATACGAAATGGTGAAGTAAAGGCTGCCATCCACGGCCCCTTCCCTGGCGAACAAGAGGCGCCTCTTTCCGAAGTGTGGGTGACGCATCGTCGGCGCTTTATCACGGGCGATCGCGCCGGAGGAGCGCCATGCGTCAAGCGCGGGGGGGGGGGGGGGGGCAGGTCAAGATCGGGGAACTGGGACAGACAGGGCGGTAACTTCCGTAAGAAGGCGGGAGCCGTGCGCGCCGCTCTCTCCTCGCCACTCACCCCACCGCGCCGTCTCCACCACCGACGCACTTTCTGCGGCCGCCGTCGCCTCCACGGCCGCCTTCACATCACTACCACTACCACATCAGCCACCGTGCGCAGCATCTATGCTGTCTTCTCTGCAGCTTCCGTGGCTGCCACCACCCCCTTCCAATCTGTCCTCATCCCCATCTGTCGGCACCATAACCTCCACCACCTCCGCTACCGCCATCGCTTACGACGCCACCTCCACAACCGTCTCTACATCTCTGTCAACGTTGTTGTCTCAGCCACCATCTGTGTTCTCTTCTTTGCAGCTTCTGTTTGTTGCCAACGCCGCCTTCCTCTCTGCCTCCATCCCCATCTGCCGGCACCATAACCTCCGCCACCTCCGCCACTGCCAGCGCTTCCGAGGCCACCTCCACGGCCGTCTCCACATCTCTGCCAAAGCTGTTGTCTCAGGCACAATTTCTGCTGTCTTCTCTACACCCGTTGCTACCAACGCCGCCTTCCCCTCTGCCTCCATCCCCATCTGCCGGCACCATAACCTCCACCACCTCCGCTACCGCCATCGCTTACGACGCCACCTCCACAACCGTCTCTACATCTCTGTCAACGTTGTTGTCTCAGCCACCATCTGTGTTCTCTTCTTTGCAGCTTCTGTTTGTTGCCAGCGCCGCCTTCCCCTCTGCCTCCATCCCCATCTGCCGGCACCATAACCTCCACCACCTCCGCTACCGCCATCGCTTACGACGCCACCTCCACAACCGTCTCTACATCTCTGTCAACGTTGTTGTCTCAGCCACCATCTGTGTTCTCTTCTTTGCAGCTTCTGTTTGTTGCCAGCGCCGTCTTCCTCTCTGCCTCCATCCCCATCTGCCGGCACCATAACCTCCGCCACCTCCGCCACTGCCAGCGCTTCCGAGGCCACCTCCACGGCCGTCTCCACATCTCTGCCAAAGCTGTTGTCTCAGGCACAATTTCTGCTGTCTTCTCTACACCCGTTGCTACCAACGCCGCCTTCCCCTCTGCCTCCATCCCCATCTGCCGGCACCATAACCTCCACCACCTCCGCTACCGCCATCGCTTACGACGCCACCTCCACGACCGTCTCCACATCTCTGCCAATGCTGTCGTCGCACCCACCACCTGCCTTCTGTGCAGCCTCCGTTGCCTTCGTCCCTGCCTTCATCTCCGCCGCAGCCTGCGCCTCCCCCTCTCCTCCTCAGCCACTACCACCGTCTCCGCACCCACTATCGCACTGCTTCCTGTACCGCAACATTCACCCCCACAGCTGCCGCATTCGCACACCGCCATCTTCTTTGCCACTCCACTGCCGCAGCCACTATCTCTGCCGCCGCTTCCACCCCCTTCCAACGTCCCCGCCAAGCGCAGCGCCACCCGCCACTACACCATGACCGCCACCGCAGACCTCTCCGTTCCCATTGCCACCGCCTCCGTTTTCTCTGTTCCCGTCGCCGCCGTCGCTTTCTTTCTCACCGCCACCGCTGCCGTCCCCTACTTTCCCATTGTCACCGCCCCTGTCCCCTCTGTTCCCACCACTACCGCCGCCGTCCCTCAAATCCCACTGCAACCAGCGCCGTCCCCTCCATTCCCAACATTACCGCGGTCAACCACTCCGTTCCCCCCGTCACCGCCGCCGTTTCCTCTGTTCTTATCGCCGCCGTCCCACCTACAACTACCAGCGCCGTCACATCGTTCCCTCCATCCCGCTGTCTATTTCGTCCCGCCACTACCGCTGTCATTCAGTCCGTTCCCTCTGACGCCGTCCTCTCTGCCCCACCACTGCCGCTGACGTTCACTTCGTTCCTAGCGCCACCACCATCCCCATCACTTAAGCTCTCGACCACTTCGTACCCAGTACCCACCGCTGTCCACTTCGCCCGCACCACTACTTCCGCCGACCACTCAGTTCCCATCGCCACCCACACCATCTTTTCCGTCCCCATCACTACCGCTGTCGTCCTACTCCATCCCCAGCGCTATCTCCTCCCGTCTGTCGTCCCCACGGTTCCAAGCGCCACCGCTATCCCCTCCACTACCGCCGCCGTCCCCATTGTCCCCACACTCACTCCGACGTCCCATCTGTTCCCTACGCCACCGCCGCCCCCTTCGTCGCCACCCACCGTTCCCACAACTACCGCAGCCGTCCCCTCCATTCCCACCGCCACCGCCGCCGCAAGTTAGTGGGTGAAGGATGGGCGCGGGCGAGGGCGAGTTTTCGGCAGCGGCTGCGCGGGGCGGAGCGCGGCCGGGTGACCGGGGGAGGTGGAGGGGCGCCGGGCGGAGCGGGGCGGGGCAGTGAGGCTGCGGATGAGATGAGGCGGAGGGCAATCGATAGCTTCGCCCTCCCCGCCCCTGCGCCCGGCCCCGCTCCGCTCCCCGCCCGCCCGCCCGCTCGCGCCGCGGCGCAGCCGGGATTAGCAGCCGCATCTGCGGACTGGGGGCGATGGAGACGCGTGGAGAGGGGGCGGGGGCCGTTGGGGAAGAAGGCACAAGGCCTCGTTTGCGTGGAGAAACAGGCCGAAATTTTGGTATTACTATTTATTTAATGTCGCATCATTAGCGAAGTTATTTAAGGTCGAATCATCGGTCATTAGATTACCATTGGACCACCATTGGATTGAACGTTATGGTAACTGAGAAGATCACATGATATGGTGATGATAGGAGGTGAAAGGTCGAACACAAACTCAACCATGCCCGAGGCAGGACTGGAACCCGCGATCCTTCGGTCTGAGATCGTTACGGCACTACTGCCGTAACGATCTCTGCCATCCGGACGACCACAATTTGTTTTTTTTTTTCTTCAAATAAAAATAAGCTACTAGTATTCGTTCTCGAAAATACTGTTATGTTATTTACTTCGAGGGCTGTACTTTGGAAGTGAGACCGTGCCGATTTATTGGAATCAGTGTAAGTTTATTCTTCACATTTTTCTCACAGTTGATAGCATTTATTTTGGGAAGTAATCGAGTATCATCACAATTGTCTTCGTTTCTTTAATTTAGAGTGGGAGGCAAGTGATAAGGCAAAATGTATTGTAACTATGGTACGCATTTTTCCAATCATAATTTCAATATCTACACTGAAGACGTTTTGTAATAAATCATGAATCAAAACTGTGTAAAATTGTAAGCAACCACCAGAGCATGTAAAACGGATACTAATGAACTTTTTGAAGGATAGTGGGGAAATACCGTCAGATTTTTGCAGACGATGTTCTATTTTTTGACGAATGCGGTTTCTTTCTAGGGGAAAGCGAACAATCCTGAGAAAACTGAAGTGAAGCGATAGTTATCTATGGTATTTTTGGCAATAGCGACCATCCATATTCCTAATAGGAAAGCTTGCTACAAGAGACAGGTAGGCCGAGTAGCACAAGCCTACTAACAGCATAAATTCAACTTTTTTCCACGTGTGATATATAATATTTTAGATGCTCTTACTGGATTTCCTATTGTATTAAAGTATATAATTCTCTCAGTGGTTTAATATGTTGCATTAATGTCAGTAGTAGCCGCAGCGCTTATACGAAAGTATTTGCTTTCCTTAACTGCATTCTCTCTGTTTTTTCTCAATATTTGAGCATCGTCTTCTTTTTGGCATTAGTGCTAGAAGTTGAACTTGTAGCTATCTCTTAAAAATAACCGCCTTTAGTAATGTCTGTCTGAAGTTTGTTTGTGTCTACACAATGCATAAAAACATGCGTAGAAAGAATATTGGTAGAAGATTATATGTAGCATTCTCTGTACGTTTTGTCTTCATGCTAATCCTTAAGTCGCCTAAGAACGCATCTAATAGACGTCCATTCTCTCTGTTCCATGACGTGAGTGTGTGTTGGAACTTCTTATTTCTTTCAAGATGCCATAGAGTTCGCGAGAGGTTTCTTCTTTCTTCTAAATGAAAGGTGTGCAGAAAAAAATCGAAAAGAAAGACGCTCCTAACTTTTGTATTCTGAAGTGATGGCGCGACAACTCAGACACTAGAAAGGAATACTTTCTGAATAAATCATGAGACCCAAAAGTGTTACGTGAAGTTAGTTTTTCATTTTGTGTCGACATGGTTGGAAGAGTTGATATTATTAAATGTTGAATGATAGACAGGTTACATTATTTCAACCGATAGATCAGCATTCATTAACACAGAGGTGAATGTGTTTTTATGAAACATTTCATTTCTCTGTCAGCTCAGTCAGAAATGCTTAATTCATTCCTAATTTATTCTTCTGTACAGAACTTAAATATTATAAATGTTCATTTGCATATAACATGACGAAACCGAATTTGCTGTTTTTGACGTGTCTACAGAATACATACGATAGTATTCGGAGTTTTCGATAACTATTATTTTATTTGCCTTTTCAGATTATATGAACAAAATCTACAGAATATTATAGACTGTTTACAGGAGTTCAAAGTTCTACAAGCACTTTACAATTCTCACAAAATACACAAACATTATCTGCACAATAAAAAACAGAAGAATGTTTGTTCTTTCCTACATGGAAATTATTAATAGTCGTAAACGTGTCAGGTAGGAAAGTCAGGCTAAAATATCGACTTCTCTGAATGGAGTTTCATGCTTCTGCACAGCTCAAGTGTCGACGCTGTGGAAAATATGAGAGATGTTATCGGACTCTAAATCGGGGAAAAACCAGGAGGGTTACGACATGCAAGTTAAAGTTGTTGCATGCGAACAGTATCAGCAGCAGGCAGTAAATATTTCACCGGCGTAGTGGGTCTTGTTCGAAGGGCGTGCCAAGGGAAAATTCAACGCCCCACACCGGGTGGAAATGCTGATATTACAGACTTACTGCGTTAAGGAACTGAAAATTTACCTCCAATGAATTTTAATAACGCTATCTTGTGAATAGATTAGTTTACAACCTGTTGTTAATAGCTACGATAGGTAAACACTTGGAGAAATTGTGCATTTGTTTTGTATTTTAAAATTATTTGCAGATAACGCAATCATGTTTAGTATAATTATTGTGTGCCAAAGGAGCCTTTTCCATCTCACGCTCTTACAAATGATTACTGTATACGATTTTAGTGGTTTTGGTTTCATTCAATTCAACATTTGTAAGCTATATATGTTTCCTGCATAAACAATGAGGTTGGCATCGGAAATAGTTTTCACTACTGTTTGGGCATTTTGATTTCTCATACATTTATGATGGCTTTATCTGTGTTTGTAGCACTGCTAAGCAATTTAAAACTTCTAAAGAAGAAAATTCGTCACAGACATATTTTGTATGCCCAGAGAAAACTAAGTATTCACCCAATAATCTTTTTAACCAACTATATTGTGATTTTTCATGATATTATCATTTCTTGTTATTCCCCTAATTCTCGTTACCATTTCCTTTCTTCATGACAATTCATAAAAAAGCGTTGCTGACCGTGAAGAACTCAAATCTCATATCATCACTTCATTTTCATGTAGAAGCCTCTACTTAGAACGTTTTGAACGAGAATCTGGAAATAAACATCGTTTACAAGAAGACCAGTAGTTTCATCTATTCAGAGTTACGAGTGCGTTTCTCGGGTTCATATGTTAATTTCGTTTTGTGGACGAACTGAAAACTTTCATGATTAACTCTAGTATCGTGGATGGATGTCGCGACGCCATAACAGCGCCTCCACCTGGACGTCATCACCATCACCGCCAGTATCACTACTCCTTCCTCGCCATCACAGGAAACGTTTGTTGCAAGAACAGTTTTTCGGGCTCATGTAACTGCTGAAAAGTGCTTTTTTCTTTTATAAGCGTTGCGCGACTGTTCAGCGTCGTCGAATGGCGTCGTTCCCTTTATTCCCGAAATAAACTTCAGTAGATGGGAGAAACCGCAAATGCATTGTATTTTTTGCTCTGATACACAGCACTTTCATGAAACAGTACTGTCTTCTTAAAGAAGTGATGAATGGAAATGAATTATTTTTAATTCCAAATTAAGTTAGATACAAAATGTAAATATTGGAAATTAAAGTTTCACATCATATTCATACTTTGTTTAAAAAGTGTGTGATTGTTAATGAATTTTGAGAAAGATTCTCAAAGAACTTTGAGTAAAAAATTCTGCCCAACATTTTCACCACATTCTGTCTTTGGAATATTGTCACCTTTCGCTAACTCTAATACTGTGGTCACCATTACTGTAGTCAACTTCGTACCTTAAATACCCGATGTTGCCTCTGATGATGTAGGAGATACTATCGTTTCCATTCAACAGCATTAGCACTTTTACCGTCAGCGTGTTCATTATCTTTCTCTCAACCGCATGTTCCTTCTTCTCGCAACCACACAGCACCCGAAGGTTTTTTCATTTTCCTTACATAATCTACTTAAGACAATCTAAAACCCCCACTCTCATTTTCTAATCTATCCTTTACTTATTCCACCGCTGTTCGTAGGAGTCTTTCTTCTGCGGTCGCGCCCGTCGGCAGTTTGCTGCCCACCTGCTCCCTCCCCCACTCTCTCCCCCTCCCCCCTCCACCACCCCGGGGCCGGATTTAGAAGCCGAGTGCGGCGGAGGGTGACGCCTCGGCTCCATTTCCTTTCGCGGCGCCCGCGTGGAAAATCGCGTCATCGCGGGCTCGTTGTCATTGGAGGGGCGGGGGCGGGAGCAGACTCCGAAGCGCGGCGGGTGTAGGTGCGGGGATCGACGCAAAGACGAATGCGGTGTTGGCGGCGGGGTGGGGAAGATGGGCAAGGACCGGAGACGGTGAAGATGGGGGGGATATGGCCGACAGGTTGTGAGAACTGGGCCAGGGACGGAGTCGGAGGAAGGGACGGAGGAAGGGACGGAGGAAGGGACGGAGGAGGGGACGGAGGCGGAGCCGGCGATGGGAACGGAGGCGGGGATAGTGGCGTAGACGGAGGCTGATATGGGGTGTAACTTCATTATGAAGCAATGCAATAGAGGTATCATCGTACTATCTCCTTCGTACATCCCTTACGACTCGAAAGAGGATTCAGAGTAAATGAAAAGTAATAGGGCCTATTAACTGCTTAATTGAGGACGTATCTTTAAGAGTGAGGTGTTTTTCATTTTTGATACTTTCCGATCTTATGATAAAAGTGTGGTCTGCTATGAAATGTTTTGATGAACTAGGGCAAACAGAGCTTGGATAAAAGATGTTAGTTACAATTTTTATGTGATTTTGAATATAATGCAACTTAAACCTAATGGAAAAATCAGGAGTCTGCAAATATTTTCGGACGTTTTACCAAATATTCAGATCATGGGGCAAATTAGGTGTAGTAATTATCATATTGACTGCATTTTTCACATTGAAGTTACTGGACTATTTTAGTATTTGAAACGGAATACTTGCAGATATTTTCGTTCTTGAGTAGATCTTAAGAAGATAACTTCAGCGTTACTACAATCTCTGTTTTAATAGAAAAGCTGCATCAATTAATTATAAATTTCGATGTTACAAGTAGCAAGTGCCAAGAAGTTAAAGGCTCAGCGCTCAGCAAGACAACGGTCGCCATGTCTAGAGCCCCTATATACAGGGCACATTTCGTTGTTCCACCGATCCCGCCATTTTATATCCAGTAGTAAGGAGAAATGGAACTGTGTTGTATTTTGATTGGATAACCAAGAATATATCTCAAACCAATATTAAAATTCTTTAAATCTCCATATCGTCTTCGACTATTATAATTTCTGTTCATTTTATGAATTCTGCTTGACGAGGCTATAGGGTGAAAGGATATTCAATGGAGGTGGTTGCTGTACTCTCTGTATCTAGTGACATTAGCCGCGACACAAGTAGAGCACACTCTTTGCCCGAGGCGAAAATATCGGCCATTAATTTACAGTTCAGGAAAGATTTTGCAAAGCCTTTGTATTTTATAATAGTTCAAGATATCAAGATTCACTGGTCGACCAAATGGATCAATGGAAGTAGAAAGGAACGGACCATCCTAATGAGTAGGGGCGGATTTTAATGTAATGCCATTTTTTTATTCCACTTTAGAACAATGCCTGTTAGTACATTCATCAATTTTATGTTATAAAAAAAGGAAATGATCCGTTTTTATATGACATTTTACATGCATTTTTTGTCAATTTCTACTAATAAGACATGTTTTACGTTGTTCCGTCATTTTTGAAGGATGTTTGTTGATTTAATCTATTTTAATATTATTTTAATGGTAATTGATACAAATAATATTTACGAGATGCAACAAATGTTCTCCACTGAAGTACTCAGTAGTATATTCGATTACATTGCTCAGATGTCAGCCGTTGTAAGTATGTAATAGAAGGTTCCTGTTATGCGTACAGCCATTGTCGGATCGGCCAATTTCGGGATAACTAAAGACAGAGATTTCCTGGTAAAGAATGGTCCAAGCCAGAATTTTGCAAGCTGAGTTCACTTGAACGAACGAAAGGAAGAAGCCTCGATTACATCAGTAACATATCCAACAACTTGAGTTGTTCATCTGAATTGCCTTTAATACTTTTATACATCATTTTTCTTTGCTTTTAGAACAATTTAAGATCATTTTAAGAGCATTTTATTGATAACTTTTAGTGACTTTTTCGGTCATGACAGTCGGTCCCCTAGTAATGTTGTTCATTAGGCAGTTTAAAACTTCTTTAATTTTTAAATCGGGCATGATTGTATTTTTTTGGTAACGACTCTTACTTAATGCATTCGACAGTAAATATTGCTCCGCTGCTTCATTAATTGAATTGCGAATTGCGAATTGCGCTTGTGTCAGTTTTCATCTCCTTTCGGAATAACTCAGATTGGCAAGGCCTCTAAGGACAATAAACATCAGAAAAACTATACTATGCTTCACCATGCAAAGTATTTAGAGCCAAAGATATAATTGAAAAAGGAATATCTTCTTAAGACACAGCTAACTTTATATTTTTAATAGAACTATTCAATTTGGTTCTGTATACACACCTAAATTTGTCTTAATCCACAAACACAACAAGAAAACTTTTTCATTACTAACGAGTGAAGTTACTTTGTCTTCCCCTTTTAAGAGCCAATACGAGGGTTATTTGCAAGAGAAGGTAAATGTTTTGGACATTTTTCGCTAGAAATCCACGCCGCGCAACGGTGTCCCTATCATCTTCAAATTCCAAACGACTTCAAATTTCACACAACTTTGTTCTATTAATTATTCATCAAATAAATAGTTACTATGAATTTGTAGTATTTATGAATTTGTCTATCTTTTAATCCACCTTAAAATATTGTGTCATTTTTGATAAAAAAATGTCAAGTCCAATATCTTTAAAATGAAAAATACAGCCAAATATATGTTTTCTGCGTGAATTTAAAAGTATATTTTTTCCTAAATCGTTAGGTGAAGACTCAATATCATTACCTTGTACAGAGCGTTTTAGAGGTGAATTTTGTTGTTGACTAACACTATTATTAACATTATTATTTGTTATACACTATTATTTGTTGACTAACATTATTCTATTATTTGTTTGAACCATAGTTATTAATTTTCAAACTCTTATACGTTTATTTTATTAAAACTTTCAGTTTACTGATAATATATTATGTGAATATTTGAGTCAATATACTCTTTCAAAGGATTTAAGTTCTTTAACAATTTGAATCAATCATACTTTAAAAAACTGTCACGAATGTGACAAAAACAAACAAATTGAAATAAAACTTCCTTTTCAGACAAGACAAATATTTATTTTTACTATACAGTGTAAAAATAGTATACCTACTTTTTAAAATGATTGAAGGTATTTTTCCGTTCAAATGAGATTAAAATTTACTAATGCATTGTCATTTTTCTTGCAAAAAGTTTCGAAAAAACGTCAGCAGCAAAGGTGTTTCCTATATACACAAAAGAATACGTCTATTCTATGAATATTATCCGTAAATCTCAGAACTTTCCATTGAGTTGTGAGCTGCGAATTCATATACGGTTCGTAGCTTTTTGCTCGGGCTTATGGTCTAAAATATTTCTTTACTGCGTTCTTCTACTCCGGGAGATATATATATTCTCCTGTTCATCATCCGCAAAAGCCGTCGCAGTGCCAGTCATATCTCTCCCGCTCACCTCATTAACTTCCGAAATCTCATATCGCTCTCAGAGCGCGTAAAAACGCCATGTTCCCCGCCTTTGTTACTTCCATTCTTCTCTTTCTTCATTTACCTGACGTCCTTCCCGTTAACGTCGCTCCAGAAGCATTCTTTGGAAGAGACACCCCTCCCCCCAAGGCGTTCTTCCTGTGAGCTGCTTCTTTCATTTTCTGCCTATCAACGAACTTCAAAGAAGTGGAGTGAGCGGTTAGGGATGTTGACAAATTCGAATATGGATTTAGGACGGTTATCTTTGATTGAAACAAAATTTTGAGCTTTCTGTACATAATATACTTTAAATTAGTTGAATGAAATATACTAAAATAACAAAAAAAGTCGGTAAATATGTATTAAATTTATTACATGGCATTCTGCTGAATTTGTTTATTTCTTTAATAATATTTTTTTCAGAAAGATTTTTTGATTCTCATTCTTATCTCTCGTCCAATCACAGACACGAATAATATTTACTCGTTTTTGCTAATCTTTGAACTTTTAAAACTAAATTTAAGATCAAGTATAAATTACATATTGTTAAATTAACGAGTAGTGTAGTGTAGATAGTATACGACTAGTAGATATAATTTATGAAAATTCTTGCAGAACCAGTGGGAAAAGGGAACTTCAGGAATAGAGAAACGGACAGGCGTAGCTGTCAGAGATAACAAGTTTTCGCTAATCACATTATAAAAGACACGATGCGACGGCCTGTAAGAAGATAGTAAGGGCGGAGTTAAGTGGTGGCAGTTTGCTGTTACGTTATTAGAGGGAGAATTTACTGTAGTTGCCATCTAGGTTCGTTTGTTTACACCTCTCTATTACTTTGTACAAATACTGGCAATTTCAACTCGCTTGATGGTTGCTACTCAGCTCACGGAATCTCCCCTGGCCTAATTGAGAGTAGCGCCTTAATTCTAAAGACAAAAAAAAAGCAGTTTTCCATAGGAAATCGCCAGCAATAACGCGGTTCTCAATAAGCACATGGAAGCCAATCGTTCTTCCCTATTTTCTTCGCCATTTAATAGTTCTTTCATTTCATTTTTTAGAGACATTATTTCTTCGCGCCGCATTTTCACAGGGAATTTCGAGGTAGAATAAATGTTCAAGATGTTTGCAAAGGAAGTTTACATATTTCTGGAGCATGTGGACAGGTAAAAAATGATCACTATTTTCCACTGAATATATAGAGGGAAGTTTACTGTAAAGGAATTTCATCAGTAACATAATTTTATCTGAATGTTATGCTCATGTGTTCTATATGTCACATTTTGATGCTGTGAAGTACATTTCGTGTACACGAGCCCTTGTGCATCATTCAGGAGCAAATATCACATGCGTTTTATAAAATTTCTCTCTAGATACATTCTTGGCTATCCGGGGTGAGCCGCTCTCGGTCAATTGTGCTGATGTTTCAGCCATCTTTCTGTGAACTTCAGATCTATACTATAGTAACGCTCTTTAGAAGGCCACAGCAAGATGGCCGAAACGTCAGCACAATTGACCGAGACGCGGCTTATCCCGGATAGCAAAGAATGTTTTGACTCCGGCCGCGAAAGCCTACGAACGCATTTCTCTCTAGATGTTCATTGGCAAAATGTGTTTTCTACTTCTCTAGACGTTCTAGAAGTTTGTAACATTTATTCTGAGGCACTCTGTTTAGTATATTTATAACAAATGAAGGATGGCTAGGAATTTGAACAGAAAGCTTATGTTTTAGCATTTTGAGTTTGTTTTGCACACCAAACATTCTGTTGATTCCCATGTGTATGTGCTCAAATTGAGGGTACAAACGATTTGAAATCAGCAATATTGTAGATCTAATTTATAGCAATAAGCCTGCTTGTGCTGCTGCTAATTTATAGCAATAACTACGCATTCAGCTGTGCTGTTTTTTTCGCACAATGAGCAAAGACGAAAAGCTCTTTTGAGGAGTGGAATGTGCCTTGGGACGGATTCGGCGTTTGTGGGCGAGGGTCCCTCCAGAACTACGCCCTGCAAGAACCTCCGCTCGCTCTGCACATTTCGGTGCATTTGCGAAATTAAACGTGAACTTCCAGGGAAACGTCGCACCCAACTCGCTTTGTAAACAAATGAAGCGCGGCGGCGAGAGCATATCCGGCGCCGCAGTCTCTTTCGCGTCGCCGCGAACTGTCCCCGCCGCAAGCTGTCGACGCCATCGCCCGCAAAGCTTCGACTTCCTCCACCGCTTAGAAATTTTGTCTCGAAAGCTTGTAATGCCTTGTAAGCCGTTAGGGATGGAATTCGTTGTTTAAATAATCGATATGTTGGCATCTCGTTAAAAGGGAAAGTTCAGAAATTGAAACGGAGAATATATCGTTAAAATGCATCGATTTTTGCTGTTGTGTCTCTCATTAATGATCGAGATTCGTTAATGACGGACTGTCTGTGCTACCTGACGTAGGTTATCCATTAGAAGAAATAAGAATGGTGGAGTACATGGTTCGTTAAGTGAACTTTCTTCTCCATCCCATTCTTCGTTCCTTCTTTTCCGACTTCCCTTCTTTAGTCATCTCCTTCTCATTCTCACCATTCTTCTTCTCCTTCTTCTTCTTCTTCTTCTTCTTCTTCTTCTTCTTCTTCTTACTATTATTACTATTATTACTATTATTACTATTATTACTATTATTACTATTATTACTATTATTACTATTATTACTATTATTATTATTATTACTATTATTACTATTATTACTATTATTACTATTATTACTATTATTACTATTATTACTATTATTACTATTATTACTATTATTACTATTATTACTATTATTATTATTATTACTATTATTATTATTATTACTATTATTACTATTATTACTATTATTACTATTATTATTATCATTATATATTTCCTCTACTGTGTTCTAGCTAATAATGTAACGAATTTAATATGGCGTGGTAATTGTAGGAACTGCGGCAACATGAAAGCGTGCAATACATAAACATCGACCGGGCTGCCCAATTGACAATTGGCAGGAGATTTGCGGCGATAAATATTATCATTTACTAACTTTAGTCATTATGAAAATGTTCATTGTGTAGCATTTTTAAAACATGAAAATTACTCCTATTTTGAATTCATCGCTGTGCCTATTACTACTGACTAAGTTGTTGTAAAACAATTATTGGGAATATAACACGGAGCGTTAGGTAGTACTTTTAAAACTTTAAAATTGAATGGTAATACGTTAGGATTCGATTGCCAGTCAAAAATTGAATTGATTGGCAGCGCCTCAAATTGTATTTCCATAAATCCATATTGGCTTTAGGACGGCTTTCTAGTCACTTAAATTTTGTTCCGTAGGAAAAGACAGGTATTTCTGCCCAGTCTTCGGGATACTTTAGTATTCACATCGATCTTTTCACTTTTCTCTTTGTTCCGGTTTA
Source organism: Gryllus longicercus (assembly GCA_038098605.1). NCBI lineage: Eukaryota > Metazoa > Arthropoda > Insecta > Orthoptera > Gryllidae > Gryllus > Gryllus longicercus. The sequence goes on along the minus strand of JAZDUA010000548.1, from coordinate 942,652 downwards.
TTTTCTCTTGGAAATCGACAACAAAACATGCACACGAACTGATTAATACGTTTTGCTTGAGAAAGTATTATTCCTTTAATAGGGGAAGTTATTATTCAAAGTATGAAAGGTAATTGATCAGATTTGAGAAACGAAACAAGAAGAAAATATATGGCCAGTATCCATGTGTGTTCTGCAAAGGGCTCGTCGTAGGTTCCACGTGTAGCCAGGACATGGCCGGATGAATAGAGTCAGCACGTCTGGAATTAACTAACAAATGATATGTTGAGTCATAAACAGGACATTATTCCTGGTTGACATTAGCTCCAGCTTTTGGACGAGTTGAACCCTTCAAATCTTTTTGGATCGTTCGAACACTCACCCAGTTTGTAGCGTAAGGATCATATAATTGAAAGTTTTTGGAACTTCCTCTGCAACGTACCAACTACTCCTATCATCCACGTTCCTTCGAATGTTTTCATACCATGTGTTAGAAAGCTGTATAAATACCTTGAGATTCTCATTAACATTACTTCCTATTAGTTCAGTTTTTCGAATGAAATCGAACTGCTTATAGTATTTATCGTTGTTTCTCTGTTGCAGGTGAGTGATTATTGGTGCCATTACTCTTCTTGAAAAGTTCATTCCATGGTGAGTTGAATTGCTTATGCACATGTTTCATTGAAATATGTCTTATAGTACGTACGAAATGAAATTAGTAGTACAATATCGCTTGTTGAAACTCTTTAATACTATACCCCAATGCCAAAACGTATATCAACTTCAGATTAATAAACTTTTTGGGAAGTACTGTGTATTGATGTTGCGTGAAATTTGAAATAAAAGTAATTCCATTTTTATATCATAAAAACAAATATTAGATGTTCAGATTATTTTTATATAAATTTTCTCTGTTTACATAATAGTTTGCTTTAAACTTGAAATAAAATGTATTTGTTAAGTGTGCGATGTTTTCTTTACAAAGGCTTTCATGAAATTTGAAGTAAAATTTCTCGATTTGGAAAATCACTCGTGAACCATATTGGTTGTTCCTTGTGAAACATAAAGTTTTGCTGACGTTCAGAAATGGCTTCTAATTTAGTACGTAATCAGTAAATACGGTGTGAATATGAACTGTTATTAATTTTTTTGTTAATATTAAGTACTGAACAGAAACACTATTAAAAACTATTGTTCAATATTTCATTGTACACTTATTTAGATACTGCCTAGAACGAAAGATTTTACCCAATTCCGTTTAGGACAATCAACTTTTGTTTTGAACTTATCAACATATTTTGAGAAACATAATAAAAATAGAGCAAAAACTAATACTCTGTGTAAGAAAAATCAATAATGGCGTTGTATAAAAATTAGATTTCAAAATTAAGAATTAAAAAAGTCTAGACATGAATATGTAGTGTAAAATTAATGAGTTTGTACATAAACCCCTAAAGTTTTAGTTAATACATTTAAATTGCCCGGCAGTAAATTAAGATATACTTGCGACCTCGAAATGTCATTGAACGGGGTTCCAAATGCGGGAGGGAATCCGCCACGACAGACGAAGTGGAGAAGAGATTGCGCCGAAGCCGCAACTGCGAGGGGCCGGGCAGCGACTACGGCGAGGGCGGCCGCCGCGGTGGCGGCAGGCCTAGCGTCGCCCACGGCGTCGCCCACGGCGTCGCCCGCGGCGCCGCCCACGTCGCCACCCACGCCGCCCACGGCGGCGGCAGCCTGACGGGCGCGCGGTCAGCGGAGAGCTCTCGGCCGGCGACTGTGGTCTCTCGCTCCGCCGCCTTCGCCCTCGCCCTCGTCCCCGACCTCACCCCCGACCTCTCCCTCGGCCCCTCCTCGACCCTCGCGGCCCTGCTCCGCTCTCGTCAACCGCCTGCGCCTTCGCCCAACTCCGACCACGCCTCCAGCCCCGCCTCGGCCCTCGCGGCCCTGCTTCGCTCTCGTCAACCGCCTATGCCCTCGCCTTCGCCCTCGCCCTCGCCCTCGTCCTCGCCCTCGCCCCCGCCCCCGCCCTCGCCCTCGCCCTCGCCCTCGCCCTCGCCCTCGCCCTCGCCCTCGCCCCCGACCACGCCCTCGCCCTCGCCCCGCCTCCGACCAAGCCCCCAGCCCCACCTCGGCCCTTGCGTCCCTGCTGCGCTCTTGCCAACTGCCTGGGCTCTTGCTCAACTTCCCTCGTCACCCGCCTCAACCCTCTCCTTCTGTATCCCCACCTTGTAGTCCCTCACCTCTACTCCATCGCCACCCTACACCTTCACGCCCGGATCACGCCTCCGTCCCTCACTGCGTCCACGCTTCCCGCTCACGTCCTCGCCTCCTGCACAAGCCCTTGCCTTTCAGCTACGCCCCTGTCTCGTATCCCCTACCCCTCCTAAACTCTTTCCGTGCCTATGTCCTTGACCCTTGCCTGCTCTCGGCATCAGTCTTCCCCTCCCTTCCACTCTCACCCTCTGCCTACGTCGACACCTTTCACCTACTCCCACCCGCACTCCGAGTTTCAGCCTCTTCCACCCCGAGTCCTTTCCCAGACACCCCCTCCCCACCACCCCTATCCGCACGCTTCTGCTTGCATCATTACCGCCACACCTTTACCGATAGCCTTACCTGTTCCCCGGGTCACTTATGACCAGCACCTCCTCTCTTGCCATCCTGCCTGCCGCCTTCCCCGCAGCCCTTACGGGCTCCGCCGTTTCCGCCGCACTCGGCGACCTTCGGCGACGCCCGCCCCCCGCGGCGCCCGCGCCGAGATTAAAACCGGGGGCAACCGCGCGAGAGCGAGTGAGGGCCTGCCGCTCTCCTTCGCCGAGCCCCGGGCGGGGGCGGGGGCGGGGGCGGGGACGCCGGCGCTTCGCTTTGCTCCCCCATGCGTGGCGCGCGGGTGGCGGCGGCGGCGGCGGTCGCCCACTTGCAGCCACGCACTTCCCCGGCCCCGCCCCGCCGGTCCGACTCCGAATGAAATTCGCCTGTTGACTCGCGTCCGCTCGCCCGCCCCCTCCGCCGCGGGGCCCGGCCGGCCGCTCGGCCGGGATTATGCGAGGTCATTGTGTGCGATGGAGCGCGCGCCGCCCGAGAGGGTGCCGCGGGTGGAGGGGAGGGGACCGGAGGGCGGCCGGGTGCAATGGAGCGGCGCGCGGCGGCGCTGGGCGCTGAGAACGCGACGAGGGCAGTGGCGCGGCAAGCGCAGAGACGCCGCCGCCGCCGCGGTGGTGGTGGTGGAGGTCCAGGTGGCGACGGGGCCGAAGGTAGAGGTGGTGGGGGCGGCGGCGGCGGTGGAAGCAGTGGTGAAGGTGGAAAAAAAAAGGCGGACGTCGAAGAGACGGTACAGGAGGAGGCGGAGGCGATAGCGGCGGTGGTGGTGGTGGAGGTCGAGGTGGCGACGGAGGCGAAGGTAGCGGTGATGAGGACGGCGGCGGCGGTGGCGGAAGCAGTGGTGGAGGTGGAGAAAAAAAGGCGGACGTGGAATAGACGGTAGAGGCTGAGGAGGCGATAGCGGCGGGGGTGGCGGTGGAGGTCGAGGCGGCGACGGAGGTGAAGGTAGCGGTGGTAAGGGCAGCGGCGGCGGCGGAGGCGGCGGCGGAAACGGCGTCGGAGACGGAGGCGGAGATAGTCAGAGGGGGAGGGGAGGTGGAGGAGGCGGTAGAAGCGGAGGTGGAGGCGATGACGGCGGGGGTGGCGGTGGAGGTGGGCGGGGGCCGGTAGGGGCCGCGGAGGGGTGGGGTGGTGGCAGCGGAAGCGGAGTAGGGGTGGTGGTAGAGGCGGAGGCGGCAGAGGCGGCGGAGGTGGTAGAGGCGGTGGCTGCAGCGGCGGCGGTGGCGACAATGGTGTAGACGGCGGCGGTGGTTGCGGTGCCGACGGCGGTGGCCGAGTTGGCGGTGGGGGCGGAGGAGTGGGCGGCGAGAGCGTAGGCGGCGGCCGCGCTCTGGAGAAGATGGCTGGCTAAAAGGTCGGAGCGAAGGACCGGCGGTTGTTTTGTGCGGGGGGGGGGGGGGAAGCTTCAGAGACGCGGAGAGCGGTGGGTCAGCGGAACAAGTGGTCGGGAAATGAAACTTACGTCCGGATGGGGAATTTGATGATGAGGTAATGCTAGATTGTGTGACACTTAGCGTTAGACTACACGTGAAGCTAGATTGTGAGATCAGTACAAGTAGGGGACATGTCACAAGGGTCTAAGAGGCTCGCGGTGCGACTTTCTGTTAATATCATTAATCCTATGAAGACAAGCCCTGAAACATCTCTAAAATCATGCATTTATCATGGTATCCTAATTGTATTTCGGTGTTGTTGAATAACCGATTTAGTGTTGACGGTTTAGGCGAGAATGACATTGCTCTCTTCTACAGAGAAATGTGTGAACGTCGATTTTCACTCATAACTGCTATAATCTGTTGGTAGGTTGAGGGGTGTTGTATTGAAGTTGTTGAAATGATGGTCCCATAACAATGATTTCGTAATGGCAAATATTCATGTTAGCAAAATAATGGCACAACAGCGAACTGTTAATAGGTATAAAGAAGTCATTTACAAAAATAGACCTAGCAGTTCATTGATAATTGCATTTCACTGGTATATGTTTTCCTATACGAAAGAAACGCAAATTAGAATGAATTACAGTGAATAATAAATGGAAACAAGATACGAGAACACAGAAACTGATTTTAATACATACTGCAGATTCCGAATTATTATGATTGCGCACCACGAAGACTGTGAATTAATTTTAGGTAGGACATCAGGAGGATGGAAAAAAGAAATAGTCTTTAAAAAGTTCATTTCAATCCAAAATATTGACAGCAACCATATAAGAAGATTACATTAATATTCGATTATTTGCGCCGGGGGTATGCTACAAGCTTCCAGCGGGCACATTCAATAGCAATTTTAATTAAAAGTTCGTTGTTCTGATGATTTCATCTCGAAATGTAAACTTGGTTTGTATGCGTTACTTTATTCCACGTCTAATTTAGATTAGTAATTTAGGATATAAACATGATATCTTCAGCTCTCTAGAAAAGCAATTATATTGAACAAATTGTGATGTTAATTCTTCGTGAGTAAAATATACAACTAAATGGATTCGTTCGTTGTGATATCTCTAGATCTTTCCATCAAATAAAAAAAGCGTTTGGGAACACAACCAGTCAATTGAAACATCAGATTGTTTAAACGAGTATTGATTGATGTCTGTTTTTGTCTTTATCTCAGGCGTGATGAAATGATCTGAAAGAGAGGCAAAGAGGCAATAATAAACTGGAGTTCATGGAAATTCTATACTGAATGTGTCTGAACTATCAGTATGTAGGCCTTGGTGGTTACATGAGTTGAACCTGCATCTTTTCGCTAACATTTAATTAATTCATGAAGTTTACATTTCTCCTTTCAATGTAGATAGTCAACGGTGTGCGTGTCATTCATTTTAATCGAGTAGCAAAACAAACAATGTTTCATTGCCGATTCTTTTTTTGATACTCCTAATACATTATTATTGTTATTATCCCTTCAAATCTTTCAAACATTGTAATAAAAATTACAAAAAATTGAAATGGCTATGCAATTTTCTCGATGTCAGTTAAATATTTCATCTCGTTTGTTCTACCTTCGAAAGATTCTGCTATGACGTTCGTACTAAGTTTACATTGTTGAAGAGTTTTTGCACAAGCACAAGCATTATATCTTACACTTCTGTACTCTATAACTCTATAACTTATATTCTCTATAATTCTATACTATTATACACTACATCTGATATTGTGTTAACACTACTTTTAGATCTTACTTTTGAGCCCTATCACAAGCGAATTTCTAACTCCAGCATTACGATAGTGTTGAATCGGAAAATGATACCGCATCAGAATTATAGGTTATATATTCACGTGACTCATATTCTGCTCGTTACATGTCACGTGTTCACAATAAATGAGTATTCTGTTAACTCTATATTCCAATGATGCAATATAATGGTGGGCAATTCTAGTCGAACAAATTAAAATTGAAAGAATGTGATATTATGAGAATCTAGAGTTAGCAACACACTTTGTCGTCAGTTCGGAGCTAATTTTGTTCATCGTAGACCAGGCAAGTCAAGGTCACGGCCATGGTAACTAGAGTTCGCGGGCATGGCATTCGGAGCAACTGGCGCGAGATTTAAGTCATGATTGCACAAATGACTTCTGATTGGCGGTACATCGCAGGAAACCTGATTCCATGCCAGCCTTTGAAGAAACCAGTTGATAGTAATTGCCTCACATATAGCTATAAATTTTTCCCGTTATTCTGCTAATGGAAAGAAATTATCAATTAAAATGTAATAATACATCAGTCAGATTTTAAATTTTCAATTGAAATTAAAATTAAATAATTTGAATCAAAAGTATTTTCAATTTGTAATCGTATTTTTATAAGAGTGCAATAACTGCATTAGCTTCCTGTGTTCAGGATAGGATGTATAACAAAAATTCGTGTCTATTAAAAGAGTTGTAAACAAGAATTGTTAACTTAGAGGCTGTAAATTTACTTCTCATTATTGCTATATCAAAAAAGAAACTGAATACTTTAATTAAACGTGGCACAAAACAAACTAGAGGATACGTTCTCGTAATATTACAAAGTTATTGTTATATAATATGTCACAATTTTAACCTTCTTACACTTTAAATATCACTTATCTTGAAGCGTAAAAAATAGATTTTTAACTGAAAAACTACTTAGCCGCTAGCGTTGATCACAGGGAGATGGACGGACGGACAAACGGAAGAACAGGCAGACGGACGGAGAGACGGACGGATGGACGGATAGACGGGCGGACAGACGGAGAAACCCACTGATGGACGGACGGACGGAAAGACGGTTTGTCGTCAATCAATATTTCGAAATCAAGGACCCATCAAACGTAAATTATGACAATCACAACGTGCTGGAAAAGTGATTTACTATACGCATGGACAAGTTTTATCGGACTTTTTCCTTCCCAGAGTCCCACAATTTCTGTCGAAAATTTACTGGCTTTTTCTCCCGCAGCATTACAATTATTTCTTTACTCTGCGTAAGTTGTAGGGAGAAAGTTACCTGGAAAATAACTCGTCCACATATTCCAGCTACCTGATAACAAATTTTTACACCATAAAGAATTTAAATAGAAAATAAAAATAAAATAGTAATTAATAGTAAAGAATATAAACATAACTGAAATATCTGTTGTTTGATAGAACAAATCTGGTAAACATTTTTTCCACTTCTATTATCCGCCTTGCGACGTTTCAGGCTGCGTTGGGGATTTGGAGAAGAAGTAAGAGCGGATTCAGATGACGTTGCCCGTACGCGCAAAAGCATTGGGTTTTCTAGGCCGGTAAGTTCGTAGCGGGTAAGCTCATGTGGCCTTGGTTTGGCATGCCTACCGTAGACTAAGAAGAACCTTTTACAAAAACGGCTCTTTCCTTTTCAAACGATACTGGTCACGTGATTGCTTACACAAGCACTGTATAGCGTTACGATTTTTGTACAAGCTCTCCGCCACGAGCAACAACTCCACAAGTAACAACACCACAATAAGCATACGCTTATCGCTGGTGTAGTGGGGCCTGTTCGAGCCATGTCCGAAGGAGCGCGGCCCCCGCCCGGAGGCGTTTGGGAGGCCCTGGGGCGTAATGGAAGCGTAGCGGCGTGGTTGGCTTGGGGGGTGGCGGGGAGGGGGGAAAATGGCGGGTCCCCGGGCGCCGGCGCGCCGCTGCCGATTGCCGAGAGTGGAGGCGACTCCCAAGCGTGAATGACGGAATGGGGCGTTGGGCGCCTCGGGAGAGCTACCCCGACTCCCTTCCCCCAGGGCGGTCGGCACAATGGCCCCGAACGAGCCGGAAGGAACGCTACGTGATGCTGAAAAAGCACATACTTTCACGCATTTTTTGTTTCTGCTCCGCTATATTATACTACTACATAAATCTACGAAAGTGTTTTCGACCAGCCAATTTTTTTTCCGTTCCGAGACCTAGCTCAGATCCTCAGAGGTAACTCGCCGACACTCAAACCACTATGCCACAGAAGCGCCGTATGACACCAACTCGGACCGAAAGTAAATGCTAAATATATAATACCCTCAAGAATCAAAATATCGGTTTAAAACTCCCAAAGTCTTAAGTTCATTTAGATCGATCGGGAAATATCAATTTGGGAGAAAATGGGCTAAACGGTTCAGATGTTAGCGTTGACTACAGACGGACAGACCGATTCACAGACGTTTTGCTATCAACCGATTTTTCAAGGACCCAGAAATCATGGATTCAACATGAAAACACTACTTGTTAAAATACTTTTTTCTTTATTTAGCAAATTGATTTTATCCAATTTTTCGTTACAAGGGCCCACCAATAAGAGATTTGTGTTCAAAATTCACCTTTTTCCGCCGCTATATTACAATAATTTCTTTTCTTACTAATTCCAAGACCTGTCATGTAGGGTGTAACAGGAGAGTTAGTCAAAAATTTTACTAGAAAGATTTAACAGAACTGGATGAAACGTGTTCTTAATATATACTAACAATCATGTGGTTAACATTATTTACTACAGAGTTATCACGTTACTTTCCATATATCTCTCACATCAAACGGGCCTCGTATGTGCAACATATTTCTCAGTTATTAGTTGTATTTTCGATTCATGTAGTAATTTAAAATTCGCTACATGTAGTAATCTAAAGTAGGAAGTCAAATGCTGTTAAATGCTAAGAAACTGCTGGCGTTTAGGAGAATCAGTCAGCCACTCTGAACGTGCCCTTAGAACGCTTCGCTACCCGCCTAATTTAGTTTTATTTTGTAAATACAAATTTCAAATTTCCGCCTAGTGCATTCAGTGCCCGTGGTAGCTGTCTTTTGGGCGCACTGTGCGCGTGTACGTGCCTTCGCGCCTTCCCTGCGTCCTTCCTCTCCCGCCAGCGCCCCTGGCGGTGGCGGCGAAAAGCGCCCGACCGGAGGCCGCCCTGCGAGTTAGGCCTGGCTGGCCGGCCGGGGCCTTTTCGCTCCAACGCCCGCACCTAGCTCCACCTCTCCCTACACGAAACACTCTGCTCGCCGCTGCAGATTTATCCACTGTTAGGTGGAAATATTTTTAGATTATATGCAATAAACACCATCTATTTAACGCATGAAATATGTCCGTGATAACAGTGATTATTGCACACGTGAAATTAAAACTAATAGTATTTAATTATACTTACAAAATGTCCCAATCATCTCTCATCTCAGAAACTTTATCGGTTTTTCTATCCGATTTTGCTTATCTATTCTTCCCTTTGGCCCATCATAAACGTAGACTCATCTATCTTAGGACGCGTTATAAGTCGATCGCTAGGTCGATGTCCAATAAAACCGCCTATGTATTATAACATAACCTCTTTGATTTTAACATTTTTTAATATCTGCCGCATTTTAGGACTCCTATTAGTCCTATTAGGATTAGTGTAATTAAATATCACTCGTGCTTTGGAAATTCTCAGATAAATCCCTTCCTCGCTTCGCGAGTTGGACATTTATAGACATTTTCCAAAGCACTCGTGGTATTACCTATGATACTGAAATGTTCCAAAAAAATAATACATATAGTATTAAGAGCTATATTTTATTATGAAATATTATGCAATGTGATAAAAATTAACACATTGATCCTCTCTCCTGCACAATAGCCTCTCCAGAGCTAGTCAAAACGAAAGAACATCACCGTATTTTTAGAAGACGAAAATTGAAGCATGTATGTGGCGGATTAGTAATTATGATGTCAGTGTATGAATTAAGACTGAGAAAATTATATTGAGATGCCAGAATATATTTTTGTGAATATTTACCTACAAAACGAGATCTTTCACTCACTGCTTCGAAATCGATTTTAATTATCTAGTCCCTTAACCTCCCAAAAATAAGGACTATTTAAAAAATAGTGAGTCCCTTGACAAATACGCTAGATGAAATGGAATATCAGCTCTTTCATCTATCTTCAGAATGGAGGAAGTCGCTTAGGCATCTTCAGCCACGCCAGGTGGGACAGTGTTGTTTTAGGTCCCCTTGGGTTCTTGCGATAGAGTACATTCACCCACCAACAATGGATGGTGATTGTCTTGGGTTTCTGTCTATTTTAATTAATTGAGAGTGTTTGATGTTGAAGGGTCTTGTTCGTGGGGCATTGTTGAGTTTAGCAACTTTTCGCTACGATGTCAGTCACTGTGGTGTCCTGATTTCTTTCTGACCTGATTCTTTAACATTTAGGTAGGGCTGAGCATTCAAAAAAATATGAAAATTGTAGTAAAGACAGATAATTTTTACTGCAATTTTAAACATTAAGAAAACATCCTAACGACACATCGTCACGAAAGAATAAGAGAAAGCGTGAAAAAGGAAGATGGAGTCTGATTATATGCCAACAGTAAAATCCTACGAATAAGATGAAAACAGAAGAGAAAGAGGAATGAATTAGAATTAAAAGAGGCTTGTCGGTGCTATTATATCACCAGCAGCACTATGAGCAACGCCTTTCTTGATGAGGAAGTCGAGGGGGGGTGAGGGATCGGGCGAGGGTAGACCAGAACAGGGCAGGCCTTGGGGTGGTAGTGCCGTATGAGGAGATTCGGGATGAGGCGTAGCTTGGCGTTGCGTAAAAGGGGTGTGTGATGGGGAGTGACAGGAAGTGGCGTGGCGAGGTGTAGCATGGAGGGAAATTGCTTGGCCGGACGGGGCGTGACGAGAAGAGGCGTGTCGCGTAGGGGAAGGGCGTAGGCCGGCGCGGAGAGGGGCGGGAAATTACTCGGCAGGTAGTGGAGTGGAAAGAAGTGACGTGGATGGATATAAAGTTGGTGGGGAGGGATTGCTATGGCGGGTCACGGCATGACTGACAGTTGCATGGGGGGAATGGGGGCATTGGCGGAAAATTGCTTGACGAGGATGGCCGTGGCTGGGAGAGGTATGGTGGGAAGTGGCATCAAGTGGCGAGGAAAGACTTGACGGGGGAGGACCTGGCTTGGCAGGAAGGGGCGAGGTGTGGCTGGTCTGGGCAGATGTGGCGAGGCGTGGACGGGAGGGATGTGGAGTGGAGTGGTGTGGCGGAGGTGGCTGAGGTCTGACGTGATAGTATGGTGTGCCGGGAAATTGCTTACCAAGTGGTGGTGTGGCGGGGAGTGACATCGCGGGATATTGCTTAGCGGTGAGGGGCATGAGGGGACGTGCTGGCGAGTGATATGGTGGGAAATCACTTAAAGTGGTCGGCCGGGAGAGACATGGTGGGTCAGGACAGTTGTGGCGGGACGGGACGGGGCGTCGCGGGAAGTGACGTCCCTTGGTGCGGAGGGGTGTGTCGAGGAGGGGATTGGGGGAGCGGGACTTGGCGGGATATGACGGGTCTTGGCGGGGCGGGGAGTGGTGGAGCGAAGCGGGGCGTGGCGGAGCGGGGTCGGACGTGGCGGATCGAGGGGGGGGCGAGGTTGGGAGGGGAGAGGCGGTGCGAGGAAAGGTGTGGGGCGTGGCGTGGCGTGACGAGGTGAGGCGTGGTGGGGCATGGCGTGGCGTGGTGGGGCATGGCGGGGCGTGGTGGGATGTGGAGGGGCAGGGGAGGGCGTGGAAGGGCGTGACGGGGCGGGGCGGGGCGGGGTGTGGCGGGGCAAGGTGTGGAGCGTGGCGTGGCGTGACGTGGTGTGACGTGGTGGGGCGTGGCGGGGACGTGGTGGGACGTGGAGGGGCTTCTTGGCGTGGCGCGGGTGGCGGGGCGGGGCATGGTGTGGCGGAGCGTGGTGGGGAGGTGGTGGGACGTGAAGGGGCTTGGGGGGGGCGTGGCGGGGCGGGGCGTGGCGGGGCAAGGTGTGAGGCGTTGCGGTGCGTGTCGGGGCTCGGGTCGCGAGGCGGCGTGGGCGGTTCGCTCGTGGGCTGCGTCCGGCCGGGGTTCCGCCCGGAGCCTCTCGCTGAGCCGTGGGCGCGCGTCGCCACAATGGGCCGCGATGTGTCAGGCTTTTTTCCCGGACGCGGCCGCCACCGCGCGCCCACTCTGCTCTCGGGCGGCTTTTCCTGTCACTGCTGTCACTGCGCCACTCCCCAGCCCTTCAGCTGATCCCGCTCCCCCCCCCCCGACACACCTCTCGGCCCACGCACCGCCCCCTGCAGTTCGCCTCTTTTTCTTTCACTGTCGCCATTTCTCGTGGTCTATCACTATGCGAAATTTCTTGGGATACCCCATTCATCTTCAGAGGTCATGGTGCTGGAGAGTTTGAGTGAACGACTGAATTAATACCCAATACACGAATATTGAACATAAAACCGCGCGCTCGGCGATGGTGTAACGGTTAGCGTACCGGACTTTTGACTGGTTGAAACCCCATCGAAGCCGTGGAGTTTTAAGGACCCAAAAATCCTTCTTACGCCTTCCTTCGGTGGGGAAGTAAAGTCGGCTGTCCCATGTTAGTAGATTTACTTGCGTGTAAAAGATCCTTAAGCCTAAATGACGCCTCTGAGCTAAATTGAAATCGCCTGTTTCTCGCCCAAGAAATACCTCCTTTCTCAGATTATTTGCGGGCAACTGGTGTGGCCCTATCCTTGTCGAGTTACCCAGGAAGGGGAGGGGAGGAGCTTCAGTGTGATAAGCTCTAATCTGGTCAAAGGCGAGAAGCACGTGAGCAACTGCAGCGGTTAGTTTGGCCCGACATCTTGTATGCTTCTGGTAGAAAGAGTATTTTGAACCGCAATCTGAGCACTAACGCATTTAGCCGAAGTCTCGACCATAAGTAGAGAGAAAAATGGTATCTCAGATCAAGGAAAACCTTTTAAGTTTCACTATTACATTCCACCTCTTCATTCTCGAAACAAATGATTTTTGTCGGTTTGCACATCAGAAGCTTCGGCCAATCAGATTGCTAAATTATCTGTACATACATTTCAAAATTTAACTTTTTGCATTTATTGAAAAAAATTACATCACAGCAATGAGTGAATAAGCATGCTTCATTACATCATACTCGCAGGGAACATTCCTCCGTAATTCGTCTTCACTGCTATCCAATGTCTGTCCTCGCTCCGCTGCCCTCACTTCTGCTGCTCCTTGTCCGCCTGCTCCAAGAACTCCTGCAAGCCCTGCAGCAGCAGGGGGTCGACCTTTAAACATAAACAAAATAATTAAGCTAATAGCCCACACATCACACAATTTATAACACAAATTAACAGACATACCAGCATCATCCCTGTTCAAACTAGCCAAAAACCCAAACCACACCGGAATAAAAAATAGATTTTTGTTCCAAGGATTTCTCAGATTCTTACCAAACCACGATAACTAACCCTGAGGCTCTCTCCTACAGTATCTTCTTCAATCTGTAGATGAAGTTAGCTTAGATTTTTAACTAGCATATGTATTTAGCTTCTTGTTCTTCGAAGTAGTTAATTATGCAGTACATTGCTTTTGGCTATTTAGGAATGGAAATCCATAAGCAGTAGTTTTTATTACTCGGAACAACGGAAACATCGCGCTAAAGTAAAAGAAGTGACGGTGAAATATTATTCATTTTTGATTTATTGACAGTTATTACGATGGTTTAAATCGGTCTTTGTGATTCCCGGGTTTCGTAACGGGTATGCAGCATTACGACCTAGACTAAACAATTAGTATAAGCTTGAAAAAACACATCTGTTAAGTGGTTGTACTGAACGCTGTAATCCTCCTGGAAACAAATAAATATTACTTCTAGGCTGTCCGGGTGACGCCGCGTCGTTGGCAGATAGGCCGACGTTTCGCCCGTCATGTTGCAGGCTTCTTCAGGGTAGTGACACAATAAAGTTCCGCCTCCGGACAGCCTAGAAGTAATGGACTCGAGCCGCGGAAGCCTACGTGTACAACAAATAAATATGTTTATAAAGTAAAAAGGGGGCGAACCTGTCGGCGCTGGCGGGTGCTGGCGGGCGGCGGGGCGGCGCGGCGCGCTCGGCCGCTCTCGGCGAACTCTTGCAGGAGCAGCTGCACGGGGCCCGCGGCCTCCTCCGCCAGGGGCTCCGCCGGCGCCGCGCGGCGCTCGCGCTCGCGGTCGCTGATGGCCTGCGGCAAGCGGAGCGACGTCTCGAAACGCGCGTCTCTCGATCGGACGGTTCGATCGACATTACACAAAAACAAACACATACACACATCCAGCCGATCCGGTGGCCGACATGGCTAAAGCAGTAGTGCCGAAGCGATCTCGGGACGAAGGTTCGCGGGTTCAAGTCCCGCCTCGAAAATGGTTGTATTGTGTTCGTCCTTTCACTCCCTATCATCGTCATATCGTGTCGTCCTCACAGTTTACAGATTACACAGATTACACAGAAACACACACACCCAGCCGATCCGGTGGCCGAGATCGCTAAGGCAGTAGTGCCGAAGCGATCTCGGGACGAAGGCTCGCGGGTTCAGCAATCCTTTGGCATTTAGGTAAAATGGTCTGATCCCTCGATTAGAAATATCCTACACTTTTAATATATTTTTGAGGTTGTCTCAAAAGCCCGATGTGATGGAGTAAAATGGTCACCGGATTCAGAATTAGTGACCCCAGAAAATATAGAGAATATGGTCTGATCCCCAGACACGAATACATATTGTATGAGGCTGTATTATTTCGTGTTTCCCGGCGCGTCAACTGATATTACAGTTAGTTCCACAAGTGTAGTGCATGCTTTATCATGGCGGAATTTCCCCCCCGCTGGATGACGCCGACATATGTACACGCTGGATTGCGTGATTTTTTTCCAACCAGGGGGTAATACCCCATCCCAAGCACCGCCACACACGTGTGGTAATGTGGTGCGTGTCAGTTTGTGTGTAAGGAGAGAGGACGGGACTAAGAGAAGAAAGAAAAGATCACGTGCGATCCGTGGACCGGTTGTTATGGAACTGGTCCGGAATTTGCCTGGTGTTGTGTCTGGTGTCTGAGAAACCACGGAACACTACCGATCAAACCAGCTAGCTTCTAGTCAGCGACTGAATCTTACCTAGCTGTCAAGTGAGTATGGAAAATTCTGCCACCACAGGGGCTCAAACCGTAGAATCTCTCGGTCAGCGTCAGATATTGAGAGCCCCATCAATACATCTCCGATAAACCAATATACAGTCCACTCGACAATATCTCCTCTTTAAGGGAACCACCCGTTCTCGAGACTAGTTTTCTGTGGAAAGGAATAATTATTTCACAAGAAAAAATATTTTACCCCCCTTAAAGACGAACACGCCTCTTTCCGACCAACGACCACGATCTTTTTTTCGCAATGGAACTTCAAATCCCCTTTATGTCGACCACAAAACCTCGCACCACTATAATAAACCAGTAAGTTTGCCGTTTCTTGTGTTTTTCAGCTAAGCAATAGCAATTGGACGCATGAAATTTCACTATAACTCCGAAGGGGAGAGGTTCCAAGTAATGTAAAGAAAACTATCGCGTTATGAAGTTGAAAGGTAATTTCAGAGAAGTGAAACAATACTGATGCATTATGATAACCAGGACACCACCTTTCGTTAATGACATATTGCCGGAAGAAATAGTTGTTAAACTACACTGTACGTTTCTTTTTTGTAATCATTTTAAATAGAAAATACAGTTAATCAATGCAATTTAATGATGCAAAATAATTGAATAATTTAAACCAGAATAACATTACGATGCCAATCGTAGTTGTCGCAGCAACAGAAGCGGTGAGTACTGTTTAATAGTGCGATGTTTCCTTTAAGAAGACCACCCCTCTAAAAGACCAATTTTAAGCTATTAATCATGCGGTCTGCTTAAGGAGGTTTCACTGCATTATACTACGGATGTGCACTGTAATCCCGCACCTGGAACTCATCGATGAGGCCCTGGACGGCGGCAGAGTCTGGGTTTTGCGGCTCGACGACGGCGTCCAACTGCTCGTCGGGCACGGCGCGGCGCCGGCGCTCGCCCTCGCGCTCGGCGATGGCCTGGAACTCCTCCAGCAGCCCCTGCACCTCCAGCGCGTCCACGCCCTCCGCCTCCGACAGCTCCTGCGCCGCCGGCCCCGGCCGCGCCAGCGCCGCCGCGCACAGCGCCTGCGCAGCGCGTCACAGTATCATGCAGATGTCTCAGGGTAAATGTTGCAAACTTCTAAGGCACGGGGAGTGGTGGGAATTGATCACATTTGGCCAACTTGGAATGAGAGGCAACTAGATACAACGGAGTTATAAACATTTAAACATGTATCACTCGCAGCTGATTTGTAGGTCTCCGATATGCACAGATGTTCGGCAACTACATGAAATCCAATTGAGTGCGACACATAGCGACATACCGAACATCTGTGCTAACCAGATTGCTTAGACAAAGAGTCAAACCTCTCATATATACATGCATATCACTTCGTTTTATGCAATTTTCTTTTATATGTTTATTAGCCAAAAGTAATCATCCCTTGTCTGAGTCTGAAAGTGGTTAACAAATGTGTGTATGTTACCCTAAAAAGTAAAAGGCAAATGTGCGGGGTATTCACCCGTATAATTCCGTTACATGAAATTTACCACTACGTGTTCATTGACAAAAAGAGATATTTTTGACCGCTGTACATGCCCTTGAGTTTTGTAACCTTCAATTTGAAATGATGTACCTAACAAGCGACGTACATGTAACAAGTGACACAATAAAAGGCGAACCACCTCCCGCATGTGCTGCGTATATTAACTCTTCGGGTACGAAAGATGTTTTGTACACGCTTTGCGATCTTTCGCGCACTCTGTGGAGCATTTCGCCTACTATTAGCTGAAATGAAAGAAATTTCGCGCACGAAAATCAAGCATGAGAAACCGTGTTAAAAAGTTTTAAGGGGAACACTAAAAAAAAAAAAATACAATGCCAATCATTTTCTGGAATAATTTGGGAGAGATGCATCTTTCAATGTTGTACGCTTTCAATAAAATCTCAGATACCGATAGAAAAGTATCTGTGCGTCACTTTTCAATGTGTTTTGTAATTTTCTTATGTAAGATGCTCCTACTCAGCTAAGTAGTTGTGAAAATTATCGACAGTGAACGTGAACTAGAGTAATAGAATAAAAAGGTAACGAAATACTTTTACAAGTGGCTCTATATTTTTCTCTTTGAATCATCATATGAAGTTGCATTTCACACAAGCCGACGTAATAAACTGCACATGGACGGAACGTTGAATTGTGAAATGAATGGTTGAATTTATTGTTATTGTTTATTGATTAATATTTAAATATTGTTTTATACTAGAGAATTCCCTAAATTATATTTTTCTTTTAAATTCAGTCAATGCAAGATTTTGAAATAAACTGTGCGTGTAGATTATAGTATCATTTTTAATAATATAAAACACGAACTTCATATTTTCAACCGTGAGTGATTCGAATTCCGTTCAGAAAATCAATGGTGTAGACTGGGGCTACGTTGTAAGTAGAAGATATTTCTGTCTTTGTCTATTTTGAGCTCTAAATATAAAGAAGAGTTAATTTGATTTTTAGATGGAGTAAAATATTATAATTTGCGTTTGTCAAAATGAGCTAAAGAATATCCTGTAATAAGTCTATACAACATTTTATCACACATTTTGTTTTCTAATCCAAAGTAAGGTGCTAATTGTAGAATGAAGTTACAATTATCTTTTCAATTATAGTACTTTTTACTAATATACAGGGCGAATGTATCGTTTAATTGCATACGTACTTTCACACTTTCATCTTTAATATCAGCACATATACTTGTCAGAATTTTTGGTTCTTTTTAGGTAGCTATAGATATTATCTTATCATTCCATAAAAAATCTAACTAGGCTAATAAGCACTGTTTAAGTACTATATACTACATCTAAAAACCAATAAAAACTGTTGCGCCTATAAATTACGCTTTAAATTAGTTAACTTTAGGAAGAACGTTCACCCATGTTGCATGTGGCCTTTTACACCGTCACACCATTTGAATACGTTTCCATCATAATTGTCTCGCAATACACGACATATGAACAAAAGGTTACCACAACAATATGTTAGTTAATTCGTCAGTTCTTTTAGTGACTGTAGTAGGATTTGTGTCTTTTTGTAAATACAGCGAAAACACATTAGTGCATGCAGTTTCTTCTGGCCATGACAATGAATGTGATTACATAAACGACATGTCCAGGGAATACTGATAGCTAGTAACTTTATTCGCGAAATAACTTTTTAGGGGAATTTTTAGTACAATAGAAGTTTTTCGTTATATCGTAATCTCATTTATGTGACTTAGCATTCAATCACCCACACTCTTACAAATTTTACGGCATCTATGTTGATACTTCATTTTCTCTCTCTCCTTTAGGAGAGTAGTCTAGTATACGTTTTGACCGCAGGTTATAAATAAACTCACTCTTAATCTGAAAAGTATGTAAAAATTCGAGGGTTGAAAATTAGTAAAATATTTCTAAATAATTTATCGTAGACGTTATTAGAACCGTGTGACAATATACTTATTGTAGCAATTTAAATAGTTCTAGAAATATTATCAATTGTAAGTAATAATTAATAATGATATGCCGTGACAACTACAATGATTAAAGCCTGTAATTAAAAAGTAGTAGCTGAATAGTAACACATGAGAAAATTAACTTACAGCCAATGCAACAATCCTTGCAAGCGCAGTCATGTTTGATGTGTAGCAGTCAGCTGATGTAGGCAGAGACTAAACTCTCGACTGCTGAACAGTCGACCTTTTATGTAGGATATATTCACGTGACTCCATTATGAAAGGTTTGCGTCCCATCCTCCATCCTCCATTACAATTTGTGACTTCCTCTAAAAAAGAGCGCCATTATTCTGCACCGGGTGGCAGGAAACGTCGGGATTGGCAGCCGGAAGTCAACCGGAGACATCGAGCGAGGTCACTCGAAGCTGCGGTCTACTTTTTGATCTGGACTTTGGATGGCAGCGATTTCCAATGAATTCCAAATAATAAGATACTAATAATAAATTATAATGATAAGATAATAGTAATAAACTATAATAATAATATGATAATAATAAAATATAATAATAAGATAATAGTAATAAAATATAATAATAAGATAATGGTAATAAAATATAATAATAAGATAATAGTATTGAAATATAATAATAAGATAATAGTAATGAAATATAATAATAATATAACAGTAATAAAATATAATAATAAAATAATAATAATTCCTCTTAATCCCTCAGAAGGGGGATGTTTAGCAAAAGCACTACTAGTTCAAAGTCTGTATCACGATAATTTCTATATTTTCATCTAAACGATATTTTCCAAATTGAGTTTTTATAACTTCATTTTTAAGGCTAATTTGTTACCTTCTTTGCCCTCATTCCTGAATTCTCCGCTAGATGGTGAAAGAAGCGTGCAAAATTTCAGGTCAGACCGAAAAGCGGGCCTGATATCTCTAGTGACACGTAAAAGAAGGCATGAATTGAATTGAATATATCTAGTGTACTGTAATAATATCAAGTTAATACTATCGGCATTAGCATTTACGCATATTTTGCTACCCTGTATTGATTATAAGTAATTTTTCATAGAAACTTAATTTTACAGTTAATCGACGGATATATTACTTTTGGTATCTTCATCAAAATGAAATCACGCCGCGAAAAACCGGGTTCTCTAAAACGTGAAGTCCAATGACCGCATATTCATGAATATCCTATTCGGATGTATCATAAAACCATATCCTGTGATTAAGTGCTTGCACAACGCACAGGTTGCTACCGGGAGTCTTTATCCTGGATATTGCATTAATTTCCCCTACATTGAATTCATTTAATAACGTTTTGCTTCTTGAAACACCAATTTCATATCAGTGGGAACAAAATTATCGATAATTTTAGGGAAACATATTTGCTCGATGATTACTTTGTTTGTAAAAGTTTGAGATTGTCTTACCGACGAACTGAATTCGTAGTAACGCAGCGCGAATTCATTTGTCGCATTTATGTGAATTAGTTTCTGGCTCTGAAAGTGAAAGTGACAGGTAAATAACATGATTGAGTATTTAACAATGGTATATGTGTATATTATATTTATAGCGCTTGAGGAAAGAGTCTCGCAGACAAGCGGAGGAGGTTGGAATCAGGAGTTGGTGTTAGGGTAATGGTCAAAGGCGGCTTTTAGTCACCGAATGCGAGGACTAGGGTGTACGCTGGAGGTGAAACCTAGAGCGGGACGAACCTTAGAGCGGCTGGGAGTGGCTGAAGTTTCGGCATGTGGAGGTGGCATGAGGTGGGAGGAGGCTAAGAGCTACCGCTGCAGACGTGTGTGTTATGGGACGGTATATACAGAGTGGCTCAAAATAAATGCTATGAACGTCTGGGGAATTAGGAGGAATCGAAAATGGTTACATTTGGCTAATGAATATAGTGAATATACAATGAATATTTCTTGGTTAGTGGAAAGAGTAGACCTAACGATATGAGCCTCGCCACTAATAAAGAAAGTGTAAAGTATTATTATTATTATTATTATTATTATTATTATTATTATTATTATTATTATTATTATTATTATTATTATTAATAATAATAATAATAATAATAATAATAATAATAATAATAATATGTAGTAAAAAATTGCATTTAACGGAGTGTGAAGTATTTTAATAGGTGAATTTGAATAAAACAGACATCTGGCATCTTCCTGGCTGGAAATGGAGGAATAAAGGTTCTATGAACACGTATCCGGAAATACGTTGTTGCCGAAGGTAGCTTGTACCAGTGGACTCTAGGAGTTGGGGCAGGTGCTGGATGTGTCAGATGGACCCTGCAGAGGGTGGGCAGGACTGAAGCTTTCCCGTAACAGAAGAAGCAGAGGGCAAGGGTTAGAGGCGGGTAACAAACTTTGGATGAAGTGTATGTATGTGTGTATGAGAGAGGGAGAGATATGGAGATAGAGAGGGAGAGTGAGGCAGGGAGAGAGGGAGAGTGAGGCAGGGAGAGAGGGAGAGTGAGGCAGAGAGAGAGGAAGAGAGAGGCAGAGAGAGAGGAAGAAAGAGGAAGCGGGAGGAAGAGCGGGGGAGATAGAGGGAGAGAGATGTCAATTCTTTGGAGGTGCAGGTAAGCACATAAAACGGAAAAATGGTGATGGAGTATGAAAGGCAGACTCTGCAGGTAGGAGGTTTGAAGATGGTTTGAGATGTGTGGATGTTGACCTTAGGGTTAAGTCCTGCAGGTGACGGATAAACACTAGAAGGGGTGGCATAGGAGGAGATTTGAGGAAGAGAGTTGAATTTAGTATGTAGAGGGTAGATATTGGTATTCTGGACGTGACGAATCGACTGTAAAGTTAATGGAAAAAGCTGAAGCTTCAGACGTATGCTAGAGGTGAAGAGCAGGTCTTGGAGGGCTGTAGGGGGGGCTGTTGGTAGGACAATGAATGGTCCTTGGAAAGCCGGCACAAGAGGCTGGCGGCAAGGGCCGGGGGTATTGTGTCAGTGAACTGGAGCTTCAAGCGTTGGCTGGAGGCAAAGAGCAGCTGGAAGTGTGTGTGAGGAGCAGTAGAATATAGGATAGGCGGTGTGGAGTGGAGAAATTTCAAGTGTTTGCAGGAGGAACAGAGCAGACCCTGGAGGCGAGAAAGGGGGCAGTGGAAGGTACTCGGAGAGGCAGGGTTGTTGGATTGAAGCTTCAAGCTTTCGATGGAGGCGTGCCTGAGGGACCGTGGAATGTACTAAGATAGATGGAGATGAAGCGTTGGTGGGTTGAAGTTTCAAGTGCTTGCTGGAGGAACAGAGGAGGTCCTGAAGGCGAAGGCAGTGGAAGGTACTCGGAGAGGCGAGGTTGGTGCTTTGGTGGGTTGAAGCTTCGAGCTTTCGCTGGAGGCCAAAGAGCATCTGGAGGCGTGCGTGAGGGGCCGTGGAATGTACTAGCAGAGGCGGGGTGGTGCGTTGCTGGGTTGAAGCTTCAAGCTTTCGCTGGAGGCGTGCGTGAGGGGCCGTGGAATGTACTAGCAGAGGCGGGGTGGTGCGTTGCTGGGTTGAAGCTTCAAGCTTTCGCTAGAGGCGTGCATGAGGGGCCGTGGAATGTACTAGCAGAGGCGGGGTGGTGCGTTGCTGGGTTGAAGCTTCAAGCTTTCGCTGGAGGCGTGCGTGAGGGGCGGTGGAATGTACTACCAGAGACGGGGTGGTGCGCTGTTGGGTTGAAGTTTCGGGATTTCGCTGGAGGCGAGGAGCAGGCGCTGGAGGCGTGCATGAGGGGTCGTGGAATGTACTAGCAGAGGCGGAGGTGGTGCGTAGGTTGGTTGAAGCTTCAAGCTTCCGCTGGAGGCGTGCGTGAGATGCGGTGGAATGTACTACCAGAGACGGGGTGCTGCGCTGTTGGGTTGAAGTTTCGGGATTTCGCTGGAGGCGAGGAGCAGGCGCTGGAGGCGTGCATGAGGAGCAGTGAAAGGCACTAGCAAAGGCAGGGTGGTGCGCTGTTGGGTTGAAGCTTCGAGCTTCCGCTGGAGGCGTGCGTGAGGGGCGGTGGCGGTGCGTGAAGGCGCCGTACGGGGGAGGGCTCTGAGGAGAAGAGGCTGGCTGCTCGTCGCTCCGCCGAAGCCGCCTCGCCTTGCCGCGCCGCGCCGCGCGCATTTGCATGTTGGCCCGCCCACGCGGCGCGCAAGAGCGCTCGAGCGGAGCGCGGAGGCGGAGCGGAACGAGACGCACAGGCGAAGTCGCAGGGGGGGGGGGAGGAGGGAGGGGGCTAGAAGCCGCTCCTCGTTCGCTGAGACCTTGTGCGATGCAAGGCTCAAGGAAGCCCACGACACACTCGCTCAAATATTATGCGCGAGGTTAGATAGGAATTCGCAGCCTAAAGTGTCGCAATTGTACCCGTAAGTTCCTGAGTCTCATTATTTTAAAAATCAGCACTTTTTTGATTGCTATATTTTGAGAAGTTGTTATAGATACATTTCAATAAATATATTATTCTTAACTATAATTTCAGTACACATTTTAATAAACCCTTTAATGGAAAATTGGAATCCGGTTTATTGATAGATGGTTTGTATGATAAAAAGAATGGCTGTTATTACATTAACTTACTATTAATAGTATTAATTGAATAAGTAATAGTTATAATAATAATAATAATAATAATAATAATAATAATAATAATAATAATAATAATAATAATAATAATAATAATAATAATAATAATAAAAAAAATAAAAGTTGAAATTTAGCACAAAACCTGTCAGAATTTTTTCATGAATTGACAAGTGTAATCACAACTTGATATAATCAAGCACCCCTTCTCTCGGTCCTAGTGAATGTCAGTGCAAACGAATAAAATGCCATATTACACAGTCATTATCACAAGGAATAACAGATGATCACGCCGAAACAGTCCGATAATTGTATGAATCATTCATAAAAGAAACAATTACATTTCTGCCATATTAACACTGTCGATCGACTCTACTGAGACGTTTCGAGCAGCTCGATGCTACGAGGCGGCTTCGCACTCCTCTCCACTCCACGTATGGGCGTTGCGAGTTCACACACACACACACATACGGGCCCAAGCGAGCGGCGTCTCTGGGCCAGACAGCGGCCACACACCGCTGGCACATAATGCACCTCAACGCACGCGCCGCATCCCTTCTCCCGGAACATTGCGCTTTGGTGATTTTTGCAGGCGTTCCGCAAGGGGGTGATTTTGGGCGCGGAGGTAGAGAGTGAGGCGGACAAAAGCGCCGATGAGGAGGGTGAAGTAAGGTGATTCAGACAGGTGATGAGAGTAGCTGTCAGCCGGAAGGCTCATGGGTGACGTGATAATGGCTGGAGAAAGGGACCACCATTCGGTAAGGGTGAATGTGTTGTTTTTGGAAGCGTGTTTTGGTTCGCATGAACGAACTGACGAGGTAATGTTTTGTATCGGAGATTTGTGTGAGAAAATGGTGACGTGAAGGGACATGATTAATATGACGGTCGGATATGAGACACGTATGTAAATATTTAAAAATGTAAACGTGTCAAAGTGACGTTGATATAGTCCAGTGCCGAGGTCTGACTAGTAATGTGAAGAAGTTATGCAAGATGCAGAGGATGATCGGATGATCTGAGACAGCTGAAGAATTCGAATAGAGTAATCAAGGAAATGGTGAACAGACTTGTGAGTAGCCGAGTGGTCAGATAGGGATCGGTGGAAGACCGCACGCATGAACAGATAGAGACTGCAGTAAAATACAAAAAACCGGAACACTGTGACCAGAGACCTCTATCGTGAAAGTAGTGAGATGGGACGCAACAGTCTACGGGTGATGTGCTGCATGATTAATGATTCTGGGCGCGGCGTGTCCTCCATGGCGTGGTTTATCACCGGAAATATTGGAACAAAACGCGTTGCTCACTGGCTGTTGGCCTCGACGGGTGCTCGTTTGAAGCGACCACGGTCGAGATGGTGAGGATGAGGACAGAGAGAGGATAGAACTAAAATATGTGAGTTCGCTGTGAGGGAAACAAGCGATTACCATAGAAATGTCGTACTAAAACGTCATCAAAAATCGAGGAGCTATTATTTCACGACAAGTTGGACAAGTATGACGGAGTCGATATCAAAAGTGTGGTAGTTAAGAAGCCTACAACTCTCACATTTATTTAATATCTTTCCTTTGTCAATAACAAGTGTTTTTTACTCTAAACAGGCGAGAATGTCAGATGGTAGTAGACTTAGAATTTGGTTCTTTCAACCGAAAATGGTGAATATGAATAAATGAAAATGCCATTTCAGATAAGCATGTGTTGACAGTGAGATGAGGAGGAGTCTACAGCATGATTCACGCGATGCAAGGAGATTTGTTTTATTTACCCAGCTGACAGCCGGTTATCCTTTACGTCCCAATGGGATGTATGTTCGACTATACAAAGAACACCAACATACTTTGCGGGATTGTCTGATCTGGGATCAGCAAAACGTGAGGCCCTCCGCGTCAACACATACATGAGAGACAAGAAACAAACAATCATGCTCAAGGCGGGACTCGAACCTGCGACCCTTCTAACCGAGGCACTGAGTCGGTAAACGCTCTTACACGCCTCGGCCATCCAAGTTGGCAAAGGGGGTGATATTAAATCTATTTCCCGACTTCTGGGAACCTACCAGTTTCTCATTCCGGTCCTCACCTTTCTCCCACGAACGCATTGTAATTAATGGTCGCGTATTTCATTTATAACCACCCGAGTTGTTATGACTGAGTGGTCATAATTCTCAATATTGATTTTCAACGGGAAAGATATATTGTCGGGCGCTTTGTTTAAATATTAACTAGAGTTCTTTTGTAGAAAGTTACGATGGCCTTTCGTGTCACCGGTTCAAATACAGAACTTCTGAAAGGAGAGATATCAATTGAAAATTAATTTACATTTCAGTAAAGCTTCCTTTCGCATTGTAAACGATGTCACAGGTTTCAAACAAGTGTATTCAACATTGGCAATATTCTTGTCATAATAAGAGCCGACGACATGTTTAACAAACATAAGAAGGAAGAGATGTGCTTTCAAAATTAGAAATTAAGAATAATAAAAGAGAATATTTCGTCTTTTAATGAGAGTTCTGGAATGTTTGCTTAGCAAAGATGTCTACAACGTGGTTAATAACACCTATTCAGACTCAAATGCTGCGTATAAATATTAAATTTGTAAAGGCGATCTGCCTCCTTCTTGGACTTATGGTGCAGCATGACGTCAGCTGTGTCTTAAGTAATGACGCGCCTGAGTTCAGTCAGTTCACAGATTTTAAGAATAGACGAAATTACACCATCAAATATTTGCATTTTTTTTATTCAAAAGCGAAACTGCCTCATTGCTTTTTGTTGCGTCTCTGGGTAAATAACGGAACAATAGAGACCTCTCACATGGCCGTAAGCTATACAGTCAATTTCTTCGCGCATTGAATATTAGTAATATAATAGATAACACCAGAATAAGCAACGGCGTGCTTTTCATGACAGTGTCAACAGCATTCTCCCTCTCTTCCCCGTCCAGCGTTTGGAAGCAACGAATGCCAGTGACATGATCCAGATATCGAGGGTTCGTGGAAATCGCGTCCGTCTCAGTTCGTATCTCAAAGAAAGTACAGGCCCCTTCCGCCGCCCAGACGAGCGAGTAACCCAATTTCCGCGCCCTGGGCTTTTGGCGCCCGTCTCTCGCCTTCCTTTGGGGTTGCGAAGCGAAAGTGTGCGGCGTGCGGTCCGTCGTGTGTTGAGCGAGGGGCGGATGGCGTGGAAGGGCTGCGGGAGGCCGCGCAGGGGCAGCGGGGGGTTGGGGAGATGTGAAGAGGCCCAGCTGCGAGCAAATGCGCCGCCTAGTGAATTTCCCGCGGTGAGCAATTGTCGCTCGCACCATTAATCTAATTGCAGCCTCGACGCGCAATTTGTAACCCGTTTCATTTACGCGTTCCTTACTCATTATTTCATTCTCTTCCGAACTGTATGTATTTCTAAACTTTGGATACTTCTGATTGTATTAATTACGAAGATGTATTGAAATATGATGCAATTATGAAATATGTAGTAAAATTTATTAAATACTGCATGTAATGCAACTCTGCCCCATAATAGTGACGTCATTATGATGACGTTTAAGTTCCCGATTGGATGAAACTGTCAACAGCTGATACCTGCCAAGAGCAGAGTTGCGAAAATTGCATTATAGCATTACGCTTGGAGCTGGTAACGGACGGTTACACCGCCACTCGTATGCTTTGACTTCAAAAAACATGGCCGTCACTTGTTCGGCGCGCCTCCACCAAGAGCGCTGAAACTATAGGGACAGCGACTCTATCCAGTATATTGTAGCTTGTTGTGCAACAGAGTGCGGTATGCTGAGCCCGTGTGTGCGGCGCCGCAGCGGGGGGGGGGGCGGAGGGTGTGTCTAAGCCGTGCGAGCGCCCCGGGCGGCGAAAGTGGAAGGGGAATGGGAGGGGAGGGGAAGGGAGGGGCGCGCCCCGCCGCGCCCTGAGTCACGCGCTCTGATTCAGCGCCGCGGGTGGTCCCTCTTGAAGCTGCCGCACCGCCCCGCCCGCCGCCGCGGCTCACCGCACTTGCGGCGCCCCCGCATTGTCCCCCGGTCCCCCCCTCTCTCCAGCCCCCGGGGCAGATGAGCCTCGCTGCTGCACTTAGCGCACCTTCCACCCGTCCTCAGGCAGCAACCCCCGCCCCCCGCCACACACACACGCGCGCGGATTCACACAACTCAAACAAAGGCTTTTTAATGAAGATCGTATAAGAATAGTTTCAAAGCTACAAGCGAGATAGGCTTTATGAGGGAGCACAACGTTTTTTGATTCTGGTCACAGAAAGTACCTGCAGCATGTGAGAAAGGAAATAATCATCCACAATCAAACTTATAATAATTTTATTAATAATCACGTTCTATGAGTAAACTTTCGGGAACTTTCGTTTTTCCGAAAGTTTACTCTGGGAATGTGACCATTAATAAAATTGTTATTACTTATCATTAATAAAATTGTATATCTATAGATGACCACGAGATATCTGCTACCACCACAGAATTTACTAACAGCATTATTTCTTACAGTGTAGTGAATGTTACATCCCGGGAGGTACCGCTGGATGCTGAGATTCAGCGCCGACCTAAACGTGCGCTTGCAATGATTTCTCTTTCAGTAATCTCTCCCTGAGGGACTCGACCACAGCCGGTGCACGATATAACCTCACGACTGGCCTCCGAATATGTGTGGTAGTGTCGTGAATATAGCTGTGTGTATGTGAAGGATGAGAGAAGACAAGAATGAGGAAGAAAAGAGAGCCCGCGTTATAGTTGTCAACTTTCTTTTCTAGCAATCATCTGGTATTTGCTGAGGAAACCACATAAAATTGCTGGCGAGAGTGTCCGGCCGCAGAAGTTCTTTCCACGCAATGATTGAACTCGGCCCAGCTATGTATCTTATGTCGCAAATCTGCCAGCGATGGAAGTCGAACCTAAAACTTTTCAATTATCAATGGTGCAGTAATTTGTGTTAAGGACGAATTATCGCAGTTATAATGTATGCAATTAATGTCTGTCTAGTCGCTAATGAAGATAAGAAGCCAACAGGCTGGAAAACGTTTATGCGTATTCCAAGAATTTATGATATGGCAAGGTTACGTTCATTGAACGATTGCGGAGGGTTAAATGGTACACAAACACTGATTAGAACTTGGCAACGTCTGGTCAAGCGAGAGATTTAATATTATCACTGTCATTACTAGAAACTGAAGCAATGAAAAAAATCTCAGAAATTAGTAAAGAGATATTGGGTAGAATAAAAGTAAAAGTATGACCGTTTAAATGTATGAACTGGGAGAGAAAAGACAAAATGAATTTTTAATTTCAATATACGCCCAGTTATTTATTGTATTTCTTTTTTTTCTTATGCTATTACCAACACGAAGATGGAAAAATACAAGTCTATGTTCTCCCTTTTATTATTTTATTTGCATCATACAATTTTTTTCTGGCTCTGTCTAGGAAGACTTTGAATCAGAAAAAAGCGTTATTTAATTTATAAAAACAAATTATTAAAATAATAAGAACTAAAATTAAGAGTAAATTAAATTGTGTGCCAGATGACATTCTTTCACAATATCATTGGAAATTTAGGAAGATAAATGTTGTTAAAACAGTATTGTGGAGTGTATCGGCCATTACCGTCCAGTTCTACAGCCCTGAGGAACACCCCTCGCGAAACTCAAGGCAGGCGGTTGCGGTCACTGGGAGGTGGCTGGCGTTCGCACCTGCTCCACCCGTGCCTTGGGCCGGGCGGTGATAGTCTCGCGGAGTCAGCAGAGTGGAGGTCGTGCGGGGGCGAGATGGAGCCGACTCCGCCGGCGATAGAGCGGCGCGGGGCGGGGCGGGGCGGGGCGGGGCGGGGCGGAGGAGGAGCCCAGGAGCAGAGGCGATCGCCAACGGCCGCAATCTGGTTTTATCTGCGGCGCTGCGGGCGACGCTAATAATAGCAGCGGAGGCGCCATGCATAAAACACGAGCGTCCGCCGCGGCGGGCGGGCGGCGCGGGCGATGCGGGCGGGCGGGCGCCACAGCACACCTGCGCCCGGCCATCGCCCCTCACTCCCCGCCCCGCGCCACGCCCTGCATACGCGACGCCCGCGTCACGCCCGCGTATACGACCGCCCGCCGCGGCCACCGGCCCGCACCTGCACCACCGCCCTCGCACCCGCAGTTTACCCTACGCCGCCCTGGGCGAGGGACGGGGGGGGGGCGTCACCCGCGTCGTGTCTCTCCACGTTGGCGGCAGGCGCGCCAGCTCAGCTACATGCCTCCCGTGTTATACGATTTGTGGTTGGTTTGAAAGTACGTACGCGTGAAGCATGACGCGTGTTTCGCTGTCGGGAATGCTAATTGGCATTAGGTGGATATTTCGTTTTAGTTCCCTCGTGACAATGCGTCAGAGTTTCAAGCTCACCGTCTTATTAGATTGTTAGTACTTCAAGGAGTTTGCAATCGCGCTCCAAGTCTTATGCCCCATCATAATCCTCTTTTTCTCCGCTTCTTGGATGCGGCAGGTTGACACTCTTGGCTGACCTTTCAGTGTCCTCTTTGGACCAGAGTTAGTTTGGACAATTACGGACAGCGTAAACAGGATGTATGGCCAGGATAGGGAAGGCGATTAAGTATCATTAGTATTCCAACTTGAAGTGAACATTTTATGTATGTGGGCAACCTTTCATTTGTGTTGAAAAGATATCTGTGAAGCAGGGCATCGAAAGGAATTTGTCTTAAAGACTCTCTGTTCCATCAAGTCTTTCGCATTGTATGATACGCTTTTTCCGCCTCGCATGAAGAGATGTGACATGGATACCAATGTTTTCAAAACGTCGATGAATCTATTTATGTACATTTATGTACGTTTTTGAAGACGACGTTCTTTAATATCGACGTCCTTTGTCTGATATTCTTATGTAGTCTTATTTTGAAATGAAAAACATCCAGCATAAAAAATTCACTAATACTTTTCAGATAGCGACAAGTGAATATTCGTCTGACAAAAGTGTCCAAGGGGGAAAAATAAATAAAATAGATATATTTTTCGTTAAGTGTTTCGCCTACATAATTTTTAATATTCAAATCAGATAATTTAATAATTGTCCTGACACATTTTGATCAGGTTTTGTCAGTCATATATCAATTAAAAGTTAATAAACGATACTACTTTCAAATTAAGTCGGCGTGTAAGTCTCGCGGCGTGAACTTACTTACTTCAGTATTAAAACCATCGATGGTTTCAGGACGATGTTTTATTATTACCATCGTGTATACCCGTGTTTTAATATTACGCATCGATGTTTAGAAACATGGATGTCTTATTGGCGACGTCGCCTCGTTACTCGCACGCGTTCCTTGACCGTGCCACTCCATCAGGCTGACATTGGAAGTGCCACCCGCGCTGTCGCCGCCTCCCCAGCCGCCCCCTCGCTCGCCCTGTCTCAGCTGTGCGCGCCTGTCGGCCGCGCGGCCGCGCCGCCCGCCCCCGCTGCTCGCACCTGCTTCGCGGCAGAACGATAATTACCATCCACCCGCAGGTATGGTGACGACGACCTGTTATCTTCACTTTCGCGAGTGTCTTTCTACGGCCGCTTCCCACGGCGCGGCCGCAGCGCGCTTCCTTCAAGGAGCAGAGCTCTTCCGACGCCGCCACCGCCGGAGCCACGGCCGCACCGCCGCCCGCCGTGGAAGAGGGTGGGGTCTGGAGGGGTAGGTTTCGCTGACCCTCCGGCGACGACGAACAAAGGGACCGGAGCAGGTAGAACGCTGCGGCCGCGGCGCAGTGGGAACGCTCCCTTTTAAAGCTGTGTTCTGCTAGCGGTGGCGCGTGGCCCCTCCTCCGCTTCGCGTAGCTGGAGTTCGGCGTCGGCTGCCGCAGCAGCCGCCACCCGCTGCACGTGGGAAGGCCTCCATTCAAACCAATGCTCTGCTACGCGCCGCGCTGCTGCGAAGCGCGCTGCGGCCGCGCCGTGGGAAGGGGCCCTACGAGTAACTCGGGTTGTATGAGGAAATACTATTGTGCACTGCGGGTGACATTCAGAAAGTAGAAAGTATACTTTTCTCTTCGTCTGAAGTGTTGTTCATTTACGCTTGTTACAACAGGTAAATTCAAAATATTGGGAATAAAAAATATTTATTTCATTATTTATTACTACTAAGTTGCCATTTATTTAATTAATATTACCTTCTTAATATTTTTTTTGAGTACTCTAAAGTCTCCTTTTTCCCAATACATTTTTTTATTTCACTGTAAATACAAAATACATACATTAAAATATATTAATATGTTTACATCCCTGAACAAATATCATTAAAAACTGCAAGAAATGTTCTATTTCTTCAGTGTGAAACATGTTTCACACTTTCTGCTTACTTCATGGTAATAGTTTCTAAACAGTTTACGGTATCGAGCGTGAATTAATTTTATTTGTGAGTGATTATTACTACCACTGCTTTCTATTATTGATTTTGGTGATTTTGTCTCTCTTTAAAAATAACTTTTACTTTACTGTCATGTGTACCATGAATTACAAGCACAGAAAAAGGATTTATCTGAAATAAATGAAAATTCGTTTCTCTACCACGCCGTCAACACTGTAGCTATGTGAAATATAAAGGCAGATAAGTTCCGCCCAGAGATTTATTTCTATGTTGTGACTTTGTTGTTATGATCTTATTTAATGAGTAAATTAATCAAAGCAGTAGTCACTATGTCGAGAAAACGGACAGGAATCTCCAATTTATGTTCAGATGTTTTGATAGCAATAGCATCAAGGAAATGCTACTGACAGTTCTCGTACTGATGATACTAGCGGTGTTGGTTCAGGTGAATTCATTTGCGGCTATTTTTGCCAGACAACATAAGAGACTGACCCTTATGGGTGAATGCGGTTATACAACGGAAAAGATTGCATGAATTTTTCTGAGAATATATGCGTAATGAGATCGAGAATGGAGGCGACAATAACGGGTTGGGTGTCGTGACACTGATAATGGTGTCATTGGTGATAGTGATGTTGTTAGTGGTACTAGCGGAGATGGTGAAAGCGATGGTGACATCGTGAAGACGAACGATGACTGCGGTGGTGATGGAGGCAGCGGGGTACATGACTGTGTGATTGGCGCTGGTGACAATGATTGTGGTTCCATACGTAAGCTTCCGTGGCTCGATTCCATAAATTCCTGGCTATCCGGGAGACGCCGTGCCTGAGGAAGCCTCGGCATGTCAGGCGAAACGTCGGCCTCTCAGCCAATGACGCAACGTCTCCTGGATAGCCAAGAAGTTAATGATTGTGGTTGGCTGTAAATGTTTGTGGGAGCGATGAGAACGCTGTTAATGTAAAGACAGCGGTACTATGTTTATACATAGTGACATCGGTACGGTGGTGGCGTCATTCGCCATGGAAGCGGCGAGACGGGTATGTGTTGCATTCATCTCGTTTCGGTTAGCGGCTTGTGTTGGTGGGACATGTCGTTTGATTGATTGTTAAAGTTTCCGTGCAGGTCAACTACAGTGCTGATTAGTCTGGTTGGTGGTGGTGGCATGTACTCGTAGGTGTGGTTGTAGTGTTTGTCCCATTGAATGCTCCGATTCCGGGAAGTAGAGTGGACAAAACGCATTCTATTATCGATCGTTCTCGCTAAAGTACGTCACTGTCAAAATCCTTGATTGAAACTTTAAAAAAAAATTCTGCTTGTCCCGAAGGCCCTCAGCAGCCGAGTACAATACATTCAGAGTACATTGAATAATATTACCATTGTTTACGAAACATGATTGATAGATGAATACGCTGAGTACATTAACACGTAAAGTAGATTCAATTGTTTGTGATTAAATGTACGAAACTACATCAGATACATGATGATCAGGTAAGATCGAAGAACTGTCGCGGTAGTTTAAACTTTAGTCTGCTGTGGTGACGATTTTGTTTTCTGACTTTGAAATGTACGGTGAGGGATTCTAGGGGTTTTAGGAGGATCAAAATTTGCTGCTCATTGTCAGCTGTTTTAGGCAGTGTCGGTGAAGGTTGCTCTGTGCGCTGTTTGAAGTTAGTTTTGGTATGTTTTGTTTATTTATTAGCACCTCGAGTTCCGATTAAAAAGAGAAAATAATTTAATACATAATTTTAATTAATTCTAATTCTAAACAATTGGTGCTACAATGGCATATACTTTTTGCATTATTTGTAAGAGCCACTCAATGTAATAAAAAAGTAATGGAAATTTAAAAACAATAACCACATTATTTCATTATTTAATTTTGTAGTACAGATTTCATTGAAAATATCTCTCTCAATATTGTAGTTTCATAAAAATGCCGAAAAATATTTTAAGGTTTGCAATTTTTTAAACAAAAAGGATATTAATTATAACGAAACATGTCCCATTTTTATAACCGTTCTTTGCTTTACTCGAAAAAAAAACTAATTAAAAAGCAGTTTTAAAGAAATTTTAAAAATGACATTGAGGCATATCTAAATCACCATCAAAAATAAAAAGACAGACGGACGGATTGCGGGACAGACGGATTAACAGACGGGTGGACGGGCAGACAAAAGCCCTGACGGACAAATATATTTTGTCGTGAATCTATTTTTCAGTAAGATGAACCCACAAAACGTTTATTTTGACGACATAATATATTAAATAATGCAACTTACTACCTATAAAAGAAAGAACTTCTTACTGTGTTTTCTGAGAAAATATATTAGCCGTCTATAGCAATATGACCATACATTCTCTTTAATACGTAAGTACATAACAGGCGAGAATGACAAAAATTAACAAAAAAATGACATTACTTCCAAGCTCACCCTTTTTCAGTTCCACAACTATACGGAGGATCGGAACGTTCCTGGCGCAATCGAATTTTTATTCAGATCATGATATACTCGTTTGAACAAATAGTTCAGTTTCCACTTCCATTAAAAGTGGAATAAATAATGAATTAATGGAGTTTAATAGAAGCGCATAAGGAATAAACGATGTCGAGGAATCCGGAGACGCTCCTAGCGTTTGTTTTCTATTGTTGTCTTTTCGGGCGCTGACAGGAAGAGCGCAAATCGTTAACAAGGTATCATAAATAAAATCTAATCTAATATCAGTGTCACACAATAATGACAGTGCCGGAACTAGCATTCTCGAGCAGAGCATTCTCGAGCAGAGCATTCTCGAGCAGAGCATTCTCGAGCAGAGCAGTTTTGGCTCGCTGGTCTCGTCACCAAGAACGTTCGAAATTGACTGACTTTGTGTCCGGCATTATCGAGAAGGCTTTCGAGGAAGTTCGCTTTTGAGTACCTATAGAGTTATCTAGAGAATCTTCTCTGACAGAACATCAGATTTTTCACGCTCTCTGGATTAGCCCTCTTCTCAGAAGGAGTTTGTTTTGCGGTGGAGGTGCATTTCCTCGGCTAAAACGTCACAGCCGACCTTTACGTCGGCTTGCGGGGTTTCCTTTTCCGGGTATTTCCCCCAGTGGGACACCTCTCGAACAAGCGGGCTGAAGCATGAGCTCCTGACAAGTCTCCCGACATGTGTGGAAATGTATTGCATATAAGTGTAAATGCAGTATGTGTGTAATTGGAGAGATGACATGTATGAAGAATAAAGGCCCCTGGCTGGCAAGTTAGATTCTGCTTCGGCATTCGCCTGGTACAGATCAGAATATAGAAAAACAAATCAAATTTGAAAAAGTTATCACATTATTTCAATATTTAATTTGGTAGTTTACATTTCACTGAAAAAATATTTTTGTAAATATTGTATGTATTGTATTTTTTAATATTCTTGAAAATATTGTAGTTTATAAAGGCGCCTAAAATATTTTAAGTTTTGCAATTTTTGAAACAGAAAGGGTTTCAACGCCAACGGAACATGTCCCATTATAAACTACTGATCAAAGCAGCCGGTCGCTAGAATTTTCCTGCAGACAGCGATTTATTTCGCAGTAGCTAAGAAGCTAGTGTCGAAAATCCGTACACGATGATTTTCTAAGCTCTGGTATTGTCACTGTCTCTGCAGATTCTCTGACGATGAAATCCTAGAGTTCAAGACCCGACGGTGGCTCGGCGGAATTCAGTCGCTCTGGAGGAGAATTGTAGCGGCTGGCTGCAGTGTTTGGTAGTTTTCCAAGGTTTCTGTAATCAGTACTAGGCGAATGCCACAGCAGTACCTTAACAAACAAACCACGGCCTGGAGGATTAATGAAAATAGGAGTTGGCGTTCGCGTAAACACCAATCAATTGAATGTCGGGGCCTCCATCGGAACACGAAACTTAGGACTTCCTGATTCTAGGCCTGCTGCATCGGAGACCTGATTGCCAATGGGATAGTTCGTAATGGGGCGCTGTAATTCGGCACAAAGTGTCCGAAGCCAAGTGCCGAGTAATTGAATGTTGTTTTTTCTGGAGGTTCTGCTTCTCTGCTCGCACGACCTGGCACTGCTTTAGAAGTCGTTTGTGATCCCGCTGTTTTTTGGTGCACGCCGGTGGACACCACTTCGTTTCAAAAGAGAGCCTTGCCGAAATAGGGTCACGTGATCGTTGTTATAATTTTGACTATTATAGAACCAATCAGTCATTGTGTGAGGCATAAATGGGGGACAAGAGAATCATTGGTATATTTTAAGGCAATATTTTCAGCTTTTTCCTTACAATATATTTTTCTTATTTCTGTAAATTTTGGATTAAAAAATTCTCATATACGTTTCGCAACTCAATTAGTCACAGAATCACACAGTATTAAACGATGCCATTGGTTGTACGAATAAAACCTTTTCGTACTATAACATGAAATAAAATTAGCCTCCAGCCATCAGATTTTTCTTCCAGTAATTTTCTTATATTTTATAATATACCATAGGTATTTATTGGTGGTAAAAAAAAATATTTTCACGTATGCTACATTTTTTAGTCAGCCTTAAAAATGTGGCTACACCGACGCCTCCGATGACCTCGTAGCCTCCGCTGCCCCCTCCGCCTCCTTCCCCATCCGCTGCCACCCCCCACCCTTCCGCCCCATTCGTTCTCTCTCTACCTCCACCGCCCCTACAACCCCCGTCCCCTTGAGCCGGCGCCGCACCCTCCCTCCTAGCTGCTCCATTCTAGACCACCACTCCTTCCTCTCACTCCGCCCCTCCGTTCTTGTCACCCCTCCGCTCCACTGTCCTCTTTCCCTTCCGCTCCCACCGCCGTCACTTCTCCGTTCCCTTCGCTCTCTTTATCCCCGCCGCCCTTGCGCCACCCCAACCCCTTCGCCGCCACCGACACCTCGTCACCCTCCCTCCCAGCCACCCCCTTCTAGACCTCCGCTCCCTCCTCCCCTCCGCCCCCTCCACCCCTCCCGTCATTGTCGCTCCTCCGGCCTCAGTGCTCCCTCCGCCCCCACTGCTCCCTTCCCCCTCCTCTCCCACCCCCCTCCGCTCCCACCCCTCACTCCTCCGTTCTCTTCGCTCTCTTTACCCCCGCCGCCCTTGAGCCACCCCAACCCCTTCGCCGCCACAGACACCTCGTCACCCTCCCTCCCAGCCACCCCCTTCTAGACCTCCGCTCCTTCACCCCCTCCGCCCCCTCCGTCCCTGTCGCTCCTCTGACCTCAGTGCTCCCTCCACACCCTCTGCCCACTCCACCGCGTCCGCCTCGTCAGCTTTCGACGCGTAGCTCTCAGCTCGTAGCTCCAGCGACGCTCGCTCGCTTCACCTGTTGGGACCTCGGAGTGTTTGTCCCTTGCGCTCCTCCGATTCCGCGAAAGCTTTTGAGCAAAGTCGCTTTTGAGCACCTTTTCGGCTAGCCCGAGAATCCTCTCTGACAGAACTTGCGCCTTATCGCGTTCTGTGGCATTGCGCCCTTCTCAGAAGGACTTTGTTTTCCTTTTCCGAGCCCCGTTGTTAAAATAGGAATTTATGGTTTTAATATCTTAATCTTTTCCTTTTAGTATTCTTCATGCTGCGTGAATTGTATTTACACGTGTAATAAATTTTGTGTCGTTCCCATTATATAGAAATCATCATATTTTACCGTTTCTAGTTTGTTTAATATTCATATTTTTTCTTTCTTAGTTCCCCTCTGTTCCCACTATTTTATGCTAATATACCTTTATCTTATGCTATTCTCATCGCTTTACTTTCTTTCGTTGCATCATGTTGTTGTGTTTGTATTTCAATTACACAAACTATTCTTGTATTTCTTCACCTTTTCAATTTCGTATGATATGTTCCTCCCTCATCTTCGTTTAATTGGTTGTTTTCTCGTGTCTTACATTCCCTTCTTGGATTAACTTACATTCGATTTTTTTTATTAATTCTGCAAGTAAGTGTTATACATTTGTAAAAAAATATTTTAATTTTTCATTATGAAATTAGCATTTTTCTCTCTTTTCCATAGTTAACTTCATTCTTTAGGTTTTGAATGCATTTTGCGTTCTCATGTTGCCTTTGTATTTTTTGTCTGTGAACATTGATTTGTGTCTCTGGTTGCTACTCTATGCCAGTTAGTTTACTTCATTCTTGACAAAGTTCTTCTGTCCAGAGAAAAGTTTAATCTATAGAAAATTATAATATTATGAGTTTCCACAACAATATTTCAGCAATTTGAAACATTCTTTTTACCCATCAAATATTTATGATTTTTTTCTTAAAAATATTCAAATATTTGAAAGTTTTTCCGCAACAACACTAGAAGACTTAATTATTGTAGCGAAATTGCGTTATATTTTCCAGGTACTATTTTGTAGAGTCTGCCGCCAGCAACGCATTAAAGTATCTCTCGGCATTACATCCGTTGTGTCTCCTCCGACTTTGCCCTCCCGACCTCTACTTCAGAGCTTCCTTCGTCCCGCACTTCACTCTCCGTGTCCGAGTCCCTCGCGTGCTCCGAGAACCTGCAGGTTCGACGTCACCAGGCTGTCGCTTCGGCCTGCATCACCGCCATCTTGGTCGTAAGGCCGCCGCCCCCGCCGCCCCCGCCGCCCCCGCCGCCCTGCCGCCCCCACCACCCCGCCGCCTCCGCCGCTCGACCCCCCCGCTGCCCCGCCGCTCCGCCCCCCCGCCGCCTCCGCCGCCCCCGCCGCCCCCACAGCCCCCACCGCTCCCCACCGCTCCCCACCGCCCCCGCCGCCCCAGCCGCCCCTGCCGCTCCGCCGCCCCGCCGCCCCCACCACCTCGCTGCCCCGCCGCCCACGCAGCCCCCCGCCCACCCGCCCCGCTGCCTCCACCGCCCCCGCCATCCCCGCTGCTCCGATCCTGCATTTCCCGCCACCCCCGCTGCCTCCAAAGCCCCCGCCGCCCCGGCCGTGCATCTCTAGGCCCGCCCCAGGCTCGTTCGCGCGCGTGGATTGCAATATCACGGTCGCGTGCGCCGGGGCGATCGAGTAATAAACATAAGCTGGCGGCCGCTGTAATCGCCGCGCAAGGCGGTCGCGCAGCCGGGACCGGGGGGGGGGGGGAGGAGGTTGACGGTCGGAGAGGGGCCGGGGCAGAGGCGGGAAAGATGGCCAGGGGTCAGACGCCACGACTCCGAGTCCTAGTTTTGCACGTACTAGCAGATATTCATCTTGGTCCTTCCTTTTCTTCTTCTTCTTCTTCTTCTTCTTCTTCTTCTTCTTCTTCTTCTTCTTCTTCTTCTTCTTCTTCGTCTTCTTCGTCTTCTTCGTCTTCTTCGTCTTCTTCGTCTTCTTCGTCTTCTTCGTCTTCTTCGTCTTCTTCGTCTTCTTCGTCTTCTTCATCTTCGTCTTCTTCCGCTTCCTGTTTTTATTCTTCCTCTTCTCCTTCTTCTTCTCCTTCCTCTTCTTCTCCATCTTCTTCTTTCTCGTCTCCTTCTTATTCTTCATCTTCTCTTTTGTCTTCTCCTATTTTCTTCTTTTCCTCTCCTTTCTTTACACATTCGTAATGTAGCATTGTCAATCAACCAACATTTATATAAAAAGAAATTTTGGACTCAAAACCCTTCGTCACAGACACTGTGATAGCCATTAACAGTCCTTTTGCAATCGTTCTAAAACCCGTAAAAGTAGGAAAGTTTGGTTCGTAAAAGTTATGCCGAATGTTTTTACATCTATGATCAATAATTAATCATGGATGCCGCATGTTTTTATATATCTGATATTTTATAGATGTCAAAACATTCGGCATCATTTATTGTTATTGCATTTTTCACTTCTTATCGTAAAATGACGACTGTATTATAAATAGAAGACGACTGGACATAGTGAATAAAAAGTTCATAGAACAATAAGGGAGAATGATAGCTATGGAAAGTCCTATTCATATGGAATTCAGCGAAGATAGAAAAAATGTATTGTAAATGTAATCTTGGCCAGTGGAGAACGAAATTGAGGAGGATAGCTTTGCCAGCTTGGAAAAAATATTGTTTCTTAAAAAAATGATTGACAGGTATCATTTGACAGACGACCTCATTGGGTAATGTTTTCCTGAGAACGACATGTGGAAAGTCTCAACTGAAATGAAGTACATTGTATGACTCACTGTAACAGGATCAAATTCCAGAAACTCGGATTCAGTTATAAACAGAATAAAAAGACGCCCTCAAAGAGAAAGTAGGTGAGTCGCGTCGTGCTCAGGTGAAATGAGGCCCCGGCGCTGGATGAGGCAGCGGCGGCGGCGCTGCGGAGGACGAATTCGCCGAGTGGATTCAATCTACGGCGCTTTAATGAGTCTGTCTCCGCCCCGCCCGCCGCCGCCGCCGCCGCCAGCAGCCTCGTTACCGCCTCTGGAATAAGCCTTGCCGGTGACGTCGGCGGCGCTTCACGCAAGAGATTATCACTGGAGGCGCTGCGACATGAGGAATAGCTACTTTGCGAGACGCGAGACGCTGATCGAAGGAGACAAATCGAGGGAGTCGCAGCGGGAGATGTGGCTCAGGGCGTCAACTGATGTTACTGCATGGCCTCCGACCGGGAGGTCCTAGGGATCGAGTCCCGACGGTGGCAGGACACTATCTTGTCGGCAAGGCCGAATTCAGTCACGGTCTGGAAGAGAATTCTACCGGCTGGCTGTTCATATCGGTAGGTTTCCGTAGTTTCGCCGCTGCGAATGCTGGAGTAGTACCGTAACAAAAGAGCCACGGACCGCGCGCGATTTTTCTTTCCTTTTGTTTGTCCTATCGTCACCCCTTACTTCCACACACTTATATTTACGTGCACCACATTACCACACATGCCGGGAGACCAACCGGTAAGTTAGAGCTTGTCTCGACTAGGGGGGTGTTTTGCTGGTGGGAGATACATGGTTGGGGAAAACCTCGCTATCCGACGGTAGGTCTACGCCGGATCTCGTCATCCAGCGGAAAAAGATCACTGCCACCCCACGAGGAAATTGCATGTACTAAATTTAAAGGATTAATGACTTAGCTGTTGACGCTCACAGAATCACTAACAACCAAACAACCAACCACAAAAGACCAATTTAAGCTAGAGGGAATATGCGGCATAT
The DNA here is from genome assembly GCA_038098605.1 of Gryllus longicercus. NCBI lineage: Eukaryota > Metazoa > Arthropoda > Insecta > Orthoptera > Gryllidae > Gryllus > Gryllus longicercus. The sequence continues at coordinate 902,229 of JAZDUA010000548.1, read as the reverse complement.
CCAATCTGTTCCTCTTTTTGGATGAAATATGTTAAATAATAGTACCTTTGAAAATTAAACGGCTGACGGTTAAATTGCCAACTTAATTTTAAGAACTGTAGAAAAAATATGAGTGTACAGACCAAATATGTTTGTACTTGGTTATCAGGGAGGCGCTACGTCCTAGACATAATGCCCGCGTTTCTGCCGTCATGCTGCGATCTTTCTCAGATCGAAATGCGAATGAAGAAGGCGTCAGCACAACGGTTGAAACATTGGCACCTGTACCCACGACGCTGCGTCTCTCGGACAGCCAAGTAGATACTGACACTGGCAAAAGCCTGCGCTTTTAGAAAATTATATTGTCCAAATGAGAAATGAATCTTGTATTCTGTTCAATATATTTCGATAAAAATATTTATAAATATTTAAGAAGATTATAAAGTTTTCTTTACATCAATGATAAATAAATTCGACAATAACTATATTCCTAATCGTTGAAAATATAGCATCATAAATTAAATAGCAGGAAATTCGGATATCACCTAGTTGGCTTCACACTTATTACTTTAATAAACATTGATTCCGAATTTAATCGGCAGGAGAATAAAGACATGCTAACAATAGACCGTGCTGCTGCATGAGCTGTAATTTAGTAACCCGTTGAACAACCACGTGACCGTCGGACTGTCTATCTTTACGTGGATATACTTCCTAGTATTTTGCAGCTTTATTAGTATTCCACGAGACTACTGGACACATTCGTCTTGTGCCTTCTATTCTTTTTATTTCCTACACGATAATTTCCATGTATAACTCGAAAATGGAGCAGCAGTAAAAGCTGAAAAGCCTTACATGAAGTTTTAAAAAGCACTCATAAAAAAGATTTTTCTCCCGCACAGTCTACGTGTTACAGAATAGTCTGTCATTTTGTGCATGATAACTTCGAGGCGAATGTGTACGAATGGCTGGACGTTAACCGCAGATTCGATGGAGCTCTGAATTGCAATGAATAGAATGCTGGTAACGAGATCATTTCCGAGCTCGCATAATTTGAGATTGCTCATCTGCAAAACACGTGTGAGGGACCCTGAGTTGTAACCTAACTTTCGTATTATGGCTGGTCATTTCTGAGAAACGCTTTATGGAAGTCGTTTAAGCGTCGAGGACCCAGTTTCCTACGCGCGCGCACAGGGCGGAAAAGAATGAAGAGGGCGTAAAGCGTTTCGGAAAGAGATGAGGGGAAAAAGACACCGAGTAACGGCCTTTTCCTGTCGTTACGTCCAAGCGTTTGTTGCTGCTCTTTATCATGGCTCTCTCAATTGGAGTAGTTGTATTACACCTTTTAAAGCTCGTAATTCACATGTAAATAATAAAATGTTGAACAAACATTCATGAAATAACGACTGTTAAAGTCCGCGGAAAGTATTAAATGCGTGAAAACAACCGACAAAACAAGAGGAGAGGAAACTCAGGTCGGACGCCCTTGTCGAGACAACCAGCTGCTTCAATGTGCTGTACTAAGAGAGGAAATTATAAAAATGTATTTAAAGAACTATGCGAAATCTCTACAAAAAGTAATAAAAAGTAAGTGCGGGAAGTACTGAAAAATCTAAATTTTCCTCCTTACAATTTGTTGAATTATATCCCATTAATAATACAATTAAAACTCCATAACTAGGTATCTTTTAAAATAATGGTATCAGATAACCTTTAAATAGAAGACAATAAAAAATTTAGTTGAATACAATTTAATTGAAGTTGTGCACAAAACTTGATGAATATAGCCAAGGATGTAACTTAATTCTACGAACTCTTAACAAATATTTCCTATCGAAGCTAACTAATTTAATTTATTGCGAAAGTAGACTCTAGACGTATACTAACCCGATCACATGCTATCTTTACGAAAACTATATGCGTCATTGGAAGTGATTAGCTGTTTTTAAGGCGGACAGAATTGGCAGTTGCTGCAGAAAGAGAAGTTCAGAAACAGAAGTAGTGTCTTCTCAGCGGGCGTCGTGTACTAGACGTGTACTATAGTGAGTACTTTTCATTTTTGTTTCATTGACTGATTTCACTGTTCTGTTATATTAGTACGCCGTTAATTTGTAATATATTTGAAATCGTTTTGCCAGGTAATGTTACGTCGACATCAATTTCATTTAAAGGTTATCTCTCCCTTATTGATTTGACTCATTCTCTAAAACTATTTACTCGTACTCTAGTGCTGTAAAATTTCAGTACCAGCTTGGTGGAAATGTTTTAAGTTATTGTGATCAGATTTACATATTTTGAATAGTTTTTTGTAATTTGGTATATATTTGGAGTAATAGGCAAAAGTTTTACATAATTATTTTCTCTACTTTTTTTCAAAAATCTGAAGTATGAAACTTAATCTACTCATTTTAGTAACATTTTTATTATTATTGACCTATTACAAAACATTTTCAGTTGACTATTTTCGATCACGTGGCAAATGTAGTATTAAAACATATTTTCGTATTTAGTGTGCCAAGTTTCCATCACGGTCGAGATTGAAATTTTTTGCTTCAATCTACGGTCTGGGCAAAAATCTCAAACTCGACCGTGAAAGAAAAGTAAACTTCACACACCAAATGAAAATGAACAACATTTTTTTCAACAACTGCATAAAAATACGTCAACATCAACAATACAAAAGGTTTTGTAAACTTGTATTGTAAAAAGAAGCCTGTTACCCCGGACAATATAGAAATGCATTTCATAGGGCCATAATTAGAGACGTATTCTAAAACCATGCACAAAACACTTTCTTCATGGTAACAAGATAGTTGTCTTGGTAACGACCTTTTTTAATGGTTATTAAAAAAATGACGAAACTAACGTACGGCTAGCGATACAGAGAAGTTGCCTTTTGATGCAGTAGTAAAAAAATACTTTTGCAGAAATCATCCTTCAGCATCAAGAATCCTTCTAAGAATTCAGTCACTTCGTCGTGGTAAGAAGTAAACAAAACACGTTTTCCGCGTAAATAGTCATACAAGATAAAGTTGTGCAATGCAAACATTGAAGAATGAACGTTTCTCTGTCATTTAGTGAAAAGCAGAACCTTTTAGATGAATTCGTTTCCAGAATACAAAGTAAATGAATTAAATGAGAGATGTAACCAAAGCGACTGTCATTTTGACATACTATGCAGATGAAGGACAAAATAACAAAAATATGTTAAAACAGAGCATTTCACTATGTTGTACATATAATTTTAAGTAAATCGTGTACAGCGTAGGCCGGAGTCTCGTCGCCTCAACTTGGAATAGCGAAACGTCATCTAAGTCACAGAGTTTAGATTTGGTTGTCTTATCGTGTAAAGAAATCGACTGGTTTTGTGGAACGTGAAACATCTTGTCTGTCACAAGCCTTAATACAAACTTCTCTTTCGGTCTGGTCCCTGATTATCACATATTTTCTGTTATTATTCGTCGTCGTAACGACCTTCAACTATCATAGCAACCTCGCGTGCTAATGTGCTCTCAACCGATTAAAGTCAGAAATATTCTTCCCCAACCGACAAACGTGCATGCGTTAAAGACAGGCATCTGTGACTAGAAAAACTTATTTTCGTTGACCTAATTAACAATGAAAGCTTGAAAAGCTACGCTAGTTTAGGATTTTAATCTTTATACATCGAACAGCAAATACGCCGTTTACTTACGTGTCGTTGGAGTCCGTGGTTACAAACGTAATAGTTTAAACTGACTTTCTTTACAACCAATTTCTGTTTTTTATACTGTTTTAAAAAGAACCAATTTCGAAATATGAATTGAATTGCAAAAATATCTTACCATATAATACGTGACATTAAATTAATGATCAATAGGCATCTATAAGGTAATTTCAACGTTGAAGATAGACATCTACATACTAACATCGTACTTGCAAACAGTGCAACAATTTTAACATTCACAATAATTCTAATAATTCCGATACAGTTGTAGATACTGTGATTGTTGAGTGAGAGAGAACCAACAGACAGAATTTCATTAGATTTTCAGCGAAATCTGATGAAAAGCAGGCACATTTGCGCTCCCCTGCGCGTTCGATCCCCATCAGTTTCCCCCCTACCTCCCCGCCCCCCACGTCGCTCCTCGCTCCCCTCCCCCGTCGGCGGGCGACGCAGTGCGGGGCGCGACCGCCCGTCCGGAGCCAGCATCCGGGGGTCGTTACCGGAGACTTAAGCGGGACCTTATTACCCGGCCATCATATTTCAATACACGCCGCGATTAGGGGCGGGGGTGGGGGAGGAGAGAAGTGGGAAGAGGCCGGGAGGCGACGCGGCGCGGGCGTGGCGCCCCTGGCGGATGCCGAACAAACGACGTGGTTAAATAGAAGGAAATGGTCGCTCCCAACACCGCACGCCCCCAGGCGCTGCTTAGAGAATAATAGAACTTGCTGGAATTAGCGCTTAATCGTCTGTAGGCCGTAGCTTGCACCGGGAGAATGCTCACCGCTGATCCACAGCGCAAAGCCCAGACACGTGTGTTGGGTGGACAGTAAACCCGTATTAGTGTTTTACGTCGTATTATAAATTTGTTTTGAGCGCTTAATCACGCTTGTTATTGTGGAGTGTCTCGCAGTACTTTTTTTTTACATTTTATTGTATTTGAAGCTGAACAACTTGTAATATGCATTAACTCAATATCTACTTCCATATCCACTACTACCACATGAAATTCACCCTTTCATCCATACATCCGTCTATATACTACAATTACACACAAGTAAATTCACTAACTCCCTTTCCATCTTCATTAGTACGTAATTTTTCTGTCGAAATAGATTTTCCAACAGGGTGACATGGTAATGACAATCGATTATCATTTAATGGGAAGATAGCAGGTCTGTAAATTAGCTAGAACCAATGGTCGTGTCGTTAGCTCCGTGGTCTGAGCAACTGAATGTAAACTAGGAGACCTGCTTGTCGAATGGACTGACCTTTGCTTTAAAGAATTCAAATTATTAAATTCAATGGGCACATTGTAACAAGGTCACTACATGTAAGATATTAACTGTACATAACCATTTTTCGGCGTAATTACATAGCCACAAGGTGACAGTGTAGTCTAACAGTAAGAAATTGAAAGAATTGCTATACAGTACTACGTTTTTCCCTTAGTTCGATACTGTAATAATTAATTAAATACTTCTTTTGTGCTATTTAGTTTCAGAGTTTTATTCTTGACAAATCGTAATTTGCTGAGTAATTACATTTTTAATTTATTGCGTGACTGTGTTTTCTTGGGTGTGAACGATTATTTTTTGTTTTGTAAAATTTCATTTGTTCAGATATGATTGGAAACTACTTATTTTTAAATTAATTTTTTCTCCAATTATGATTTAACTTTAGGCCTCCGCACAACTTCACAGGACCTAATCGAGCGAAAAATGAATTACTATGGAGAAAATCACTAGCTCTATGATATCGTTCAGCTTAGCACCGATGAGTGTGTGAGCATGTTTGTGGGTGCATATTTGTGTGTGTATGTTTGTGTGTGATATTTCTTGAATATTAGAGCAGTAGATTGATGATTAACACCCCAAGAAAAACTGATGCCAAAAACTTTGATCAACGAGAAGAAAATTCTTTTAAATTTACAGTGACAAAGTACTACCTTGTTTCGGGCTGGTATTATTACTATTTCTTCTCATTCCGTGAACCGGAATGGATTTGAATCTTTACAGCCTCTCCCTATTTTAAGAATCTTCCCGCCTTCCGAATGACTTCTCCTTTGGGCCTCTGCACTTTTCTTATCTCTTTCTCGTCGCTTCCAAAACTACCTTAAAGCGGACACTTACCGAGTTGCTCGTCGCAGATTTCGCCATCCACTCGCCCACTAGTGCCATACTCGAGCCCCGTTTTGCGGGCCCCGTAGTTTATTTACGGCCCGTAAAAGACGCATGTCGCGGCCCAATTACATAAATATTGAGCGACGCGCGTCTCGTAGACGCTGCCAAGGCCTGGGGCGCGTTAAAGTTGCATGGCTTCTGAAAGTTGGTATTTCTGGCGCGGTCGCCCGGGCACGTCGCGCCGAAGACGCGCGCTGAAACTTTAACACGCAGGCCTGCCAACTGCTGAACGGCACGGCGAGGCGCGTGGACTGAGCTTCCAATCGAATTAAGCGCTGACGAGCGTGTGTCTGGTTGGCAGAACTGCGTGTTGGATCTACTTCGTAATGTGATTTTGCAGGCTGCTTTTAGTTTTGGTTTTGCAGGGTTGGTAGCCGGCTGACGTTATAAGTGACATGTAATGAGGTGAATGTGTGTAATTTTGTGACCTTCGATTACTTGCCTAATTTACCAACGTCATTTGTAAGTATGCCGGCTTTAGTTGTAATTAATCTTGTCTACTGACATTTTCTACTTTTGTGGGTTTTGACGAATTCTTCTTGCAAATGCATTTTACATATCTTTTTTTCCATCGGATATAAATTCCCAAGTACTTTAAATATAGTTAGCTGTTTATTATTTAATTTAATTATTATAGCTGATATGTAATAAATAGCCATTTAATGAATATGTTGTGTGTATGTCTCTATTTATTTCATACATGTTTCAAATGGTGCAATCAGTGACATTCAGCGTTTCAATAAAGGAACAGTATTTATTAATGGAGCCTGTTGACTTTGGGTATCAATCGTAAATGAGCCATTTGCTTCAGTTCAACTGTGAATTGAAACCTTGTTTGCCTCTGTATTGGAATACATGCCGATGCAAGCGGGATGAAATAAAACACAGAAATGAGAGAATATAAGTTAATGTATTGGACGAGTATCATGTGTTCCTGAAACTGACAAATTTGACTTTCAGTTCTGGCAATCAACATCCAAAGTATTTTTTTGTTGAAAGAGCACCATGAGTTGAGAAAAAAATGTAATTTATCAAGGGTCACTGACGTATAATTTTCATTATATTTGTTGTAGGAAAACCATAAAATGTAATATTTCCCAATTTGCTACGAATTACATCCTTCATTTCATTTGTGTGTGATATTGAATTTCAACAACGTATTTTAATAAGGCATGAGTTCCTTACAGACTTTGCTAAAAAGAGATAAAAATATCAAAAAACATTCCTGAACGTTTTTCGACTTAATTAAGTAACAAACGTATCAAAAAATATTAGGTATCCAATATTAGCAGATTTAATCTACAAAATATTTGTATTATTTATTTGTTTGTTTTTACTAGGCACTGAATCGGTAAAGAATTCCATGTGTGCTGTCGTTGTTCCCAGAAACAATTGCGGAAAGGAAAGCTGGTATTTGTTTCACTGATTACATTAATGAAATGTTAATTTATTATTTTTATTAATATAAATTACCTTTACTGTTATGAAATTGTTGTTATTATTACATACATTATATTGAAACTACACACACTCACACACACGCGTGGATTTTAGCAGTACAATTGGTCGAATTTCCATTAAGTCATGGTTATACGAGTCGTGCGCGCCCACGAGTAGATTGACGTGGCGTCTAAGTTGCCTATCAAGCCCCGCATGAGCCCGACAGCGCCGGGGCCTATTCACTCGAAGTGTCATCGGCCGCCCTCCGCAGTGCGCTGTCGCGGGGATGCATAGCAGGCAATTTACGAGGGGCGGCGCCCCGGACCGCGGCGCCCGTCACGGATCATCGGCCGCCTGAATCATCGGACGTCGAAGACGTGACGGAGAGCGCTCGGCGCGGCCCCGCCCCCTCCGGCGCCACGCCCTGCCCCCGCACCGGCCCCGCTCGCCCGCTCGCCCGCTCGCCCGCTCGCCCGCTCGCCCGCTCGCCCGCTCGCCCGCTCGCCCGCTCGCCCGCTGCGGTGCCCGCCCCCGTCACGAACCGCCACCTCCCCGTCCCGCAACCGCCCCCGTCTCACCACCGCCCCGCCTCGCCCAGTCCCGCCACCGCCCCGCCCCACCATCGCCCTCGCCTCACCACCGCTCCGCTCCTCCACCTCTCTCCCCAATTCCCCTCGTCTCACCCGTCCGCCTGTCATCTCCTTTCCGTTAGCCCATTTAGGCAGCTCCGCTTCCTTCTGTTGGTCATTCTCACTGTGCACCGCTTCTCCCTACCAACACCACTCCTACTCTTTACCCCTATTTTGCTTCGTCACGTCTCACAGAACCGTAATTCGACCCGATCCGTGTCGCTCAGTATTCATTCCTGATGTTCGCCTGGATGAATTCTGCATGTTTCCTCCTTTACCGAGCTTCTCTATGCTCTCTGTCCGTTCAGCACCATCATGCATAACTTCTCTTCCTACCCAGTTCGACCAAGCTGTAATTGTGCTCTACTTCATCTCGTTCCATGTAGGTAAATATCTTCTTCACCCCGCCTCCCCTTTACCTGCTCCTCCTCTGCTTTATTGCCGCTTCGCTTTGCTCTCACTTCCTTCAGCTTTACATCACTTCTCGTCTCCGTACCCAGCTCTACTTGTTCCTGCTCCATCACTCTCTGCTTCGCATCACCCCATCTTTCCTCTGTTTCTATTCATTCCACTCCAAGTTGTATCGTCGTGCAGCCCGGCTACACGACGCTTCGTCCCCCTCCCGTCACTTAGATGCACTTCATGTCGTACTACGCCTTGTCACCTCATACCGCCCATACCATTAACCACCTCTGCGTCCCTTTGAGCCGGACGTTTTCGCTTCGCCACTTCCTCTTTTATACTCTTAGACATCTCTTTCCATCATGATTCGCTCTTCCACTCCTTAACCTGCCTCCAGCTTGTTCACTTCCAACTCTCTTTCTCTCTCCCCCTCTCTCTCTCCCTCTCTCTCCCCTCTCTCTCTATCTATCTATCTCGCTCTCTCTCTCCCTCTCTCTATCTATCTATCCATCTCTCTCTCTCTCTCTCTCTCTCTCTCAACTCGCCGCTCTGCGCGGCGCTCTGTATTGCTATGCAACACTATTTCCCGCTGCTCTACAGATTGCGGTATCTCCTGTCGAACATGCTCTCTTTTCTAGCAGTCTGCTTTTCTTACCCAACACCGACTCGTTAACTTCACTATGCTTTACACTATGCTTCTCGCCGCACTATTTTCTATGCTCACTCCATGACCATTCGCTGGAGGCAACTTTGACCCTCCCAACAGCACTCTGACTTTTACGCCCCGCTTCTCCCTCCTCCTCTGCTCCCCACAGCTCCCCACCGATTACCCTCGTCCGTGCGGCGCCTCGCCCTACTCCCCCGCAGCAATCTCTCGCAGGCGGTGCCTATCGCCCATCGGCCGTCGCGTCGCCCGTCGCCAACGACGAATTAATGCACCCCTCCGCGCACGCCTGCCCATCGCGCCTATTGTCTCCCCTGCTCCCCCGACCCCGCCCCGCTTCTCATCGCGCTTCATACCTCCCACAATTCTCCCTGCCACTGGCTCTTCTCGCAGCGCGCTTTTTGTCCGCTTCTCTCCTACCCGCCCGCCCCGTCATCGTTCCTTCGCCACGCCCCACGCCGCCAATTGCGCCGCCCCGCTCACACCTCTTACCCATTACGGTCTCGCCTGACAAGCGACTACCTTGCTACATGACGCCTCGTCCGGACTACTACAGGGCCCTTGCTCTAACCTCGCCCCACGCCGCTCCGCCTCGCCCCCCTCTTCGCACACCTCAGTGCCTACATTCAGTCACTACTTCGAACCTCGTCTTCCACGTGACCATTGCCCATTTCACTCATTTCCGGCCACACCCCACCACCTCACTGCTCCACGTCTGCCTCGCTCTTCGTCTCAATTCTCCCACTTCGCATCATTTACATTACCCGCGCCCCGCCGGGTCCTCTAGCCCAGTCCCTTCCACCCCTCCCCACCCCGTACCATCCCTGCCCTTCCCCACTGCGCCTCTTGTCAACCCCACCATACCATACCAGCCTCGATCGCCCCGCCCACCCTGAATACTCCAACTTCCCCGTCTTCACCGCTTAATTCTCCTGCCACACACCTTCTCGGACCGCCCCGCCCCATTGTTCTGACCCTCTACACCTCTCCTCCACACCTCTCTTCCACATCTCTCCTCCACGCAGCTTCTCCCGCCAACACCCTACACTCATAACACTCCACATTGCCTATTGCTCTTTCCTTGCCTCACCTCCAGCCTCTCTCCGCTCACTCTCCGGCGTCACCACTCCTCTTCCTCGCCTCTCATCCAATCTTATTTCCTACGCCCTCGCTCCGTTGCAGCCTGGGCTGCAAGTGCATTGCACTTGCCCTGCCCCGCCTCTCTCCTCCCCTCTTCGCCCTCCCCCCACTTCCCTTCTCCTCTTCCTCACCTCTCCACCATAAAAAAGGTTCCTCCGCCCTTGCTCCGCTCCACCCTAGACTCATCACGCCCGTTGCTCTTTCCCTTCCCCACCTCTACTTCCGCTCCGCTCCGCCCCGCTCCGCCCCGCCCCGCCCCGCCCCGCCCCGCCCCGCTCCGCCTCGCTCCGCCCCGCTCCGCCCCGCTCCGCCCCGCTCCGCCTCGCTCCGCCCCGCTCCGCTCTTCCCCGCTCCGCCCCGCTCCACCTCGGCCTGGCCCGCCCCGCCACGCTTCTCCCTTCTCCGCTCCGCCCCACGCCACCCCGCCGCGCTCCACCTAGCTTCGCCCCGCTCCGCCGCGCCCCCGCCGCCGGCACCGCCCCCGGCACCGTCCCCGCCCACCCACGAAATGGCCCTCGCCCACCCCCCGCCCGACGACTGCGCGCGTCATTGCCCGCGAACGGCGCGGCGGGGCGGTCGGTCGAACGCGTATATTGATTACGGCCGTTTGAGCCGTTTCGATGTGCTCCCCGCTCGCAGTCTCGTGTTTGGAATGCACTCAATCATGTGTTTGCCTTGTCTCCAGATTATCTCCGCTTTGAAAGACTGCAGAAGAGCGGGTCGAAAATGTCGTAGGAGAGACAAAAGAAATACATCAGGGAATGTTATTGTATATATTGATTGTATGTAATTTAAAGAAGTAATGTCAAAATAGTTCCTTTTAAAAACATTTTTAAGGCCGCTTTTCAAGTGCTAGGTCATATAGCGAACACTGTAACTTTTAACTTCCACGGGGGAACGGTAGGGGAACACATACTAAGAACATTCACTAACATCCATGCCCGGGGTGGGATTCGAACCTGCGACCCTTCAAGCGATGGCACCCACACTTCATCAGCCTCAGTAAGGCTATATTTTCTTTCTACTTATACCCGTAAATGTATTGACTGATGTTAAGGTCAGCAAATGTCAGATATTGATTTGAATAATAATTTGGAAACTCTAGTACGAGAAACTCATTTTGAATACTTCTTCACTCCTTTCATCTAACCAATGAATTATTTTCGCCCATGCCCGATAAATCAGCAATAAAAACGGAAAAGAGTTTATATACTCCAGAAAGAAATGTGGTTATTCTACCAGACAATAAGAAGAGTTAATAGAAGCGAAAAAGTATGACTTTGTGAATATAAATGAAATATTTTATGGTTTTCAAGATACACTAGAAACATTTCATCTGGTGTCTATATATTTAAACAGCCATTAGCGTATTGTATTTGGTTCCTCCAAAACGATGAAGATTCCATATACGTTCATAATTCCTCTTTTTGCTTTGGCTCCAATGCTATCGACTTGTGGCTTTTTGGCAGCTTGAAGCTTGTAGCTATTTTTTCTATCATATCGCGAATACGAAATATTTGTGACCTGTTTTTAGGAATCATTGAGGAATCAGATACACGATCATATTGATGTCTCGCTGCCATTACGTTCACTTATTACTAAACGGTTATCGAGCTTCTTTCCCGATAAACTGGAATGAATCAATAACAATGTAGTAATGGATCAATTAATGTAATAAAAATTGGAAAAATGACATTGTAAGATTGTCAGGAGAGGTGAAAAGTAAGAGTCACCATAATACATTCTACGTTTATGACCTTTGTCTTATCTATCGCTTCTGTTAGAACACTTCAAATAATTTAACGGAAAAGTTCTCTGTAACACCATATCAATGAAATATCACCAATTTTTATGCTAATAAGGAACTTTCTGATGCATTTTGTGGATTAAAACATTACATAAACATACATATTATACATTAAAATGGTGATATATACGCAATGCATTGAGAGTTCATTAGATTCTAGAGAAAAGAAAAATGTTATAATTTGTTGGTTTTGAAATGAAGCCTGGTGAAGCGTGTTGTGTGAAAACTACATTAAAGTTCAACACGATTACGTAAATATTTGTACATAATTACACAAATATTTCATGAGCAATATTTATTTAAAAATAGACAGAAGGCATCGAACAGAGATCGTGTTTTTAGGTTTGCTTATTATATTTAATTACAATGGAGTTTTTTCACAAAAAGTATGAATCTGTTGATGATCCACGCGTACGGTTTCCTGCAATAAAAAAATTTCCCTTCCGGCGCTGCGCAACATTTCCTCCTGCGCGCCAAGCGAACAGACTGGCGGCGAATCCCCAGCAATCCATCGCTTTTAGTTGCTTTAGTTCGCGCGGACGCCTCTCCGCAGCCGGGCGAGGAGGGCGAATGCCCGGGAGTCTACCTGCCACGCCCCCGCCCCCACGCAACCTACGCCCCACCCCGCCCCCTCTCCCACACAGCGCACTGCACAGCGTCGCGTGGCGTCCCTGTGTCCATCTGTTCTTCCCGCCATGCCCTGTCCCACCCAAGAACCCCCGCCATACTCCGCTGCGTCTTGCCCCGCCCACGCCCTACCTCTGCCCTTCTCCCTTCTGCTCCTAGCGCATCCTCGCGTGCATCTGCCCGTCCCGCCACACCTGTTCTCGTTCTCACCAAGCACCCCGCTCCACCCTGCTCTGCCCCGCCTCCGACCCTCCCCTTTCCTGTGCCCAGTGCGGAACACCGTTTCGCGTCCCCACGTCCATCTATCCCGCTCTGACATACACGCCCCGTCCAGCCACGTTCCCGCCGTTGCCTTCCTACTTCTAGCTGGGCGTGCCTCGTGACGTCCGCGCGTCTATCAACTCCGCTCCATCCCGTCCTTCCCCACCTCTGCCCCTCCCCGCTCCACTTCATCCGTCCGGCCACCGCCCAAGTCCCCGCCCTGTCTCCACCTGAGCCCAGCGCAGTGGGCCGCGACGCATCCCCCGTCCATACATCCCCGCCCCGCCCCTCTTCTGCTCCTCTCCGCTTCACCTACACCGCCCTCGCCCTCGGCCTTGCCCAGCCCTTCCTGCACCCAGCGCGCCGCGTCGCGTCCTCGTATCCATCGCCCCCCCCCGGTCACTCTCCGCCGCTCCCCGCGCCGCCACGCACCGCTATCTCCTACTCTAAGAGTATCACCATCCCTCGTCGCGTCCCCTCATTCATCCACCCCGCCTGGCCCGTCCATGCCTCGCTCCTCTCCTCCCCGCCGTGCCTCACTCCCACCCCGCCCCCTCCAATTCCCAGCTCGCCGTGCACCTCCCCGTGTCCATCCACTCTGCTCCGCTCTGGCTCGCCCCTCCCACGCCCCACCGGCTCCTGCTCTCAGCGCGGCCTGACCGTCCTCTTCCCTGCCCCTCCCACACCCTTCCCGTCCTGCACCTAGAGCAGCGTGCCGTGTCCCCGCGTCCATCGCCATCCTGCCTTGCCGATCCCACCGCTCCCCGCACCGCCCCATCCCCGCCATCAACTCCCAGCGCTGCGCGCCTCGTCTCGTCCCTGCGTCCATCCTCTCCGCTCCGCCCCGGCTCGCCCCTCCCACGCCCCGCCGCCTCCTTCCCCCAGCGCGGCGCGCCGTATCATCCACCCTGCCCATGTCCGTATTCATCCACCCTGCCCGTCCCTCCCCGCCGCGGCCCTCTCCGCCCCACCGTGCCTCGCTCCCACCCTGTCCACACAAATTTCCAGCTCGCCGTGCGCTTCCCCGTGTCCATCCACTCCGCTCCGCCCTGTCCCACGCCCCGCCGCCTCCTATTCCCAGAGCGGCACGCCGTGTCCCCGCGTCCATCGACATCCCGCCCTGCCGCTTCCGCCGCTCCCCGCACCACCCCATCCCCGTCATCTACTCCCAGCGCAGAGCGCCTCGTCTCATCCCTGCGTCTATCCCCCCCGCGTCGCTCCGGCTCACCCCGCCGCCTCCTTCCCCCAGCGCGGCGCGCCGTATCATCCACCCTGCCCGTCCCTCCCCGCCGCGCCCCTCTCCGCCCCACCGTGCCTCGCTCCCACCCCGCCCCCTCCAATTCCCAGCTCGCCGTGCACCTCTCCGTGTCCATCCACTCCGCTCCGCTCTGGCTCGCCCCTCCCACGCCCCGCCGCCTCCTGCCCCCAGCGCGGCGCGCCGAGTCGCGTCCCCGCGTCCATCAATTCCCACCCCACCCTGACCGTCCTCTTCCCTGCCCCTCCCACACCCTTCCCCTCCTGCACCCAGCGCGGCTAGCCACGTCTCCGAGTTCATCGCCATCCCGCCTTGCCTCTCCCACCGCTCCCCGCACAGCCCTATCCCCGCCATCCACTCCCAGCGTGGCGCGCCTTGCCGCGTCCCTGCGTCTATCCCCCCGCGCCGCCCCGGCTCGCCCCTCCCACACCCCGCCTGCTCCGAGCGCGGCGCGCCGTGTCGCGTTCCCATATTCATCCACCCCGCCCGTCCCTCCCCGTCGCGCCCCTCTCCGCCCCACCGTGCCTCGCTCCCACCCTGTCCACACAAATTTCCAGCTCGCCGTGCGCTTCCCCGTGTCCATCCACTCCGCTCCGCCCCCGGCTCGCCCCTCCCACGCCCCGCCGCCTGCTGCTCCCAGCGCGGCGCCCAGCCGTGTCGCGTCCCCGCGCCCATCCGCGCGCCGCGCCTCGCAGCCGCGGCGCCGCGCCGCCCAAGTGCTCGCCGGGGAGTCGTTTCCGGTCGGAAATGATTAACGCTCCGCCGCTGGACGCGGATTGATAACCGCCGGATAAGAGGGGCGGCGGGGCGGCGAGAGTGCGGTGGTGACGGAAGCGGTTTGATGAGGGCCGCGGCGCTGGAGACGGCCGCCTCGCGCGGGCGGTATTGAGAGCGGAGCGGAGAGCGTAGACGGGGCGTGGTGATAGTAAGTGCGGTGGCTACGGCGACAGCGTCGTGGTCGGAGGAAGAGGAGGTCGCTAGGGTGCCGGTAAGGGGGGGGGTAGATTAGTGAGACTGCGGGTGATTGAGGAAGGGTTAAGGGAAGGGGTGAGCGGGCGGTATTGAGAGCGCAGCGACGGGGCGTGGTGGTAGTGAGTGCGGAGGCTACGGCGACAGCGTCGCGGTCGGCGGAGGAAGAGGTGGCGAGGGTGCCGGTCAGGGGGGCAGATTAGTGAGACTGGGGATGGTTGAGGAAGGGTTAGGGGAAGGGTTGAATGGTGGCGGGGGAGTGGGAGGAGGCGATGGATGAGGTTGGAGCGATAGTATTGATGGGGGCTAACGAGGGTGAAGGTAGGGGCGGCAGTGATGATAGTGGTGATAGGATGGGAGCCGAGGTGATGGGAGAGGAGGAGAGGATGGAGCGGAGGTGATGGGAGAGGAGGAGAGGATGGGAGTGGAGTTGGTAGGAGAGAAGGAGAGCGTGGAGCGGAGGTGATAGAAGAGGAGGAGAGGATGGAGCGGAGGTGATGGGAAAGGAGAAAACGGGAGTGGTGATGATAGGAGAGAAGGACAGAATGTGAGTGGAGGTGGTGGGAGAGGAGAGGATGGGAGTGGAGGTGATGAGAGAGGAGGAGAGAATGGAGCGGAGGTGATAGGAGAGGAGAAGAGGATGGAAGCGAAGGTGATGGGACAGGAGGAGACGTTTGGAGCTTTGGGGAGCGGTGGTGAGCAGGCGGTGGAGACGGTGGTGGAGGCGGAGGGAGCAGGACTGGCAGGGGCGGTGGAGAGATTGGGGGTGGCTGGTGGCGGAGGTCGGGGGTGGGCGCGGACGGCTAGTACCAACGCCGGAGTGGCGACAGGGGTGAGCGGGAGAGCGTCTGTAGCACGAGTGACTGTGGGAGCGGCGGAGTTTTGGTGGGGGGGAGAGGCATTGATCGGCCGGGAGCGCGTGGATGTGGCGGAGCAGGCAGCTTCCTGGCGGAGCGGGCTGCTCCAGCGCAGGTGGGCTTCTGCCGAAATGACCTTCGGGCCACCGGGGTTGATTGATTGTGTCAAGTCCGATTGGGGCGATCAATGGGGTTGCATCACAACAGAGGCCGGGCGTGACGCGGGGTATCAGGGTTTCATTATAGCCTGTCGTTTAACGGGGACCTCCCGACTAAGGGGACTTCAAAATCCATTGGAGTTTATGCATGAAATTGAAACGTTTCAATAACTGAAAATAATTGAAATATGTATAAAAATATTTAAGTACCAAATACTCGAATACATTGCTCGTTGGTAAAATCACTGGTATAATGAACGTATTACATTTTTTCGGAAGGTATATCCATTTTGTGTTTAGTCGCAACACCCCAATTCTGGGTTGTTTGAATTATGAAAAGTCCGGGACGATATTCGGTTACTAGGTGGTGTGACTGATTCTTTGGTGAAAATGTTAGGTATCTGTGAGAAATCATGTAGAACATAACAGGTAAAAACTGCGAGAGATATCCTTCAAAAATGTCTTAGAGTTTTGGTATTGCAAAAAATTAATGATATTGAAAAAAAGAAATACGAATGTTGTCAAAAAGTAGTTTACTCTGATTAAAATGTTAGTCGTTATTTTGAACACAGAAAAATGCAGGTTCTTCTTGTCAAAACTGCTGCCTGTAGGCGGGGATTGATATCAGCCGGGGAGAATTGGAAGGAAGGGGTAAGTCGGGCGGTGCAGTGCGGAACGGTGCGTGTAAGGGTGGCACACAGAAGATGTGAAGGGTCGAGGGGAAGGGGGAGGGTGGGTGCGGAACGGACCGGCCGCCATTTATCGAGTGGAGGGCTGGCTGTGCACGCGATTCACTTCCAGAGATCTCTTGTATTCCGGAACTCTCTTCAAATCACACTTGGAGAGCCTTGCACATGAAGAAATAATGGAATTCACCTCCGTCTACTTAATATAAGTTGAGGGAGATGGCTTCCGTTATTTCTTCATGGAATTATGTCTACATTACATCAGAATTCCCACAATTCAACCCTACACATTTATTATAGCATGGCATCAACTATATAAATAATGATAATGTGTAGAGAGAAGTGAATATCGAACAGGCACAATAGTCAAATATCTGAAACTTTGTTTGGTTTATGACCTTGGCAATGAGCTGCTGTAGTCATCGTTTTGCGGTAGAGTTTTTTTTAAATTAGCAGTTATGTTAATGAAGTTTTATTTTCGTTTTTTATAAACAGTTTTAAGGTTGATGTGAGGAAAGCAGATTTGTCTTTAACGTTTCTGAATACACGATCCTGTACCAAAACTATTTGGTTAACACCATGATTTATCTCTCAAAGAATGCCAGTGATGTAAATGTTTGTTTGAATTTCGTATGTTAAATTAGCACGCCGTTTTGACGTTTAGTCAGAAAAGGTTTTGGCAATGTTTATATTTAATGAATTCAAAGAGTTAGAGAAATACCATAATGCTTGTACCTAAAGAAAATGCTGACGAGTGGTGAGGAATATTTTAATCATATTATTTTTCCAACTTCTTTTCTGACTTTGACATTTATATGAGTAGAAAAATAAGTGATACTTAATTTTAAAATCTTCAAAATTTCGACTTGTGAATTTAATCGACTACTTTTGGAACGTTAATCAAATAATGCTCCTTCAGAGTAACGTTTATTTTAAAGTGTAATGTAATATAATTTAATTAATACATTTTAACTCTGCACGTAATTTAAATAGTTCATAATGCTCGTGGTTGGACAACTTATGTTCGTGCTTCCGTAAATATATAAAAGTATGTGCTATTTTATTTTGCTATAAAGGAAAAAATGTTCTTAGTAGGAGAGTATTTATGAACTTCGTATCAAGTAAGTCTAACATCTGGTCTTTAAATCACACAATATATGATATAAAAATTCATTTGTGAGATGTTAAATTCACACACTTTTATGCCATATCTACCTCTCTTATACCCCCCTGCATGCACAATTGAGCTCACATACACACGTGAGCAGGCAGGCACACACACACACAAACACACACACACAAACACACACACACACACGTACATGTGTACAATGTACACACTTGCACAGTCTGTATTGACGTATTGTAGATAAAATATATTGCACCAACCATTTGTTTCGGAACAAAGAGAACTCTGCAGGGACTGCATGGCCAGTTAAATTGTGCAGTTCCATTACTGTTTAAGGCTGTCGAGCACAGGCGTATGATATGTTGTGCAACCGCAGGGTATTATGAGTTTATCAACAGATCTGCATATTTGATTGTGTCTCCGAGTTATGTTTACAGGTGTACCTGAAATAAAGCTTCTCTGTTCTGTAAGCCTCGATTAACGCGTAATAACTGTATCGCCTCATTCGATTTTGTGACGTGGTTGCAGAATTAGTGGCGTCTGATATAACTCACCTCGCTCCGTTGGTAGTTTCTGATTCTGCCGCAGCACTAAACGCGGAGCCTTTATTCACACGAAGAAGGAAGCTTGGAGGGAACTTGACGAAATAACTCTAAAATTTCGTAAATTAATAAGTATTCATTCTTGAAACGAGTTGGACAGTTACATTTTTGAATTTGACATATTCATTAATTCATTACTAAATTAATATGTTGATCACTTTTAGATGCGTAGAATATTAGCTGGAAAACTTGATAGTATGGGATATAATATATTTTCACAATTATTAATATATTAACTCTAGAGAAAATTCAACATTTCCGTGATTTTATTTGCATCAATAAACATAAGTTATTTCTTGAAGACTTCAGTACCAGTGTGGAGACGTGTGGAGATGAGCAGTATGATGGACACATGACGAAAATCTACAATAGTTGTTGCCTCTCTTTTCGTAAATTGATTCAAATCGGATGCAAAGACATGCACAACAAGAAAAAACATGCTCCTAAAATACGATATTTACAAAGAGCAAAATAATGAATCTCTGGTGAGACGGAGATGCTAGACATAAAAGGTAAAGAAGTAAATGCTAATGTGCAGTTATTTACTGTTTAAAAATATGTCGTATAGAAATAATATTTCACATAAATATTACGAGCTAACTCGCAAAACTTCAATGATCTACATAAGCACACCATAATGAAGCTTTTTCTAATGTTTTCATGATTGTGTTAATAAGAAATGTAATAATTAACAAAACTTGTCATGAAAATTATCATTTATTGTAAGCAGAAGTCTGGAAAAAATTTGGTATTGTGGTGAGTTGTCGTTGGCATTTCCAATGAAATAATATATTACATATAAAATATATAATTATTTCACTGGAAAAATTGAAAAATAACTATTCGTTTTATACTCTATTTCCGTAATATGATGTGAATTATTAAATGAAGCAACTGGTTGAAACCATCTATAATACGGAGAAACTTGGTTATTAGAAATCATTTGCTGCTTCGGTTTTAAGGACGCGTGGGCAGTACAAACTAATGCGATATTTGACATTTTACTGTATTTATAGGCAGTGCAATCGAAATAATTCTATAAAATACCGAAACAAGCAATTTTTATGATTGCGGCAAATTATAAATCGTGAATTTAATTCATTGTTTCATTGAATAGAACACCTACAAAAAAAGGGCTCCTTCGAATGAAAACGTTTCTAACGCACGAAACAACAACTCTGGTAGCCTCAAGCCTACTGTGACGACTAATAGTCTCGCAAGAGCTGCAAAAACCCGAATAAATACAACCGAACTTCAATTTATCCTTACATTTCGGCAGATGTAAAAATATATTAAAACCCACGCGTAGGGAGGGGAATGGAATGACGACTTCTACATCCCTCAAAGATTTTTCTGTGCAAGTTGACTTCTTTGAGTGAATGGAACATGACAGCCTTCTTTCATAGAATCCGACCCGGAATATCTCCCCTCCGTAAATACAGATCACAGTTAAGACAAGCTTGCTCAAGGGAGCCCCTAGTATTTATAGGCTGTTTTGTTTATTGAAATGCTAAGTTGGAAGTCTCACAGGGCAGGCGGAAAGCAAAATGGTAAACATGGATCCCTCCACACTCCATTAATCGTATGTAGGGGGAATGTCTATGGAGTTCCATACCTGAGAATTGTGATCGGAGCTACATCTTGACATTTTTATGTCTGTAAACCGTTAAATTTCTGAAGTAATGAAGAACTTCGTGTAGATATATTACATAAAATATTCGAATGCTAATATCCACGAAAAAGTGGGTGTATTGTGTAAGAAAGTACGATATATATTTGTTTGTGTATATTTAATTGAAATTCTTCACACCATACTTGTATTTTTATTGCTCTAGCATTTTTATCTCTCTTGTCCTAAAAAACCATGTTCTTCCTGCAGTGAACTGTCAGATGACGTGCTGTTCGCACCTTTAGAATCATTTGGTGCCAAAGTGCGGGGAAAGCATAATTTTTTCGTATTCGGACAAATTAGGGCAGCAATGTTTTCACCATTTTCTTTCAGATGGTTTAGGAAATATAAGCGTGCAAAGAATATTCTTAGCAATTGCTGACAACATAACTCAGTTTAAATTTCTGATCACTTATCAAACCTTACTCAAATATATGAAAGTACTACTTTCGCATATAAAATACAACCAAAAATGTATGTTTTTATTAAAAATTTGTGCATTCTGTAGAACATACCTTCCACATTCTCGCTCATATCGAGCATTCAAGGTATCCTGAACAACGCGACGTCAGAAGGCACTAGTACCAAAGGAAGCGTCAAAGCAAGACTGGGGACCGGTTCGGAAGTGCTAGCCGAACACAGCCTCCATTCTTTTGAGAAATGAATATTGCACTTAGGGCGACTGTTAGAGTACGGACAAAAATACAAGAAACAAGCCAACGTATACATTTATGACTTAAGGCACCATGTTCATTAGTTCGACGTCGGTGAAATACCCTTTGAAATACTTTATAATGAAAGCAAACTCTCTGTTCTTGAAGATGGAAAAAAACAATTTGGCCCTTACCGACTTCATTTTTTAATGAAATAAGTTTAAATCAGTACAGGGTTATATGGAATAACTTTCGAAGGCATAGGTCTTATTTTAAGTTATTGAAGAAGTTGTAAGGCGAAAGTACTTTTTTCTTTTATTCAATAAGTAGTATTTCATTACGAATGATATGGTATTAAATGTAATATACTTCACCGGGCATTCTGAGGAGTAGTAATTGATAAAAAACTGTTGCAAAATGCATTACAACCGGAAGTATTAGCTCTCGGTTTAGGGATTATGCTGTACAAATCATGCAATTATAACCATTTTTTCTCTTGGGGTACGAGATAAAATCACTGGAACTTAAAATATTGTACCACACACAAAGACATACTGTTTGACGATAATTCACTTTCAGTGTAAACAATGTGGACTAATATTCAACGCAGAAAGAAAGAAAATTACTGGAGCCAAAGTCAACCTAACCTATATCAGGTATTGGCGAGTTATGAAAATGAAAAATCACGCGAGAGACTAAATTTATTAGTAACCATTTTTCTCGAGCAATTATTAAACATTTCTCTTTTACCTATTTACAAATAATTATTTCAATTCCCCTTTCACGTTCACAAGCAGTAATTGTTAATATGTAGGTTAATAAACGGTCGAGTGTTTAACTAGCGTCTGTCACGAACGTACCACCGTAACTACTACCGCTAGATTCTGGAAATCAACTACTGGGAGTTTGCAGTTGCGGTGTTGCGAGTTGCCGGGGCCCCTTTCGGAGTCTACTCGGGTACAGCACCACTGCAATGTAAACAATGTAAACTTTCAATGTAAACAATGTGGACTAATATTCAACGCAGAAAGAAAGAAAATTACTGGAGCCAAAGTCAACCTAACCTATATCAGGTATTGGCGAGTTATGAAAATGAAAAATCACGCGAGAGACTAAATTTATTAGTAACCATTTTTCTCGAGCAAGTATTAAACATTTCTCTTTTACCTATTTACAAATAATTATTTCAATTCCCCTTTCACGTTCACAAGCAGTAATTGTTAATATGTCGGTGTAATAAACGGTCGAGTGTTTAACTAGCGTCTGCCACGAACGTACCACCGTAACTACTACCGCTAGATTCTGGAAATCAACTACTGGGAGTTTGCAGTTGCGGTGTTGCGAGTTGCCGGGGCCCCTTTCGGAGTCTACTCGGGTACAGCACCACTGCAACGTCGCGCGGGAAACGACTGGCTCGTAAACGCCCCGGTTGCGCTTTTACTTGCGCGTGCCAGAGGAAGATGCAACTGCAAACTACGAGGACGCGGTTGGAGAGAAAAACAGAGAAAGATTTGTTCTGGCGCGGTTGCCACTGGCATCCCTCTCTTTATTCTCTTTATTCAAACGTTCGTGAATGTGTTTATAAACTCTGATGGGTCTTTGGGTGTTTTAACTACAATAGTACTGTTGCTACAGGGAAGCGCTGCATTCCGAAACGAAAACCTAGTAAAGTAATGTTCAGCGGGAATGACTCCACAGGCACTGCAGTAAATGGGAAAGGAGCAGTAGAACTAGGAAGATCAATTCAATAGAGGTTTTCCTAAGCAAATATATTCTTGTAACTATAATATTGGCTACTGTTAAATTAAGTGATGATACGTGCTCTTAAAAGTTAGGAGTTTACAAAATAACGAAAGTAACATGCAGTTTCTGAGGCAGGTATCTAAAAAGATATATGTTTCAGAAATTCACTGTGCTTGTATGCTTTGCAGGCTGATATGTTCGGCAGGTTGATATTTATTCGAAAACTTCACATTCCCATATCAGTTACTCGTATAATTAACTGAAATTATAAATAAAGAACATCTGTTCTCTGCTATTTATAAACTAAGTATGCATTTCTTTTCTTGCTCATGGTAGACTAAGTAACGACCCTTCCATGGAAATCTGGAATTTAATTGGTGAAGGCACTTCAACAATCAACATTGTCATTGTCAGAGTTAATGTCAGGGACAACATTACTAGAGCTAATCTGTCATTGCATTGCACACACAATTTTTAATCCTTTTCACATTTGAAAAAAAAACACACGCCTCATGGGAATATCCAGGATCACACTAAGCAGTTTAACACATGCAGTGTTCGTAATATTGTCTCTGATAATATCCACTACCAACAAAGCCCCGTATATATTTCTGAATTACTTTTTTCCAAAGTTAATGTCGAAAATAGATGGGCTAGCAACAAATTCAGGGAATTATTTTTTTTAAGTTAACACAAAGGAATGCGTTGTCTGTAAATATGCCACAAAACAACAATTTATATTAGTCTCAACAATTAACCCGGTTTCTCCAAACATTAAAAGTTACATGCGACACTAATCAGACCACTCTTAAGCAAATCACCGGACACGAAAGTTTCCAACACAAACAAAGGACGAGAGAGAAAGCAAGAAAGAGAGAGAGAAAGAGAGTGAGAAAGAGAGAGAGACAGAGAGAGAGAGAGCGAGAGCGTGTGAGGTGGAGGGAGACACACCGTTAACTTTGGCGGAGCTGTATCAAATCTTCCGTGTCGCTCAATTGCGCAAACAAACGCACACTGCAATTGTATGATTATTATTGTATTGTATGAATTGAAGTATTTAAATTTGAAAAAGAAATTAAAATACGATACATTATCTAATATACCATCACTTAGTACTACATTATGTTGGTACCTATCGCATTGGAGTATCACAAACGTATTTTGTCAGTAACTGCGAGCTGCATACCGTTAAATTCTGCATACTGTTTAATACGATATGACAGCTGTACATCTGTGGCGGGTTTTGAGTACTTTTGTCTCGATAGAACGAGAGACTATGCATCTCCTTTGCTTTATTTGATTAACATAATTTAAAAATACATACTCCGCAAAGCGGCACACCCTCCACTCCCAAGCCAATGATTAGTGACTTTCAGATAGCAACGCAACGCAGACTGTTTGGTCCGCAGATCACGCGAGGATCATCCTCTCGTATCTAATTCGCAGTTAACGCAAGAATATTACAATTCAAGTATGATTTTCGAAAGAGCTAATTGATTACAGTAATATTCCTATTGTATCTAATTAAAAATATTTAAATAGTAATTTTTTAGTAGCGATAACACTCTTCACCCGGCACGTGCCACCACTGCCTAGAACGATGTTATTAACTCTTTAGCATTTCCGCCGGTTACAGAAAATTAACACAGTCTACACTTCTAATTTTCGCGTGTTTTACTGTGTACTTTCTTCCTCCTCCGTCTGAAAAAAAAAAAAAAAAAAAAAAGAAAACACGAGAGCCGGAGGAGCGAGGGAGAGGGTGGGAGCGGTCACACAGGGGCAGTTCCGCGCCTTCTGGCAACTTCTCGAGCACCTCGCAGAGAGGCGGTGCCTTCCGCGGCGGCGACTGCAGCGCCGCATCGCTGGCGCCGCGCACCAAGCTGCCTGCCGCCGGCTCGTAAACGCCGCCGCTGCGGTTTTATTCGGGGGGAGGAAATGAATGCAGGCGCCACACAGTGGGCCCGAAACACACTAGAATGCGGTGAATGAATTTGGACGAATCAAGATCTTTACGTACTAGAATAAAATAAGAAATGAAGATCTTATTGAGGTTCCTCGCCATTAGTGCCTCTGGGTGGTATTTTTTGAATATGAGTTGCATAAAAGGAAATGCTTTTAATAGTAGTACCTCCGTGGGGTTTTCGATTAAGCTACACTTTTGATTCATGGGAGATAACAAGATATAACCAGATCATGTTATTTGTGTGAATTCAATTATAAATTCTGATAGTACACTTAGAAAACAATTCAACAAGAAAAATAGTCACCCATTTTTTGGAATAAGCAATTATCTCAACATACATCACATTCTACCAATTTCATAATGCTGACTACACCAAATTTGGATCTGCGACAGCCACTGACTGCAGTAAATCTGGCATCTAACTCACGTGGGTTAAGAAGGCCCAACAAAACTAGACGTGTGAAAATGATAGGCATTCCTTAATCATTTATGTTCTTTGTTTTTTGTCATGTACTTTTTCATTCTATTAAGAGAGCTCTTAAATGGGAAATGCCATCATATGCCTAACCCAACACCTAACATACTGTTAGGTGAATATAGCCTAGATAATTTGTTGTTTTGTTAATAGAATTAAGAAATGTATTTTAGAATAAAACTACACACTTATTTAAAAGTATTGTTGAGACTTGTCTCTCTTGACCCTGACAGCGACAAGTATGCTTCACACTTCCCACTATCAATATTTCCCGTTTTGTAATCAAAGTATCAGAATAAGAAAACATGATGGTTTGAGATTTAGTATCTGTTTTAGAAGTCATAGGAATAAAGAGTTCAAAATTTTGATTTCCGGTTTATGTTTTTTTCACCATTTTACATTGACGAAAAGTCAACTAAAATACTTTTAGGTTTGTTTTATCAATTTTTTTAAAAACAATTACTGTTACATCGACTGCAATTGCATGCGGAAGAAAGTCGCAGAATTTTACTTTGCAAAATTCAAAAATCCGTTTTATTAAGTATTCATTCTTTCAGTCTGTCTGCAAAGTTTCGTTGTTCGAAGTAACAGGCTCAGGGCTTCAACTGATGTCATTGCAGTCTCTCTGACCGCGAGGTCCTAGGATCGAGTTGCGACGGTGGAAGGATTTTCGATACTAGCTTGTCAACTAGGTCGAGTTCAGTTGCTCTCTGTAGGAGACTTCTTGTGCCAGGCTGCTCAGACAGTAATTTTGTGTGGTTTCTCCGATCAACACGAATGCAGGAGCAGTACTCTACTAAACGGGCCACGACCCGCGCGCTTACCTCTTCCTTGTCATATCCTCTCACCTTCTACACACACTTACACTAACACGCACTACACAAGCACACATGCCGGGAGACCGGTCTGGAGCTTAGAGCTTGTCCCGGCTGGGGCGGTGCCCCGCTGGTGGGGGAGATACCTTGTTGTAGAAAACCCCGCTAGCCGACGGTAGGTCGGCGCCGGATCTCACCATACAGCGAGAGAAAGATCACCGTCACCTTCCCAGCAAAACCACGCACTACACTTACGGCACTAATGACCCTGATAGTTGACGTGCCAGGAACCACCGAAACAATCAATAAATCGAAGTATCGGGTTTCCCCGCTAACTATTTCCTCTCGTGCTTTTGCGCGCGTTTCGGCCGTTTCGGTTCATTTGCGCGCCGCGTGCGGGGCTCGCAGTCGTGCGCGTGTGGGCACGCGAAGAATTCCGCCCTCTGCGCGCCGCCAGGGCTCCCCTGGCGCGCGCGGGCGAACCTCCGCGTGATGCATGGCGCTCGCGCTCGCCTGTCCCGGGTATTAGCCATAACACATTTAATAAACAATGAATATTAATTAACGATTGATTTGACGGGAGTTATTGTATTCCGTAACTAATTTACATTCTATTGTCCCCGGACGACAATATGACGCGAGGGGCTGCGAGGCGGGGCGGAGCGAGGGCGGCAGACCGCGGGGCCCGACATTACGATGGCGCGGTGTGATTCCGGCCGTTCTCACTCGGCGCGCTGCCGTCGCGAGGTCCTAGCCCCGCTCTATGACGGCCGGTGGCCTGGCGAGGAACGAGAGAGCGTTGGAATTGGTTGCGCCATTTTCCTGACCGCAGATCCTTTTGTAGTGACGTTGGTACACGTTTAAGTGAAATGCACATCTGATTCTATTAGCAATTTCATCAGCAAAAGTGAAACCGACAACATTCCTATTTAATATACTCCGTATATATTTCGTAAAATAATTTTAAATATTATGTGCATTTAGTTGAATACATGCAATTGAATGAATATAAAATGTCTTCTATTATCGTTGTTATTTTTACTTGTATTGCATTTGAATGTAAAATTATTACACTTATTTATCATTTATGAAAATGAAAATATTTCGTCACCTATTCTCATTACTGCAAACATAAAATATACTATGTACCACTCACTATTTCTCTTCGTATTTGCGTGGCTCAGAATGGAGAAATAAAATTTGAAAATTAAAAAGATAATTTTAGGAAATTTAGAAAGACATTGAAATTATAAAATAAAAAAATCAAATCCCTCTAACATTAAAGTTGAAAGTGAAGTTATTTTCAGAAAACTAATGGCTATATTCATTCTCTCTGTTGCAGGTACTATTTCCACTATTTCCCATGCAAAACAGAAGCACGGTTGTGCATGTTTTCATTGGTTGCGACAAATATTTCACAGCAACTTGCGCACATTGAAGTCGCGTGTGAAACTTGTTGATTAAGTGAATGCGGGGGTAAGTACTGTTTAATTTAATGATTGCATTATTCTCTGCTGTGAAACAAGAGATATGATTAATTGGAATGAAGCTATTGAAATTCTTCCCCATACTGGGATACGCATTGTATTCCTTAATCAATTTTATTGTTATCAACTCGAAAAAGCCCGAACAATGTTGCAAATGTTACACTGATTTTCATCATTCTAGTATCCCGCATCCTGAATTGTTGATGTAGTTTTTAAAAAAATCTTGCACAGACACAGGTTACCGATTCCAAAACTCATGTCTTTCAAACAATTGCCGTTGAAAAACAAATTGATCCGTTCGTTCATAATTTAGAATGGTTAATATACCACATTATGTATGTAATAATATTTTTGTACATTTTTAATTGTTTCTCTAACGTAGGACATTATTTAGATAATTATCCTTATATAGCAGTTATTATAATGGACGTGCTATCGTAGTTCTCAAGAACAAGTAATTGGATAGTGAATTGGTTACTAATTTCACTCCTCCACATCGAGTTCTATTTATTCCCGTTCGCCCTCATTAAATTTCTCATTCAGTCTCTACGCGTCAGTGTAGTTTATGTAACCCATTTCATCCATCTCCGCCGCTGAATTGCCGACATTAATGCTAGAGACATTTATGGAACGAGAGCGAGTGTGGGAGATGCGAACTTCGGTGCGCATTGTGCCGCATTTCCATTGAGTCGCTCTTTCTGCTGCTCGACACAGCACAATTCTGGGAGCTGGCCCTCCGGGGAGAGAGGTAGGCGGTCTGTGGTGACGTGGGTGAGCTCGTCGTAGCAAGTTCTGACACCCCCCGTAAACCGCCCTGCCTCACCACGCGTCTCCCCTCTATGTGCTTCTCTCTGTTCTCACCCCGCGAATCGTCACCTTCCGGCTGACCACCACCACTTTGTACGAGTGTCTCAGAGTAAATGTGACAAACTTCTATGGAGTAGTAGAGAAGTCGAATATGATCACTATTTGCCTGTAAATAAGCGACGGGGAAGCTCATAAAACGAATTTACACATGTGAAGTTTTGTGTACACTATATTGGTATTTATTTATTAGACTAATAGGGCATTGTATTGATATTGGTTGACTATTAATTACTTAGATCGCTGTTGAGGTAGATACCTTCTATTATTGTGATAAATAAAGGATGTTGTATGGTATCAATAATTTTTTTATTAAGCTTATGATCGTTTCGATCGCATAGCGATCATCCTCAGAGCTAAAATTCGACAATTTATTTATCATTTGTTGACTAATTGTACTTTTTATGTGGCACACGAAATATATTTGACTGCTTCAAAATGTTTTTTTTTTAAGTGCCAGTCTTTAATACAGGGATCAATGTCATTTTGACAACATCGTTTTAGGAGATTTCGCAACATTCATGTTCATTTTCAAAATTTGATTTTATTCTTTCCACTCCAAGCCGTTGAAGATCAATCTGCAGAAAACACGTGTGGTATTTCTACTTTCCAGAGGTTATTCAAAATTGCTTTCGAAGTCGGAAAGTGCTTCGATATTGCCGGGTATACGTTATCCATCATAATATTTCTGCGAAAAAAAGATTAAGGGTCATCATCGTTTTGAAATTACTCGTATCAAAGAATGTTACGGCAGTATGAAGAGCCAATATAAGAAACGTCTTACGTTATCACGCCTATTACGTTAGATTACCTGTATAAATATTCTAAAATTTTGTTACCGCATATTATTAAGTGCAAAATGTCTAACTTCTACACTTCATTTTCTTACTGCAATGGGGATGGAATTAATGGGGACGGAATTACTCGTTTGATACAGTGAGAATGACGCAGTTCCAGTGCTAAGCGAGCCAATTTTTCCGTCAGGGTCATCTCTTAGGTACGGGAAAGTCTTCTTCTTCTTGATTCGTTGATTGATTGATGCTTCCGAGCACGTCATCTGCTATGATTTGTTCTGTTCACGAAGCGAATGTTACCGCAGGGAGTTTCGTAGTTCCTCTCCCACAGGTTGAAGAGATCCGACCTACATGTCAGTAAGCCAAGGGATTTTCTCTTTCTGTTATTTTCCCAGCGAGCCACCACTCCAGGTAACGTCTCTAAACTCTATGCTAACGACTTGTGCTTCGACACGACGGTGGTAATATTTTCGACACTAGCTAAATAGCAATGTCGATCTCAGCCGCTGTCTGCAGAAGAATTCTAGTGATTGACTGCTCTGATCGGTAGTTTTCCGTGGTGTCTCCAATCAATGCCCAGTGAATGCCGGAGCAGTACCGTACCAAACGGCACATTGACCGTGCGAGATTTTTCCTTCCTCTTCCTTGTGGTATCCTCATCTCTTACTTACACACCATTACAAGCACTACACTGTGTAGGGAGACTGCCAGGAGCTTAGAGGTTGTTCCGGCTGGGGCGGTGGGGCGGGAGATTCTTGATTGGGAAAATCCCCTAAGCCGATGTACAGGTCGGCCCCGTATATCATCAATCAGCGGGAGAAGATCACTGCCACCTACCGTGCAAAAAACATGCACAACACTGGCGGGAATAATGGCCATAGGAGTTAACGGGCTGGGAAACACGATTATCACCGCTACCTCCTGAGCAAAAAAAAAAACATACACCACGATATATTGACGGGAATAATTACCATAGGAGTTGACGTGTTTGGAAACACGAAATTGTCAATCAACCAATCAACCCGCCCGCTCCCCGCTTAGCTCCATCTCATCTTCACTCCCTCCGCACGTCTTCGCCATTTCGCCACACAGTCCCCCACCCTGCCTCACGATTACCCTCAGTCTCACCCTCTCCCATTAGACACCACTCTATTCTACTCGCCCCCGCTCCACGCGTTGCATTTCACCTCTCACGTGCTGCCGCGTCATGCCACGTCACGCGCCCTCACGCACGGCGCGGTCGCAGTGCTTTCGCAGGCGGAGACCGCAGAGTGACCGCCCCACTGTGCCGCTTTGTGCGAGCCACGCAGCTCGCCCGCAGCGTGCAACGAAATGCGGCGACCAGCCCCGCCCTCGGTCGCACGGAGACAGACGGCTCTAGCGCTTCGGGCGGCGGAACACGGCAACTAAAGAGCGTGGTGACGGGCATGCGAGCGACAGCACGGTATACGCGCTATGAAATCCCTTTGGCCTCTAATAGCGGAGGTCAATTCGAATTACGTTTCAGTTGAATTACGGTTTCGTAAATAATGGGTCCACAAATAGGTTAACTGTTCTTTGTAACAATATTTCCATAGATGTTTGATTTTAATTAAATAGATATTTATTTGTGTAACACCACCATTTTCAGAAATATGGAGCTAATATTTGTGTTGAATTTATTTATAGATAACAATTTCCCAAACATGAATAGTGTGACAAGATGAACATGAATGTTCTGTTTGACTAGATGATAATTAAAACGAATGGCAAAACTATGAGGTTTTTTCGATTGAATGAGATATATATTGCCTTGGATTTGGAAATGCTTTCTTAGAAATCTTTGAAACTTATTAGATGATAATATTTACTATGTTTTAAGAGAATATATGTTCAACTCGACGAGATTTATAGAGGCAGTATAGCAAAATGGAGATTTGTCACATTGTACAGGTAGTACAGATTCTTGGGAACCTCGCATCGAAATTTTTATAACATGTACATCTTTCTGTTTGTAAATGAGAGAAACATCGTGAAACGAATGTTGAGTTTCTTCATGTGCAATATTACGATCTGTTATTGCGATGTCGTAACCTCTGTTTTTTTTAAGTGCAGAGTTTCAGCGATAATAAAGCTAACATTGAATTTAAACTATTATTACGGAACTGTGTTTCGTTTGTGGAACAATATACGCGTGCTGGTGTTCACGAACATGTTGCGCACAAAGGGGAGTTTAAAGACCCTGGATCAAACTGATGACGCCTCTTTGTGGTCTGTGGGTGCGGTGGCACTAGTGCCACTGTAGTTGATGAGTACTTCAACGGCGCCGACCAGCAGTGTCACAGCCTCGGTGTTATGGTAGGTTGGGATGCCACATGACCGTAAAGGAGAATGTCAGTGAGACCCGAACATATTGGTCCGAGACAAGCTAAGTGGTGGAGATATAGGAAACAAATTTTCTATCTTAAGATTAATGTAACCAGTACAATGTCCCTAGGTAATAAAATGGTGATAAAAATAAACTAGTTAAAATAATGTATTCCAAGTACACAAAAGACCGCGCGAATAAATGGAATAATATTGAACAATTACGGTCCAATTCTTCGAGTTAGATATTTTAGTAAATATAAACTATTATGTTGTTGTTATACACAATGTTCGCTTTCGTGAATTGAAAACATGAAAGTTAATTGATTTTAAAGATAATTATAATTGCGGTAGACTTCTCCGAAATTCGTTAACATTGGATAATGTAACAATCAAACGCTCTGCATTCCAACTCTATACTGCACATATACTGTTTTGCATCTCAGTAATTAAACCTTTGAGTACGTTTTCCACAATTTCCTTCTCTTTTACACGCCTCACGATTGCGCGTCACCAACGTTTCATCATTTCTTGACAAAGGGAAACGTTATTTCTTACTCATCACACCAGAAACTGTCATGCTTACAGGGCTCATCTGAAGAAAAAAATGCTAACAAAAATATTGTTGAATTAAAAAAACCGAAAATGGATATTCCCATTGTATAATTCGGTCATTTGATTGCTGTAACCTTACACAATGATACTCAATGATACAGGTTCTTGACCAATCACAGAGAAGTTCACAAACAGAGTATTGACAGTTAGTTGATCATTATGAATTGTTTTATTAAATGTTTCATTTGATTTAGTACATTGAAGTTGCAAATAATATTATATTATGCTTGTCAATTTTAATTTATTTTATCAGTAGTATTTTTTTAATTGAAACATTATTTAAAATAAATTGGATCGTAATTTCACTTTGATTCTGTTTGACAAGCGCAGTAAATCAAAGCCTCCTGCAATAGGGTAGGGGTGGAGCTGTCGACTAGATGGCCTCGGCTGAATCCTGAATGTCAACTGCCACAAAACGATTCGTTGTAAATTATTAACTTATAAAAGTTATTTAACTTATAAGCCACAGAAACAGTATCGTCTACAACTCGATGTAATAGGTATTAATACACTCGTGTAAAGTTAACGATACGAACGAGGAACGATCTCGTATCGCAATATCACACTGTTGTATTGATACCCATCATTACATTATTCTTAATGTACATCACGTTTCGTAACGATCAGTACAAATTTCATCAAAACATCACGTCTCGTACCATTATTTTCTCGTACAGACGAGATGTTTTACAACGGTTTTCAGTTCTAAAATGCTTTAAACGAAGCGAAGTTGCCATTTCGATGCAGTGTGCTGCGATCGGCCGTGGCTGAGGTGAGTGGGAGTGGCGGTTGCAGGGGGCGTGGCAGTCGTTCCGCGCGAGCGAGCGCCCGCGCGCGGCGACCGCGGTGAACACCGCCGCAGCCGCAATCGCGTCCCTGCCGCTTCGCGCTCGACGGCGCCCATCCCCACCCACGCCCAAACCCCGCCTCCGCCCCCACCCCATTCCCACCCCAATACCCACCCCATTTCCGCACCTATGCCCACCTCCGCCCCTATCCCGTCCCGGCCCCCACACCCGCATCCACCCTCACCCCCGATCCCCACCTTACCCCACCCCGCCTCACTCCACCCCACCCCGCCCCACCCCACCGCGGTGCACATCCCGCAGCCGCAATCGCGTCCCTGCCGCTTCGCGCTCGACGGCTCCCGCCCCACCCACGCCCAAACCCCGCCTCCGCCCCCACTCCATTCCCGCCCCAATACTCACCCAATTTCCGCACCTATACCCACCCCTGCCCCTATCCCGCCCCGCCCCCCCTCCCCGCATCCACCCAGGACCCCGATCCCCACCTTACCCCACCCCGCCCCCACCCTTGATCCCGTTCCCGCCCCATCCCGCTCCACACCGCCCCACCTCGCCCCCATCCCCGTTCCCGACCCCACTCCCTCTCAACCCGGTGCCCGCCCTCACCCCACCTCCGTTCCCGCCCACACCCCCGCCCCCGTTCCCTCCCCACCCCGCTCCCATCCCTACGCGTCACCCACCCCCACCCCACCCCGTTCCACCCCTTCCAGTTCCCAGTTCCCGCCCCCACCCCAGCCCCCGTTCTCTACCCTACCCCGTTCCCACCCCACCCCACCCCTGCCCTACCCCCACCCCACACCTCTCACCCAGTTCCCGTCCCCACCCCCACCCTCGCCTCTGACCCCATCCCCGCCACCACCCCTGCCGCACACCTCTGCACTCTCGCCTCGAGCGACCGGTCCCGTACGTCAACCGAGGTGTCCTTCACTTTTGGCCACCAACACGAATGTATGGATTTATTTCGCTTATTAGGGTCGGATTCAACTGTATTTTACCAGCTATCGGTGTTCCCAAGCCTAGGTCCGTTTTTAAAAGCTAGAAAGTTCCTAAAGGAGCACTTACTAAAGAGTCAGTGTTTGCTTCGTATGAAAAATCATGATCCCTTTTATGCGGACATACAAACTTTGTAACAAGATAGGTGTGAACGAGAGGTCTTCAAAAATGATATTAACAAAAAAAACGATGAATTGACAAACAATGTTTGTGAACTAATCCATCGAAATGTGACCCACACCTGCGGGTAAGGGAGATTCTTGGTGAGCGTGATTTATTCCATTCACCGTTGCTGCGACTGGGAATACAACCAGAGAGTCCACCAGGGAACGCTAGAACGGTGTCCGTGAGGGGCTATACTAATATAAATAATCCATGGAATAGTAATTGAGTGATCAGCGCCTGTCCGTCCATCTGTCTGGGTAGGGTTGCGAGCGTAGCCTTGCGCAATGGTGTCTCACAGACAAGCTCTGACAGAGTATTGGAATCTTCCAGCTGCGTGCCCAGATTCCCACTGGTACTCATATCATTAGCAAAGGTAATTTGCAGTGAGGAATGGAATCGGGATGGGGGCTCCGTGCTTCTCTCCCCGTTGTAACCGTCCGGGTAACCCCCCGTTGGGTTCGTGAGTTCGTGGCAGGGTTCGACACACATGGGGCTTGAAGAAGAGCTAGTCACAAAGGCAGTGACCAGCGTAAACAGCTTCGATACCAGCCCGGAGAGGTGGTAGTCTCGAGCTGGTGGGACGAATTCACTTGGGTTTTGGGTGGAGCGCGTGTCGCAATTTTCGCGACTCGACTTCGGGTTCCGTTTTATTCTCACGCGAGCTCATCAGTTTACTTGTATACCCACGAGCGGGTGAGAATTAGAGAATGACCATGCTGAGGAGTAAGATCTCCCTGGTTCAAACAAGTGTGTGTAATAGTAGGACACACATGTTTCAGATGACTGCCACACCTGGTTAGACCATGCCCGGAAGACCAATTGAGACAATTGAATCGTTAAAGGCATCTCGGTCTCCTGATGGGGATCTGATGTATTTTACAGATTTGTCCAGACGATTCTAAGATAACTTTTGCTTTTTTGTTTGTTTTTTAAACAGCTACAACACAATTTGGATGATTTGCGGAAACTACCGAGGTGTTAAATAGCTCGTTCGATTGCTCGTGATAAAAAAGTCGACGAGTCTTTTCAAGCCAATTTTTTACTTACTCGCTTTATGAAGAACATCGTAAGATGAGAAATTTATTTGATCGTGTGTTGAAAACGGCGATTTTTTTTAGTTATATTTGCCAGCACATCAAAACGAGGATGTACAATGTGCATTTGTATTATCGATTACACATGTGTATATGGAAATTATTACAGATAGTTCACGTCAGGGATTATTAGTAATGATTCGCATTAAAAGAAATAACGTGCTTTATGTTCAACCCAATGTGCACGAACTACATATTGCTGATATTTAATACTTATTAGTTGTCACAAACTGTTATTAGGGGCGTCGCCCATCGTTATCATGTGACGACTTTAACCGCTCACAGGCGAAGTAATGTGTGTAACATAAGTAAATTAAATTAATTGAATAACCGGTATGTCGATTCGGTCTAGTTGGAATAAAATGTACGGTATTTCATGTGACGTACATGCTGAATGACGCTTTGAATTCAGAACGCTTTATCTAATTATTTTATTATCATTTGCAGTCATCATTAATCTGACTCACCTGACATCGGATCTGCCATTGGCAATTGGACACATTTCATTTGCCAACATATGATGTTCTCACTTTCGCAGATATCAAAATATAATTGTACACGTAAGGTTATAAAATGAACACGAAGTACTATTAATTAATGCAATCCATAGCACAGTGCTGTTTGCGTCAATGATTTTAATTTCTCGGCTCTCGATGTTGTATCGATGTCTCGATCTGTACCCCTCTCCATTACAATCCTTTCAGTTTCTATTGCTGTGACAAAAGAAAAACTCAGACAGGCCAAGAATGCTAGATATGAGAGAGTACGTCATGCTTGCCACATATCTTCCCTAACCCCACGTGTGACAGACTGCTAGCTGGTAAAAGTCGGATTAATCGATTATACATTATTATTATTATTATTATTATTATTATTATTATTATTATTATTATTATTATTATTATTTTCGTTAATCGGCCGACTAGGACCACCCATGCAAGCATCCTGCATTTACCGTGGCTCAGTTTTTATTTATTATCACGGTGGCAGATGCGACAATTTTTGTGGGGGGACCAGCATTTTTAACTGGATCCGATTTTTATCCCCCACGGTTGTTAGCCCTGGGGGTATGGAATATGAAATGATGATATGATGATAATGGGAGTGAAAGGACAACACATACAGACATACACAAATACACCCATGCCCAAGGCGGGATTCGAACCCGCGATCTTCTGGTCCGAAACCACTCCGGCACTACTGCCTTAGCGATCTCGGCCATCTGATCGGCTATTATTATTATTATTATTATTATTATTATTATTATTATTATTATTATTATTATTATTATTATTATTATTATTATTATTATTATTATTATCATCATCATCATCTTTATTATCATTATCCTTGTCTCCTCTTCTTACGTTATTCACATTACTTACTCCACCTACATCCATGGTGTTTTCGTATCCCCCTCCGATGATTTTCGTCCCAATCCCCCTCCTCTCTGGATCCCATCTATCCCCACCCGTAACCTTGACCCTTTAAACCCCTTTTTGCTGTGCCGTTCCGTTCTCCACTTCTTCCGTATTACTCCTCCTCTCGCCGCGTTGTCCCCATTGCCCCTCCCCCCGTTTCCCTCCTCTTGTACCCCCTGCCCGGTCGCTCGTCGGCGCCATCTGGCGCTCTCAGAGCGGACGCGGCACGGAGCGCGGGGCTCTCCGGAACCTAAGCTGCGCTGCAGGGCATCGCGTGTGGTGGGGATGGCAAAAAGTATCGATGTTTTTAAAATATCGATATTTTCGAGCTGAAACATCGATATTATCACATCTATGTTTTGCTTTCCATGTTTCCTTCAGAACGATATATTTGTTCAGAATCATCGTTGTTTTTTTAAAAATATGTCATGATGTGCATGGAATTTTCAGTATCTAATTTGTTTTGGATTGCTCGCAATCAACAGCCATTCAGAACTGTCACTCTTATCGTTTCCCAAACAGCACGAAACCATTAGCTATTTGCAACCTTTCTCACGAGTTATTACCTTTTTTTGGTTGAATATATCTGATTTTTAGAAATTGATTAGTAAATTACGACGACAGTCAAATTGTAGGTGGAATATATATTAAACTAACAATGACATGTTATGCGTCACATTACAACCCGGAAATTTTACTTCGATATGTTTCATCATTTCAATTTTTTAACCTTTGATGTTCTTGTCGATCGACGTATAAAACCTATTGTTGATGTTTCGAATTATCGATATGTCGATGTTTTGCTAAAATTTGCCATCACGAATCATGTCTGCCAGAGGCACCATGCAACGAACGTCCCCATGTTCCCAAGCGACAGATGCAACACGAGGCAGATTATTATTGAAATTAAATCGATAATATTGTATATTTATTTAAATTCCACTGGTGATTATTTTATGATTAGTGTCGTTAAAAGGTAGAACTTTGCTGTACTACACCCCTCTATACCTTATCTAGTATAGAGTGTTGCCGTTTTATCTTCTACTAACGCTGTTACCTCTCTTAAACATCCCTTCTCTTCCAACAACTAAATTTTGAAGTTATCTAGTTAAGACCACTGACAACTGTCAAGACTCCCTCCGTAACACGATGTAGCCCGTAATATCAGTTTTATTTACCTAACTAAGATAAGCCCAGGCTCATCGTACATAAGCCGAATTAACGAAAGGGAGAATTGACCAGAGCTGATGCCACGGTGGCTATGTATCCAGTATGTTATGTATACAAAAAATGTTCACTCAAACCTATCTGAATAATACTTTCTGAAAAAGAAGTGTCCTCAAAATTCAATTTTCTATTATTCTTTTCTGATTTAAAAGATTAACTTTAAAGCGTCAGTATCGTATTTTAACAAACCTTCCGTATCTTCTCTTAAAACAAAAAAACTCTATTTAACACATGCATCTTTAATTTCCTTTTTCTACGGTTATGATTAGAACTGAACGATTTGTAAAGTATGTAATAAAAAAAAACGACAGAATAATTAACATTAATTTTTTTAGACTTATTGAAACGAAATACACGACACTTCAACGCAATTTGTATGACTAGGAAATTGGTAACATCCCGGCTTGAACACAGAGGTGGTTCTCGTGCTGAGAGCCGAGGGCCTGTTCGCGTGGCCGTGGCTCTGTGGCCCCGGGCGCCGCCCGCGGCTGCGTTACGCACCGATGTTGTCCAGCGCGGGGGTGGGGGCGGGCCCTAATCCGGGCACTGATTGGGCCCGTGCCCTCGACGGCCTCATTGTGCTGCCCTGAAAGCGGCGCGCCCACGCACGCGGATTACGCGCGCGTTCTATGACGCTGCCGCGGGGTGGGCGGGGCGCGGGCGGGCGCGAGCGGGCGTGGGCGAGGGCGTGCTAGGGCGGGCGGGCTGGGTGGGGGTGGGTGGGGGGGATTGTTCCGGCGGTGGGGGGCAGGTGTGGCAGGGTCGGGTGGGGTTGGACGGGGTCGGGCGGGGCCGGGCGGGGCCGGGCGGGGCCGGGCGGGGCCGGGCCGGGCGGGGCCGGGCGGGGCCGGGCGGGGCCGGGCGGGGGCCGGGCGGGGCCGGGCGGGGCCGGGCGGGGCCGGGCGGGGCCGGGCGGGGCCGGGCGGGGCCGGGCGGGGCCGGGCGGGGCCGGGCGGGGCGGGGAGGGGCGGGGCCGGGCGGGGCCGGGCGGGGCCGGGCGGGGCCGGGCGGGGCCGGGCGGGGCCGGGCGGGGCGAGGGCGTGCGGGGACGGGCGAAGGCAGGCTGTGGCGGGTGGAACTGGCCGTGGAGGGTGAAAGCGGGTGGGTGGGGAAGAGTGTTGGGGGGGAGAGTGGGTGCGCGCGAGGGCGGGCGGGGCCGGTAGGGAGCAGGCAGCGGCGGGCGGGAGCTGACGGGGGTGGGGGTGGGCAGAGGTGGACGGTGGCCGCCTGCAGCGGGGGGGGGCTGGAGAATTTAGGCGCGGGGAGTGCGGAGTGGAACGGGCGGGAGCGGAGGGGACCGAGCGTGCGCAGCGGGCGTGGGCGAGCAGGGGGTGGGGGTAAGTGTGCGTGTGGAGTGGCGTAGGGATGATTTGGAGGGGGTAGAGAGGTGTTTCATGCTGGAGCACGGAATAGTTTGTTGGAGCCAAGCGGGGTGACGAATGACTGTCAGAGGCAGTGGGTTGCGTGGAAGCGAGATAGCAGATGCGGATGGAAATTGGGGGAGCGGGAAAGAAAGGGATGAATTGTGCAGAATGAATGAGATGGGGCGTGAGAAAGGTTACCATGAACCCTCATAGAAACTAACGTATACAAACGATGCCGAGCGAAGTGAAAAGAATAATTTTCTAGGAGGTTGAGGAAGACTGGCTACATCGGAGTAGAATGGAGCATAGTGAATCGGGTGAGGAATGAATGAAGTTCCATGTATCTCAGATTCCATTTAAGCTTTATTCCCGTACGCCCATGTTTCATTTCGGGATGTGGTAGTTTCCTTCCCTCGTTGAACATGAGATTCGGGGAAATCGTTTGATGACAGGGTTTCCCGCTTCAAATATCTCTCCAGAGAAGATCTCCCTCTGCCAAGACACGATCTTAATACCCGATATTGGTTTAGCGACATGTGTGTAGTGTAGTGGACGAAAATACATTAGTGTGTGTTTGTAAGAAGAGGGGAAGGAAGATGAAAGGAAGATATCGCCTAGTAGTAATTAAAGAAACTTCTCAAAACTTATCAATCAAAGCAGCCGGTCGCGAATATTCTTCACCAGAGAGTAATATAATTTGGTCCAACTATGTAGCTAATGCCAAAATTCAGCTATCATCGAAACTGGAATCGAAAGACCTCACTTGTTGAAAAATAGTATTTTGCAGCTGAATGGACCGTATTGAGGTAGGGTGATTCGCAACGTAGTGATGAACGGGTCAGAGCGAGACAGAGCTGTGGGGAACGGGTCGCAATGGAGTGACCCGGCGCGGGGCTAGTGACATAGAACGAGGTGAGGCAAGGCTTAGTGGTACGGGTCGCGTGGCGGATGAAAAGGCGACGAACTGAGCGCTGTGCGCGGCCCAAAGAACGCACGACCGCCCGTGGCCTCTCGCATAATATCGCGTGCATTGTTGCATCTCCCATGCGATGTCGCGCCACGCAAAAAAATTTTCCCCCCTGCGCCCTGCAACCGACGCGCCTGTATCCCGCAGTGGATGTCCCTGCCATTAACGGGCAATGCGATGCCATTCCGCGCGCTGGCGCGTGCGCGCGGCCGCCATAATGGACCGCCAGCGCGGCTCCATCTCTCGTTTGTGAGAAGATTTCCTGCCCATTGTCGCAGTCGTTGCAGGTGATGGCGCAGTACGGGTTGGAGGGTTGCTCTCTGTTCATATCTGCAACTTGAATTATAGAGTATTTGTACCGGTGTTCACGTTGCCTGCTGGATGTTTCGTATTTTCTGGCGGAATAGGCCGGTCGCGGGGATTAATTGAATTGAATTGAATTAATTCCTTATTTTACGTGGCGAGACTCAGGTAACGTAACTCAGACCACGTAAATTTCGCTACGCTCCTTTCACCAACTAGCAGAGAAAGGAGGTATTTCTTGGGCGAGAAACAGGCGATTTGAATTTAGCTCAGAGGCGTCATTTAGGCTTGAGGATCTTTTACATGCAAGTAAATCTACTAACATGGGACAGCCGGCTTTACTTCCCCTCCGAAGGAAGGCGTACGAAGGATTTTTTCGCCCTGAAAAATCCACGGCTTCGATCGGGTTTGAACCCGCCTACTTGGGTACAACTGTCCGAAACGCTAACCGTTACACCATCGCCGCCGCTTAATATGGGAGAGGTTGCGGGTATTCTTGTGCGCGTCCATGTGGACGAGTGCGAGCGGAGTCCATCGGTTTGTTCGCTGCCTCGCGGCGTCGTTTGGGTAATTGAGTGATGCGTGGCGTGTGTTCGTGTTGTTTCGGCTGGCGTTTGCATTCACACGTCGGTTTACATGAAAAATGTGCATTAATTCTGCTGCATATTGTGAAATCAGATCTGACGAGGAGAATATATTTGCAAGTGCAAATTGCTTTCAAAACTTGATCTAGATGCACAAATTTATGCTTTTCTAAATGTTCGAAAGAACTTTTTTCAAAATTTGAGAAATGATGTAAACTTTTTATGGTTTTTTTGTTAAGTGGTTGACACAGATTTAAATCTTGAGGCAGTTATGAGGATACCAATGGTTCACTTATTTAGTCGTAAAAAGTTTCCGTGAAATGAACTTTATCGGTTAATTTTTTGCCAAATTTTAACACCATTTTATTAAAAAATGAAATGAATATTTTTTAGAAATAATAAATAAGAAAAAACAGCTTGTTAGTTGTGATATTACGTCATCATTTTACATTAATAATTTGCTTTGTAAATAAATAGTGTATTATCACCGATATAGAAACAATAGTTCACACACCCTCCTGCGGCATTCGTAAGTCTCTACTCTTATCCCGAACAAATATTCATCACATGATCTCTCAAATGAACCAGTGTAACAAATACAAAATGGCATCACCTTCAACAAACCTATTCAGCAAATTATTTTGTGCATCAAATAAATATTCGATTCATCAAGCATGATAACTTATGACTAACATACACATAATGAGACACAAAATGTGACTGGGATAGCGGTTTATATAAATTAAACTCCTGATTACTCAGAAAATCTGATATACGAAACATGCTAATAATAAACCTATTAGGCAGTTATGTGACCAAAATGGAGAGATGACGTAATTTGAATCCTAGAAATTACTTGTGAAATGCAACAAAAAATCTAGTCTGGGGCCCCATTCACGGCACACCAGATTGATACTCTCTGGAACCGGATCCAACTGGCGCCCTAAGCTCTTGAACCGGACGCCGACGTTATCCAGCGGTGCATGTGTAAGCGCTTTGTATCCCGGCCATGTTTTGGGCCCTCGCGTCGGATGAGGTTAAGGGCGTCGGCTCACCTGCCTGGGCGGTGCACCGCACACATCGTGGCTAGGGCAGCGCGGCGCAGCACCTGCGGGTGCCGATTGCCACCCTGCGGTCGCTCCCTGGTCCCGCCCAGCCCCGCCTAGCCCCGCCCATCCCCGCCTAGCCCCGCCCATCCCCGCAAAGCCCACCCAGCCCTGACCAGCACCTTTCAGCCCCGCCAAGCCCAGCCCCACGAAGCCCAGCTCAGCCCCGCCCAGCCCCGCCCAACTCTGCTCTCCAACTCTGCTCTCCAACTCTGCTCTCCAACTCAGCTCTCCAACTCTGCTCTCGAACTCTGCTCTCGAACTCTGCTCTCCAACTCTGCTCTCCAACTCTGCTCTCCAACTCTGCTCTCCAACTCTGATCTCCAACTCTGCTGTCCAACTCTGCTCTCCAACTCAGCTCTCCAACTCTGCTCTCGAACTCTGCTCTCCAACTCTGCTCTCCAACTCTGCTCTCCAACTCTGTTCTCCAACTCTGCTGTCCAACTCTGCTCTCCAACTCTGCTCTCCAACTCTTGTCCTCCTCACCTCGTTCTTTGAGCCTACCGGCCCGGTCCGCTCCCACCATATCTCCCCGCCTATCTCTCCCTCTCCTCCTACATCATCATCCACACCCATTCTTCCTTCCTTGTCCTTGTCCCCGTCCCTTTCATCCTTCCCACCCCACTAGCACCCTTGATCTCATTCTCCCCACTTCATATTCTTCCTTTCCCTCTTTATCGACCCATTCCGACATCTTCCTTATTCATTGTCTCCTCGCGCCCTCTTCCCCAACCCCTTCATTCTTTCCTATCCATCATTCCTCTTCATTCCTCTTGCCTCAATTCACACGTTTCGGGGTTGCCTTGTCTCCTCTCACCTTTCCCTCCCCTCTCTTCATTTCCGCACTCATTTTACCCACCACGTCCTCTTCTCCATCTCATACACCCATCACCTCCCCTCCCATCGTCCTCTCTTCCATTCTTCCCTCTTGGACCAAGTCCCCACCCCTCTTATCCACCCCCCTACCATCATCTTCGCTCCCAATCTTGGCGCCTCCACTCATATATTTACACACACACACACACACACACACACATCTCCCGAACCTGCCCATCCTGCTCCATTCGGCTCGTCCCAACCTTTCAGCTCCGCCTGTCCTTCCATTTTCATCCGCTAGACCATTCTACCCGGATCGGCTAGCAAATCAGAACCCATCCCGTCACGCCTCCAGTCTAGCCTTTCCTGCTTTCCTCTCCCCTCGAAACTGCCTCTCCAACCCAGCTCGCCAGCTCGATCTCCGCCGCGCCGGCTCGGGGGCTTTTCACGCGGTTTGCACGCTCACACTTCATTTAAGGAAACCCACATCCGGCAGCGCGACACGTTGGCACGTGACACGCCCCCGCCCCCGCCTCCGCCTCCGCCTCCGCCTCCGCCGCTGCCGCCGTCGCCCCCACGCAGCCCAGGGCCTGCCTGTCACTGGGCAGCCGGGCCGTCAGCGGGCCGGCCTCGTGATTTGAAGCAGACAGTTCGGTAATTGGACATTGTGTGGCGTGGCGTAGCAGAAACGCCCGGCTACTTCCCAATTTCCACGTCAAGCTGAAAAGATACGGGTCTGCTTTTGAAAGAAAGTGCT
This sequence comes from Gryllus longicercus, assembly GCA_038098605.1. Taxonomy (NCBI): domain Eukaryota; kingdom Metazoa; phylum Arthropoda; class Insecta; order Orthoptera; family Gryllidae; genus Gryllus; species Gryllus longicercus. The sequence goes on along the minus strand of JAZDUA010000548.1, from coordinate 858,711 downwards.
CGGCTTGTGAACGATAATACGTGAAATTGTTTTTGATTGTGCAACGTGATTTTCACGTTCTGTTTTAACGCAAATTTCACTACGAATGCACTCTATTTCTAAATGTATCTTATGTATATTTATAAAATGGATTGTTCACTTATTAAGAAAATCCTTCCATTGATTCTAAATACATTTGGCTAAATTTCTTCGTATTCTTTCCATATTTATTCCACATTTTCATACTCTTAGATATATTATTAAAGATTTTATATTTCAAATTACAAAAAAAAAGGTTTTCATAGTAGACACTTATTGGAAACAGTTTTAGCTCATATATATTTAGAAGATAGCATAGATTTTTTTAAATCAAAGTTTTTTTCGGATATTGATGGCAGAGTAATTAGATAATAAAAGTGATAATAATTATAATAATAATAACAACAATGAAAATAAATTACAATAATTACATTTTAGTATCTATGTCTCTCTACATCTGACGGTGTGAAGTAATATACTCGTATATCTATGAGTAAAAGATATAACAATGTTTAAATTAAATTTAGTTATTCGCTGCCTTGTAATATTAATAAAAACTGCTAATTGATTTCTGAGATAATTATGTTTTGTTAAATGAAAATATACATTCATGGACGACGGGTTAATTCAAGTTGACTACAATTTAAAGAGTGTTCATTGCCTTTTTTAACTCCAACATAAACTAGACACAGTTCAGTTGCGATCTCTCCCTCTTGCAGTACTTTTTTTTTTGTATGACGCTGCGACTTGCTCGCCCTCACCGTTGTAATCTCACTGAACACTCTTCACTGCTGCTTTGGTCTCACTTCTGCATTTTCTTCGCTTACTCCCAAGCGTCACGTCATTTTTCCCTGCGTTGCAGAACATCACGTTGCCAACTTGGCTGCATTTCGTGTTGTTCTGCTAGTGGATTACCACGGTGCGCACTCGTGTGACGAAACTTCGACGCTGAGATGTAACTACTTCCTTTGCAAATGTCGGCCACAAGTCCTTTGTTCTCAACTAACCCTTTATCTCACGTCCTTTATCACAAAATAGTTGCATATAACACAGCATCCTTACTAATTGGAAGAACTACTAAACAATTAAAAATATACTTTTCCACATGTTTTCCAAATTTTGTTAATTATAGATTCTTCAAAATGCCTTGAAAAATCAGAAAATTACTGTAAATTTAATTATTTTTAAATAACTTCACACTCAACGTCTTTAATATACGTAATAAAAGTCAGTTGAGTTGTTATTAAGGAATCTCTCACACTGATTTCATTTACTGAAAAAATGAGATGGGGAGGCGTTCTTTCATATTATTGCTATGCCAAAGTCGCGGAATTGTGTTTGCTTATCTACTAACGACCAACAAAAGTTTATACTAGAAAAGGTTATTATTCAAGACTCGAGAAATCCCTTTAGGCTAAGCGATCTGTTCAATATGGAAATTTGAAAAAATGAAGCTACCTAGACAGTGTGTGACCAATGCAATGCCTTTCAAACTCTTTCACATCACTGTCACTTGTATGAGAGCAGCAAAATCATTTGAAAAATATCGTTCTTAAAAGTCGGCCATTTTATGTAGAATATTATCTTTTCACGATCAACCAAAAATAATTTTATAATAATCTGAACAGTATGGGTACATCTTTACTTCTCAAGACTGGAAGATTCTAAAATTTGTCTTACATCTGAAGAGGCCGTTTTATAGTTATAAAATTACTTCTTTTACTAATAATTTTTATGAAAAAACATATGTAATTGAATTTACTCAATTCAAATCCTTTTCGTTTCTTCCACGACTTATTGGACTTCACTAACCTTACTGTGGCGTGCGGGCAGTTTGAGAATGGTCTGGGAATTTAGACAGGTCATTTAGCCATTGAATGAAATAGATGGGATAATTGAGCGTTGTTCAGCATGTTCAGTAGTGGGATTTGCACGAATGTTCAGCAAGGTAGAAACACGGGAGAAGTAATGTTCAAGAATCTTTGAATATGCAAAAATCAATTGTGTAATGTAAATATTGTTGATGGAAAGTTTTTAAGGCATCGATAAATCATTTTTATCTGTTGTCGCCTGTATGAATAAAATAAATTGGAGTAACTAAAGCACTTCCATTTTTCAATATTTCGCTGAAGTGCTACAACAATAAAACAAGAATACCACGCATGCCTATCTTTAATTTGATCCCGAAAATTGAAATGTAACACACACAGTACGCCAGTGCTTGAGTTGGGTGGGATGGTTGGATTACTGTGTATCGTCGAGAATGTTTCTCACTCATTTTCATCATGAATTCACTACTCTGTATAGCTCTGTGACGATGAACGATAAATTGTAAAGCACGACCTGTAAGGTTTCTTGAGGAAGAGAGTGCTTTGCTGTTACAGAAGGGAGAATGGTCGAGAGTGGTTGATACTCCCTGCATTTCACTTTCGATAAGTAATACATTTTTGTTATCAGTTCCCGTTTCTTTCAAACTTTGATAAATGTATTGTTTTATCATATTAATGAGTAAAGCAAGATACTAAAAGCCATTTCATGATTTACTCAACATATTGGTAAAGTGAATAAATGTTTTAAAAAATACATTCTTTTTGTTACACATTTAACCTCTTACAATTATGTATCCAGGTATTTTGTACTGTTTGGATTGGACTTTAGAAACGTTGCAACGACGTAGTTTTATTTCCTACTTCACGGAACAGGTGGCCATGGGAGTTCGGAATACAGTTCCCAACCGGCGCCGCCTTAGCTCCCGAGGGCACCACCCGGAGCGCGCCGGTCGCCGGCGCCGAGACAAATGCCACTCGTTACGCGCAGCCGACGAACTTCGCATCGGCGTCGCGACGCCGCCAACCGGTAGACGCCGGCGCCCCCCCACATCCCTCACCCCTCCAGTCCACCTCGCGCCTCCCCTCCGAAGCCCCACCCACCCTCCTACATGCTCCTGCGCTCCCGCTCTCCCCCACATCCGCCGCGCCCGCCCACACATCTGGTTACGCGCCGGCCCCACCCACCCCGTCCCACGCACCCTCTCATCCCCTCTTTGCTCCCGCCCACCCCCTCCCCCACGCCCTCCCCTGCCGCCAGCGACGCTCACTCACGGCAAACTGCTCCGCTTAGCGCTCTGCTTCCTCGCGCCTTCGTTTGTCACGAAGTCCCCCTCCCCTCCCCTCCCCATCCCTCCCCGTCCGGACTGCGAGTCGAGCAGTCCCGTTTAGGTGCCGCCCCGACTGCGTCGGACCCAAGTGCGTGAGGAGCCTTCGGGCGCCTGGAATTGGATTGGAATTGCCTTTATTTTAGGAGGCAATACTCTGCTCACCATAATTGCTCCTTCGCTTAATGTCGTTTAAAATACGTTAAGAATAAACACCAAGGTAAAGACAAAGTTGCTTTTCTATGTAGTTTATTACTGTGGACAACGCAGCGGTATTTGACTATTACTGGATTTATTATACGGTCCAGTTTGTTTTAAAAATTTAAAGAAAAATTGGAAATAAATTCGTTGTGTTGGAACTGTTATTATAAACGATTTAATATTTCTTTTAAATTGAATAATAATAGTAAAGAATAATAGTTGAAAAATCGTTGTGCAGGGTTAATAATCAATTAATATCAGAAATAAAAGCACATTATTTTAAAAACGAGTGATTATATTAATTTTGAAACGTGGGTTAAGAAAGTGTGGAGAAAATGAAGTAGCTTTAAATTTTTGAAATCAGTTAACTTTATAAAGTACTGAAGAACAGATGAGGAAGAAAAGATTTTGTAATATTCGTATACCTGAAAATGAGAAATTACTATTAAATTGCTTTTTTTATAATGTGCTAACCTACTTCACCCAACGCAATATTTTACATGAAAGAAGGGGAAATATAATCAAGTCTTCTGATATCATTGGCTGAAAAGCATGCCTCTATGAAACGAATTAGTGTAGCCTGAGCCAGATGGATTGCTTGAGTGTTCCTCAACCTAACCTCCCTGAAACACCGGAGTTACGGAACTTTCAATGGGGTCAATATTTCGCAGGAACATGCGTACATACAAAGATAGCCAGGGGGCGAGGGATCCATTTAAAATTGTGTAGGGAATCTCTTAACCTTATGTAATAAAACATTTTATTTTCGTAAAAAACGATCACTTCGTTTTCACCCTTTTTTAGTCTGACAATCGTGAGCATTGATACACGTTTGGTGACGAGTCTATCCAAACATTCTGCCAAGCTTCAAAATGGTTCAGCATAAAATTAAATATGTTTATTGTTATCATTAATATTATAATTTAATTTTCTTTTAATATATTTATTCATTCCCTAATAAAATATGATATGGTATATAAATGAATATTTTGATGTTAAAGGAGCCCAGAAATATATTTGACCCTCGCTCTTGCTATAGCTGCTCTCGCCAATAGTAGGACTTAAAGAAATATTCTTCGTTTTGTTTAGAAATTCAAGGCTAATAATAAAACATTGGCTTAGTTCTTATGTGTGTCTATAGGTTAGAGGTTAAAGTAATTGACTAAATAGAATATTAAAATGATTTCATGTGCCATAAAACGTGTGGATACAATATATAAAATAGAGTCAAAATGTGGGGGAATGCGTGAGAAATTTCAAATTACCCTAGATACGAAAGATCCTAGGAAATGCACTTCTATCTCATTCAATAACATCCCGATGAACAAGCGTGAACGAATCTTGCGCAAGCACTACATTGGTTCCCGCTGGATGCACCCCTCGAGTGCATTACCCCGCTGGCCGCGCCCTTGAGGGCCCAAAGGGTGTTTGCGGGGCGCCCGGAATGCGTGGAGGGTCCTCGGCGCAAGTCAGTTGACCGCAAGTTGCCGCCACGCCGCCGCCAAACGTCAAACGGAGTCTCCAACTTGAATCGAAGCGCACGTCCTTTCGGGGCCGCCGGGGCCGGCAGGGGGCGTGGCGGGGGGCCGGGCGGGGGGCGGAGTGGCTGGCGGCACGGTCTCCTCCGCCAGGTGCGCACACTGGTTCCAATCGCGCCTTTAAGGCTGGAGTGGAAATAAATATAAATAAATAAATAAATAAATAAATAAATAAATAAATAAATAAATAAATAAATAAAATTAAATAAATAAAAATAATACTTTTATCTTTATTTCATCTTTCTGCAGATTGGCTGACGCTTTGCAGGTCACGGAATGACCACGTGGAAATATCCGCATTTTGCCCTGTTCTAATGACTCGTGTATGGAGAAGTTGAGGAATCATGAATAAAGCTCGGTCTGTTTTGTCCGTTTTTTAAGATGGTCCTCCGGCATCGGCTTGAAATTAATAAGAAAGAACTTCAGAAATGACAGAGTAACCTCCTTGAGGTTTCTCATGTAGACAGTGAAAGTCTTCATCATAACTGTTTACACATTGCTGAAATTTCATCATCTCCATGACTCAAAACCGATCAGCGTCGTTTGAGTTGAGGATTTCTAGGAACATGCACAATCGTTTCTAGTATAAAAAATCCCATCAGCGTCATTTTGATTCACACAAAAAACACTATTCTTATGTAGGTAAAAATTCTCTTATTAATCATTACGAAATTTTAAAAAAACTTAAAATATATGGCTTTAAAAATTAAAAAGAAAATATTAATGCTTTGCGAAATGGAGAGCCCTTTTAATTACGAATGACAGTTTAGTGATATTGTCAGTTTCAGCTTGTTGAAAGGCAACGATTAATTAATAAACAAAAACGCCTCATGGAATTGCATGAAACAGAAAGGGATGAAACATTTTACATTATCCTTCATACGTGTGAAAAATAGTGTTATATTTCTACCAGTGACATATGATAATAATCACCATGCAAACAAATGTTGAAAGTATAAAACACATCGTAAAAATACAGGCGTACTGGTGAGTGACAGTTGATTTTAAATGCAAGCTGGTTTTAACTCTGCGGCAATAACACCTTGTTCAGTGAACATATAGTTTTTTCAGATAAGTTAATTACGATAATAAATATTGAGATCGTAAAGCTAATTAAGATTAATAAACGAAAATAAACATCAAGAGGCTTTATTTAAATGTAAAGTACAAGTGCATTTTAAAACTCTATTTTTAAATTTACAAAATTTTCTAGTTAGCGAAACTTAAACAACTCAGAGAAAACGGATCACTCTCTTGACGTTTGAGTGACTGAATATAACTTCCGCGCGTGTCAAGTACGTGTGTTATTAGACAGAAAAGTGTAGCACAAGTTATATCCAGGATTTTTCCTCCCTCACTACAACAAGAGTTCCGGCGCTGACCTATGTGTTGACTCGCGAGTAATCCCTCTCAAGACCTCTACCCAGTCTAGGCTCCAGGTCTCGGCTGGTTTCCAGTGTAAAAACACCCGTTTGTGTATATGGAACAAAGAGAAAGCAAGAAATACTGTGCGCAGTCAGTGATACGTATCTTAGGGCACTGCCCCAGCATATGCATAGGTTTAATCAGATAAAACATAGAAATCTATCGAATGAAGTAGCCGGTCGGTAGAATCTCTTTCAGAAAATTACTTGACCCGACACGGCTAAATAGCCAGCGACGAAAATCAACCAACGTTGGAGCTCGACCCGTAGGACATTCCGATCAACGAAATTGTAGAAGCAACGATGGTAGAAGTACCGTTGCCGATCTCTCCCTCTCACTCACGTTTCTCCCTGTTTCCCCTCTCACTGCCTTTCTCCTTTCCTCTCTCTGGCTCTCTCTCCCTCCCTCCATGTCTCTCTCTCACTCACTCTCTCCACCACACTGTGCCTCTTCTCCCTCTCCCCAGCTTTCTCCCCCTCAGTCCCTCTATTCCTCTCTCTACCTCTCTCAGCCTCTCCCTCTCCCCATAGTTCTCCCTCTCACTCCATCTTCCCCTCGCTTTTACTCTCTCTCTCCCTCTCTTTCTTCCTATTGCCACTCTGTTCCTGTCTCTCCCTCTGTCTTCATCTCTCTCTCCCACTCACTCTCTCTCTCTTTCTTTTCCTCTCACCCACTATTTTCTTCTCTCTCCTTCTCTCTTTCTTTCCCTCTCATCCACTATTTTTCTCTCTCTCCCTCTCTCTTTCTTTCCCTCCCACCCACTATTATCCTCTCTCTCCCATTCTTTCCCTCTTACTCAATATTTTCCTTTCTCTCTCCCTCTCTCTCTCTCTTTCCCTTTCACCCACCATTTTCCTGTCTGTCCCTCTGGAGGTGGGATGTGGCCCACTTCGGCGCAAGGGAGGGGGCGGGGCGGGGCGGGGCGAGGCGAGGCGGGCGAGGGCGGCGGCGCATCGACCGAGGCGCCCCGGGCCTCGCGCAGCAGCCGCAGCCTCCGCCGCCGGCGCCCGTTCGAGTTCGCGGAAGTCGCGCGGTTCCGAAGGCAGCGCGAGGGGGAACCGAGGCCAGCGAGCAGCCTTAGCTGGCACGATCGCCCTTGTGCACCTCTTTGAAACAGCTTTTCCTCTCCGTTTTTGCTCACTCTCTGCACTTTCCAAACTGGGTAGAGTGTAGCGTTACACAGGAATCAACCAGGTTTTTCACGAATTGTTTGAGCTTGTACGAATGTTCATTAGAAAAAAACTAAATTATAGTATTATACCCTCTCGTTTTCTTCATCCCTGGAATACCTTCCCCCACTCCTTTACTTACAGTACTTGAATTAATAATAACAACGATGGTTGCTGAGAAAACAACATCAATAATAACGAGGGTTGTTGAGAAAACCTGATAACCAGAAGTGTTCACCGGTGTGTTCTGTACACGTAAGCTTCCGCGGCTCGAGTTCATGACTTCTTTGCTGTCGGGGTGACGCCGCGTCATTGGCTGAGAGGCCAGACAAGAAGCCAGAAACTGTTTTACTTTCACAAACAATCCGTAGATTTCATGTAATAGTCACCTCGTCGAAATAACCAACCCTTCCACTCCCATCGCGTCTAGAAATATGAGCGCTCACAAAACCGCGCGCGGATAATAAATCTACAATATCCAAAGAATAAAAATAAAGTGAAAACTTGTCAATTATTATCTACATTCGTAGAATGAGGATAGATAATTATTTCTGGACAGATGTAGTACAATGAGTATTTTCTCAAATATGCTGATGAAACAGCAGTTTAATGGCATAAACAACCTCGGGATTTATATGAAACGATGATTTGTTGATTGAAAAACAACAGTTTTCGCGAGAGAAAAACGTGAGAGAAGTCATATCGGGAAATAAAAGCGTTTCAAAACTTCATTGAGCTTATAAGAAAAGGCCAGTGCGAGCATACGACCCTGATCTTAATGCCAATTTTTCATGGAGATATGAGTTGGGACATTTGCAAATCCTGTTTTGAAAATTGGTGATGTTTTTTTTGTTGAGATCTACTTCATCCGTCGTGAAGTGGCGGACGCGCAATGGCCCATGTTGAAGGGAAGAGGACACAACACGGTCCAATCTGCAAATAGTGCTCTTCGCGGGATGTTAGCAATATATAATTTTCCACATTCACGAGACCTATGTTCGAAAGTAATGTTACGTGGTATTCCAAGTGATCGGTCGCCTCCCGTGCTTCAACTGTCGAACGTGCAGAGCCCCGTGTTGAAGGGGAGAGGCAGAGGCGACGCGCCAGCGGGGGCGGTGCCCGCGGCGACGCACGAGTGCCCCAAGGCCCCTGGCACCCACGCAGCCCTTTGCTTCCGCAGGCGCCGGAGCGTTAATTGGTCCTTCGGGGACCAGGCGCACTTTTCCCTTCCTTTGTCTCCTTCGTTTCAGCCCCACACGCGCCGCACCCCGACCCCTTCGTGCCGCCCCCGCGTTACATCCTTACCACGTCTGCGTTAACCCTATAGCGTCCCCACGTCATCTTACGGTGCCCCCCCGCGCCCCACCCGTACCCGCACGCCCCCCCCGCTCCTTGCGTTGCCCCCCACGCCGCCCCCCACGCCGCCCCCGCGCCGCCCCCGCGCCGCCCCCGCGCCGCCCCCGCGCCGCCCCCGCGCCGCCCCCGCGCCGCCCCCGCGCCGCCCCCGCGCCGCCCCCGCGCCGCCCCCGCGCCGCCCCCGCGCCGCCCCCGCGCCGCCCCGCGCCGCCCCCGCGCCGCCCCCGCGCCGCCCCCGCGCCGCCCCTTTGCATCTCATAAAATATTGAATCCCATGAGCGTACCCCCATTCATTTTTTTTCTTGCTCTCTATTGTCGTTGGAACCATCGTCCCTAAAGCCGTGCGGTGGCAGATCTCATCCGATTCCACCGGGAAAGGACATTCTACCGCCTTACAACTCACGTTACATCTATGCATTTTCCAACAGAATCAGTATCCTCATAATCAGTGTCTTTAACATCGGAGGAATGCACCACACTCGGGGAATTGTCACTAAAAGCAACTCTAAAACTCGCCACTTCTCGTAATGCATTTTTCCAATACCTTTTCATCTGCACGACCACCGCTATCTCGTTCCACAGACGCGATCTCTCCTTCCGCCCCTCCCCCAGCCTTCTCCGCTCTCCCACCGAGCCTCGCCTCGCCCCTCCCCGCCCCCTTCGTAACCCACTCGGCCGCCGTTCTGCCTAATTTAATTCCCGGATGAACCGGCGAGAGAGCGCGGTGCGCGGGGAGGGAGAGAGGAGGGTGAAAAAAGGCTGCGGAGCGGGGAGGGCCTTGAGGAGCTGCAGGGGCTGTAGGGGGGGGGGGGAAAGCCGCTCCGGCCAGGGTCTGAAGAGGAGCTCAGCCAAGTGCGTGCGGCCGGCGAGCGGCCTCCAAGCCCAAGGGCTGGAGCATGGCTGGAGCATGGCTGGAGCATGGCTGGAGCATGGCTGGAGCATGGCTGGAGCATGGCTGGAGCATGGCTGGAGCATGGCTGGAGCATGGCTGGAGCATGGCTGGAGCATGGCTGGAGCATGGCTGGAGCATGGCTGGAGCATGGCTGGAGCATGGCTGGAGCATGGCTGGAGCATGGCTGGAGCTCGGGCCGCCCGAGGTCGTTTTCGAGTCGACGCTCTTCAGATATTACTTATTAAATTATCGAATGTGAAATTCAATGCGTTTCAGGTGGATAGATTAATTAAGACACAAGAGAGTTTTGATCATCATATCTATCAAACTTTGTGGCTTTATAATAGAAAACTTCCTCGCTATGCTGTAGCAACGGCTAAGAGAAGAAAATGAAGGGCCGACTTTTTCACATTCGTAACTTTACAGTGTACACAGCAGAATAGGAAGGAACAGATATTTTACAGTTCACACTATAAAAAGGATAATGATTGATTAGGATCAAAGGCACAAGCTTCAAAACATCGTAGCATCAAAGTCGCTAATATTTCATATTGTGGTGAAGCTCAGGCTGCCTTGTGCCCGGACCAGCGTTGGCATGTCTATTGGTTCCAGATGCTCCGGCTAGCCTCTCGCCCAATTCCTCGCCCCCCCCGTATACTTGTCACCCAACTAGAGCTGAGATATTTCCGCCAACCAAGATTGATCCGACGATATACTATAAACGCCGCGTGTGGGCGCAGCTTAGTCGCTCTTTTCATGAGAGAGGTAGTGTTTGCAAGCGCCCTACGAGGCCCTCGTGTTGACCAAGTGAAGAATTGACGCAGTTCGGAACCGCGAGTCACCCACCGCCAGCCGATTCAGGCTTCCCCCCCCGCTGCCAGCCACCTCTCTCACTCTCCTCTTGGCCACGACCGACTCCTCATAACGTCCTTTCTTGGCAGTCGGGATAACGCCACATCGTTGGCTGAGAGACCGACGTTTCGCCTGTTATATCGTAGGCTTCTTGAGAGTAGTGACTCACTACCCTGAAGAAACCTGTGATAGACGAAACCTCGCCCTCTCAGCGAACGTCGCGGCGTCACCTGGACAGCCTAGAAGTCACGACCTCGAGCCGCGGAAGCCTACGTGAACACTCTTCATGACGTCGACCTCATGGCGTCCCAAATGCATGCTGGGCTGCTTAGCCACTGGAGGAGCAAGTAAAAAGGAGAATGTAACATTCTGTAAACTACTGTTGGTAATCCACCCGATATTCAGCCTTCTCACGTTGCATACTTCATCTTCTATGTATTAAAGACATTATGACCCTCAGTGCCCCAGTCAGTTCGGCTACACCAGAGATGAGTTGTTCAAATTGCGGGAATGATGACAATGTGACTTGAATAATAGAGTTGCTATAGTAAATTGAGAGAAACGGGAAAAGCGTTTAAAACTGAGAAGACCTGCCGCGCGTTTTGTCCGCCATAATTTTTTAAATGGAGTGACCAATATATGTACCTGGTACTAAGAGGAAGATGAAAGATCTGAACATTACGGCCAGAAAAGAAGCATAATATGAAGTTAGGTTTGATGGTCATTATTCATACAAAAATACACAGAATAGAAGTAGCGAAAAGTAACAAGGAAAATTAAAATCATGGAAAATTTTGACCGGATTGATTTCATGTTAAACTCGCACTTTCGTTGTCCACGATACCACAATTTATTTTCAGAAATATTCTTCTGTCTGTTTAGCAGTAATTAAATAAGCTTCAAAGCTACCAAGGTCATTTTAAACTTATAAGTGGGTCTTACAAACAGCCACTGTGATCTCTATCAAGAAAACGGAGAATAAATGAATTTAAGTTTATCTCTCGCCTACTCTGGTCAATCGAGTTTGGTTCACAACATCATTAAGTATTTAGTTAGTAGACTTCCTCAACTTTAGCCCTTAAACAAATTATAGTATTGTTGTACGCGAAAGCTGTCTTTCACTTAAAAGCATATTACCTTCTATTCATTAAAATAATATTATATCGTTTAAACCTACAATTAACGACCATATATCCCAATGACCATATCCCATGCATCACATACTCTGCAATTTATTTCCTTTAATTTTTACATGAGGTCTCATCTCGTTAATTTCATCATATCATAACTCTCACGCAACTCTAGTGATTGTTATCCACTTGTAACTAAAATGCTGTTGCAGGAAATGCTTGAACAGAAAATAGCTAAACATATTTTTTTGTATTTTCCGTGTCAAGGTTATTCACTAAAAAGTTGATATCACTGATAGCAAACTATAATAATAGGAACTGGTTTCTGTTATGCATTTACATCCTACATACCGACAATTGGATTGAAATATTTTCTAAAGAACTGATGAATAATGAACTATAAGTTTTGAAAGCAAAAATAAACGTAAATATTACCACATTTTAGGCCCAAAAGTAACGTGATTGTCATTTTACTGGTCACTCGGCTATGATTTCTAATTTTATAACTAATTAATTAGTTACTATTAATTAATAATTTATAACTATTTAGTATGTTGTGAAAATTATTTCTTCCAAGTTGAAGTGTTGAAATATAATTTGTTTTGTGTAATGAAATATATATTTGTAATTTCTGTATTGTGGTCGTTTCTGTGATATATTCTCTGTATGTATAGAGTCTTTAATATTTTAGTGCTTTTGTTGAGGTATATTTTCTGTGAAATTTGTCTCTAAGTTTGTCAGGTTTTTATTTTTTTAAATAATAATGGAGCAAAACAAAGTACTGTAGAAAATAGCTTTTACCAACACGTTATTAGCCTAAGGTATACTCTTTTACTAAAACAAAGCTATTAGCTCAACAGTATAAGCCATAATATTGTATTTTGTTATATCTTTATAATATTGTTGTATAATCGATCGTCTAATAAAATTCATCATCACCTTGATGTTTTCAAGACAATTAACGAGATTTGAAAGCATTAGTACGTGTTTCAAAACTGTTGATATATTGTGACTGAAGTGTCAGCAGGATGTTCTTTACTACACATCTCTGTTATAAATGTAAATTTACATTAGTAATTTAGAACTATTATAGAATATAGAGGTAGAGAATATAGTTGTTCTCAATTCTACAGCATCTGGGAATGAAATTTTTTTTTCAGAAAAACTTTCCAAATTTAGAAAACTACGTTACAAATGCGAAATTTTATTAAAAATATACGATTGCAATAATTTATATTCATATTTTACTATTTTATCCTGCAATTATGTAATTATGCAGTATTTCAAGCAAAATCTGCCAGGTGTAAAGGAGTATCATTTTAATTCGGACAATGTGTACAACGAACAATGAAAACAACCTTAAAACATAGAGATATTATATTAGGAAATTCACCCTCATCTTCTTAAAGAAATATCTTAGCCAGTTTCTAAATAGTATTCTTATTTTTTAAAAACTTTGGTACATAATTAAAAAGGTTATAATTCATAAACATTTGCTTTTCATTCGAATTTCAAATAATCAGGGTTCGACATTCATGTGTGGATATGTCCCAACATAATTTGAGATATACAATATTTCAATCATTCTCCTAGTTAGCTCTTTAACGTAATTGGCGAACCTCCGTGCGATGAACACAGCTCCCCTGGCCGCCTCCAGTCGGTGACTCAGTGCAGCTCTTTCGCGTGCGGCACCCGCCCTGTCTGTCGCCCACGCCGCCCTCTCACGGATATAATGCAGCGGCTGTTCCAAGGTCGGCCCTTCCAGAGTCTTCGTCGCCCTCGGATCCCCGCCCCACCTTTGTGGCCCCGCCCCCACTATCACCGCCCCCACCACCCTGGTTCCCGTTCCCGCCCCGTTACCACTCAGTCCCTGCCCCGCCTCCACTTCTACCGCCCCACACTGACTCCCGTCCCCGCCCCTTTACCACCCCGTCCCGGCCCTGCCCCCGCCGCACCCCATCCTAGCCCTGTCTCGTCCCCTTTCCCGCCACCACCAAAGACTCCGTCCCTGCCCCCACACAGCCACCACCGTCGCCACCGCCAATGTCACACCCTCGCCCCACCCCGTCCTCAACCCATCTCCACTCTCGCATCATCCCCCGCCACCGACTCCACTAATGTAACGTCCTCGTTCTCAACCCCGTTCCCGCCCCCGTTACTATCGCCTCCCCAGCCCTCGCAATTGCTACCCTCTCACCACCCCGACGCCTTTCTTCGTCACCGTCACCATCACTGCCAACGCTGTCACCACAGTCAACATTTCCCCACCCCGGGCCCCGCCACGCCATCACCCGACTCACGCCCACGTCCCCCTCCTTCGGCTCCTCCATCGCCGCTTTGAACGTGACACCCGCGCTTTCGCTTTCGCTGTCGACGGCGGCGCTCCCTCGCGCCCTCCCTTCCCCTCTCCCCTCCCCCTCCATACCCCCTCCCCTCGCCAGGCGCGCACATAATGCCTTCCACCGGAAGCAGGTCGACGCGCGTTTCCGGTTCGTGCCGCGTCTGCCGCGAGGGAGCTCTGCCGGGCAGTGCCACGTTCCAGCTGCGCCCAGGGGAGAAACGCATGGCTGTTTTCGGACTCCATGCCAACCAACAGTCGTCCTCGACGCTGGGCTTCAAATGCGCAAACCCACCCGGCACCTCCTTTCTTGCTATCTCTTGATGAATGCTTTCCCTTTCATCACTTGTAATATATGTTTAAAGTGAACTAGCTTATAACATAATAATAATAATAATATATATATTTTTTCTGCTAATGAGCTTTCGCTCGGTGGCAGAGTTTTACAGCACATATACAGAGATATTACATGTTACATGTGTAGGAATGCATATAATATGAAAAGTACAACTAAGTAAAAACTAACAAAGTAAAACTAAGGAGAATGTCAAGAAGAGGTAACATACACAGTTTTTTGGCATCACACGCAATTCTCTAGACGTTTCCGGAAGCAACGCACACTGGTGGGAAACCCCGTGAAAACATTTCGTACTTTGTGAAAATCTTTGTTTTAGGAGAGGAAATTGCTTCATTCTGGAATCGAATTTCGAATTGCCAGCACTTGAACTGTGCCTTTCAGAGTGGTAGGCCCCGGAACTGCGTATGAGTAGTGGTTCTGACATAGCGTAGCGTGAAGATTAAACTACACAGAAAATCAATCACTTTCATTTTATCGAGTAAATATATTTTTGTTTATATTCCTTCGTTTTTATTTGCCTTTGGATTACGGTTTTCTACTCGTTTCTGACCACCGAAGAGGTACTCGGAGACCATTGTTCTGCAAGTCCAGGTATTCAGAAGAGATCAAACTAGAAAAATTTAATTGAATTTTCAAAAAGGTCTTTTTTTGTAGAATTCTACTTAGGAAACGTCGCTCGTTTTAAAGATCTATGGCGCACTGCCTTTTAAAACTCTTCTACAAACTGGACAGAAAATTTGACTTATCTTTTACCTATCATTTGAAACAAAATGTCTGAATAATTAACAACATTTTCATATTTAAAAATAATTATTAAATTTGCTTATTTGAATAAAAATCAGAACTAGACGGTCAAGATAGCCGAGATCGTTAGGCCAGTAGTGCCTTAGCGATCTCGGACCAAAAGACAACGGGTTCGAGTCCCGGCATGAGAGTATTTGTGTGTGTTTATATGTGTGTGCGGTCCTTTCATTCCTCACTATCATTATCTCATCATCTATACTCCCAGGGCTAAGAACTTTGGGGGATCAAAATCAGGATTCCGCTAAAATACTTATCCCCCCAAGATTAAAGTACTTGAACCTGCTGAAGCAGGATGCATGCATCGTCCGAGTTGGCCTATACGCGAAAAAAAAAAAAAAAAAAAAAGACTGATACAGTTTAATTTGGAAGTCAGTCGCCGACCTGCGTTTGGTTCGCGTCGCTTTGAGGCAGCGCTGCACTGTGCGGTGGGCTGTGTCTCCCTTAGTAGGGACGCCACCGTGCGTTGTTTGAAACTCCCCGTGCACCCAGCGCCCTTTGTCATTTTATCTCTATTCTCCACACGTGACTTTTTCGCTGTGCGTGTACCGAGAGGTTAACATTGTACCAGCCTTCACCCAGCAGAAATTCTTGCTTGGAAATGGACATGCCGACTCAAATACATCTACGCGACCTCGCAAATGAACGTCCCAATGTGGGGAACATGTCCAGGATTAAAAAAATATTGCAATCAGATTTTATGTCCAAGAAACAACCTGTCTGCGATACTAATTCATGCCTCAATAAACAGGTAGTCTAATTTCTTTTGAATTAAAATGTAACGTTACGTCCAATGGAAGTTTACCTTGAACGCCAGACTCAAAAAATAATAGAAATATTTTCGTGTCTATTTGTGAAGCTGTGGGATTTACAATACTCTTGTACTTTAATTTACTATTACTGGATGAATTTTCTGACAAAAGACGAAAGCAAATTGAAAGAATTTGATTGAAAGATTAATGCTCAACATTATATATATATATATATATATATATATATATATATATATATATATATATATATATGGAAAATACTGCTAATCTGTGCTATAACTGGCTGTAAATGGAACTCAAAGTCTGGCTTTGAAAGTACAGAAATCACCTCCCAATGAATATACTTTTTATCATCTGCAATATTTATGCATCTCAGTATTTACGTGATGCTATAACAAGGTAAATGGAATAATCGTCCTTGTTAAAGATTATCGATGATTTAAATAGAATTTAATTTTTACAACTTTGAATTTCCATAATATCAAAGTTACAATACTAATCATACGGTAATTTACATACGTGTTATGCGCTTTCATATGTGTTTAGGATATTACAGACGGAGAGAATCTCGGCAATAGACATTTTCACATAATGGGAACGGAAAACATGTTGAAAAAAACTGCGTAATACAAAAATAATCATATTAATGTTTCCATCCTTTAATTTGCATTTTCTCGTAAAAGAATTAATCCGGTGGACTATTATTCAGCAAAAAAAAAAAATGCTATGAAAAATGAGACGCCTGAAGGGAGTATTTATATCAGCAATGAAGTGCTCTATTACCCCCATGTTGAATAGACCTCTTTACTGAAGTTATAGAGAGCGAATTTAAACTCATTTGACGATCAAGGTGATATAGATAGTTGCTGTCAAAATTCGCTTCGAACTTGGTCCTTTCAAAGTTATAAAAACACGCGATCTCATTTATCCATCTTGAGTCTGCATAAAATCCTCGTTTATTAGGATAAAACCTTCACGCATAAGACACAAAATTTACGTTCGTTAAGTTTCCGTAAGTTTTGGAACGGTTAGTTCCTCGCGGAGTCATCTTCGTTTTTTAAACTCCCAAGAGAAGCCCTGAAGCTCTCGGGAAGTTGAAAGACGCGTGCTCGAGCCCCAGAGGTCCCCAAGAGAAGACGCCGGCGTTCAGTCTAGAGCTCTATTCTTCTCTCTCTGCCATCGTCACATTTCAACTACGACACTAGCATATGTGGGGTCTCCACAGACATTTCTCAGAATGGCAAGATAATAACGTACTGTATCAGTAATACAAGTATAAAATTGATTTAGTCAATATAGAGTAGGCACTTAATCACAATAGTTTTCACTTAAACGTACTTTCATCTATAAGGATATGACCAACAAATTTATTATTAAGTTTTCTCGTGAATTATGGAATAGTATTAATTATTATTTCAGTGATCCGTTAAAAATGATACTTAATAATATCACACCACTCGCCTTTTGAATTCATATTTTGCACTTTACTTCACATCAATAGACATATAAAGATAAGAATTTAAACAACGGTGTTCTTGGTGAACACGAGACTTTCTCGTTTTAAGACTTATTGTCTGTTAATTATAGCTAACATAACAGGCTCGCTTTGTAAGCAGGAATTCAAATATTTTATTGCTTCATTGATCTGAATGATGATCGTCAATACGTTGATTGATTGAATGATGATCGTCAATACGTTGTAATAGAAAAGTCATTACTCTCACCAATTACCTTTTTTTCCTTTTTGTTTAGCTTTGTAATAACCCTTTTAACAATTTGGCTCCTTTAACCCTTGATTAAAAATGCGCCCTGTACCATGCCTTATTACAAGGCGTAGTCTGACAGACTACTTTGGGTAAAAATAAAACAAAAACTCGTTTTTCCAATGAAACACTAAATTTAATGGATTGAACATGTATGATATACATATACATTTACATATACACATACAAAATACATTTTAAAGGATTTTATACATACACCCCAAATTACTTGATTCTCTCAGCAGACACGTTGCTTGGTTCTGACTACATATAACTTTTGAAAAGCGGCCACTGAAGTATCTCGTCATGCGACCTTTGTTAAGATCGCCATCGTCTCATTATGATTGCTAAATGTTTAGAACAAAAATTACATGCTACAAGGCAACAATTTTGTATTTATTATTAGCAATATTAAACAATGAAGCAACAAAATTATACTAACGTCACTGCAATAACGTATTCCTGGACGATGAGTGTTAAAATGGCGTATACCATATTAGGCACGCGAATAAAGTTACGTGTATTTCACTGGTAGTCACTCAATTACAGTACCCAGAGTTTGAGGGAGTGAGGGAAGAAAGAGGTGGGTGCAGCTCTCGGCACTAGTTGCATCGTCTGACAGACGACGTCATTGTGATCTAGGGTTAAATAATAAAACAGAGCTTTTGAAATGATTTTGTATATTGTCCATCATATTATATTGTTAATAGCATACTGTAGCGTCACGGCTATGCAGCAGCTCAGCGCTGAAGCGCAAGGTAGAGGGTTCTACAAATAGCCGCCCGAACAAAAGGCTGGAATTTCCAGAAAGCACGGGGCCGCGTGCAAAGACAACACCAGAGAATGTCTCTATCCAGCGCGGGGGAGGGGGGGTAAATGACGTGGGAGGTCATGTGACTCGCGCCTATATAACGTCGCGTCGCGATGGCGCGGGGGGGGGGGGGGGGGGGTAACAACACTGGTTTCCTCCTGGCGAGTCCACAAAACTTGTGCCGATGGCACATGGGGGTTCAGTGTGTTCGGACGAGGCGACGTGTTCCTCGAACACTGTCAGGCGGATTGTTGATCTGCCGGGGGCACACCATTTGCCAATTTGCGAGGCGGCCTAGGAGGACTGCCGCAGGCGCGCATGTAGGGAGAGGGGGGCTGTAGTGTAGCTCTAACAAATTCGCCTGAAGAGTGAGGTTTTGTAAATATGTACATCTATGTAAATAAACTTGTATATACTCACTATTATCTTTTTCCTTGTGCCGTAGATCCCTACCCACGACGTTACAATACTTCATATCGTAAAAAAAGTATATGAAAATTGTTTTAAACTGTTTGCTCTCATAGCAACAGATTGGAAGACGCGGTCCGCTCTCCGGCGGTGACGTCAGAGCGGCTCACGACCGACAGCGCGCGGAAATCTGGCGGGGCGAGTCCGAAGGCGGGAGTGGAGCGGAGCGGCGGGGAGCGGAGTGCAGTGGCGGGGCGGGGCGCGCGGCCGGCGGAAAGCGCATCGTCAATGATTAAGTGGCGCCCGCGGCAAGGGCTGCCGGATTCGCCTCGTGAATTCTTCAGGTCCCGCTCGTCTCCCGTCTCGTCCCGCCCCCGCCCCGCCCCGCCCCGCCCCCTCCCGCCCCGTCCCGCTGCGCGCCGCACACTGGTTCCAAATGGATCGGAAGGCGCACATTGTAAAAAAAAAAAAAAAAAGCAAGGACGAAGCGTAGCTGACCTGGATAGACGAGGTGGCTGGGTGGGAAATGCTGTAACGCCTATGTTTAAAGAGCTTAAGGGTTTAGTTCACTTTAAACCGTAGTATTGGTGGAATTTAGACTGTGTATATGTCTGCATGTGTACTCTGAAATAACTATAGTGTTTTCCAAATGACGTCACCTTTAATTTTAACGGCAAAGTGTGTGATAAATGCTAGTTGAACCAGTGCTATATACCTACTTGGTTCTCAAATAGTTAAAACATGCAAATTGAAAATTTGTATTATTTTACCTTAGGAATAGGGTAAATATTATAAGATAATAAACGATAATCAAAATTGTCGTCAGATTATTAGATTATTCGAAAATTAGATTTACAAGGAAGCATTTATTGAAAGGAGATTGGCTGTAACGATATTCCTTACGCCCTGTTAAGTGAGCATATTCGTATGTCACAATTGCCTCATGTTTTGAAAGAAAATAAGTAAGATATCTCGTGTCATTGAACGTACACACGTAAGATTGTACATTCCTTGACAGTAATTCGAAATATTATTTTTCATCAGTACCAGGGGTGTCCGACTTTTAAGTCGTTAACAAGTGTAACGAAATCCTTCAGTACAAAATCAGTAACAAAATCCTTCGTACGCCTTCCTTCGGAGGGGAAGTAAAGCCGGCTGTCCCATGTTAGTAGATTTACTTGCATGTAAAAGATCCTCAAGCCTAAATGACGCCTCTGAGCTAAATTGAAATCGCCTGTTCCTCGCCCAAGAAATACCTCCTTTCTCTCCTAGTTGGTGAAAGGAGCGTAGCGAAATTTGCGTGGTCAGATGGAAGAGCGGGCCTGATGGCCCGAGTCTCGCCACGTAAAATAAGGCAAATTCAATTCAATTCAACAAGTAAAACATTTAATACGATTCCGGGCCATATTTTCATTACTCGAGCGAGTCTTTCCCGTATTGTTGATCTCGGCAATTTGTTCGGCTGCTAAGAAATGGGGGGGGGGGAGGGACCAAGCGTGATATCAGGTCGTTCCTTGCATAAATACAACACATTGGGTTGATTTTGAATTCTGAATTTACTAGAAACAATTTAAATATAAACTTTACCTATTTTTATATTAGAAGGGTGTTGATCCCGGCAGGATTTTCTCTAGGCGCCCAATGTTTTCACTCGACATGGATGAAAATGACTTTCACTTGCTAATTACCTTTGCTTCACTGGCCAATAACCTTTCGCGGGCCTTAATAAATGACACCGTCGGCAGCCAGTTGAAAAGTCCCGATCTATACTAATAGAAGTGAATTCAACGTCATGTAACCGCCATCGATACCTCAAGTATATTATATGAATAGGTATGAAATTTTTTTCATGCTCTTCAGTATTGTTGCAGTGTCCTTGCAAAATTTGATAAAGATTAATGCAACATAAATTCGGAAAAATAATTAAAAAATATAAGGGTAGATGCTTCACGATCATTATTTTTTGCCTCTCGTTCAGAGCAGATTGATTTCTAATACATTCCACCATTATAGTATTTTATTACAACTTTAACCATTTACATTAAAAATTAATAATAAACACCGTGGCTTATACTCGTAAATAATTGATATTTTTCTATTTTCTAAAGACTTGGATATGAAGAAAGCCCAGACTACGCCGGGTATTTGGCTAGTTATCTAAAAAAAATAATTACTACTAGTTAAAATATTTAAAATGTGAAATTAAAGAAATAACGGCAATGAAAATATGCTTTTAGGCATATTATTATGAATACAAATATGATTATCAGGAAAAAGTTCTCTCAGACCGAATTTCAACAAGAAATATTCCGCGATCGGTTCGCGCTTACTAACTGAGTCTGCTCTACCAGAGCACTTGTTCGCACGGGGCGTTTTATTGCGATTTTTTTACCAGTTTTCTCCAAAACGCGTAGGCTTTCGGCACGAGTGACTACTATTACGCCGAGTTTGTTTTATGATACAATATGAATACATAAATTTGTAGGTGTGTAAAACTCGTGAAAAAGAACAATTGAAGCAAGAATCGACATCGATCGTCGATTGCCAAGGACGTGGGGTTATCGAGAGAAGAACGGGGTTGAGTTCGCTAGAGAATGGACGCCTGAGTTCAGGCCTCTTGATTTATCATGTCATATATATTAGATAACAGAAGGTAAAATCGACGATTGATCCCTGATGTATGAATTCGTGAACAATACACGTGTTTCGTGTTTGTTACGACGTTTGGTGAGTGGTACTACAGTCGCTGTTGATTTAGGTATTGGCGTTACCAACGGTCACGGGCACTTCATGTGCATACGCTGTGGCGGGAACGTAAGGTTCAATAGATTCATAACATTTTAATTCCGCATTTCCCAACCCTCGATGCGTCCTCGTTAATGCGGCAGGAGAGAGAGAACTAGTGCTTACCAAAGGATCGTGATACATTGATGAAGTGGAATGTAACGTGTGTAACGAATTCCATTATAATCATATTAATAATTATAACTGCCGATGGAGATTATGCGATTTAATCCTCATGGATTTGTAATTCTAGGAAAGTGAAATTAATATAAAATTTTGTACTTGGAATGTTTGTTACTTCGTGAATTTTGCAATGCTATAGATAATAGCAAAGAGACATCTCGTTTAACAAAATTAAAATGCTGGAGCCCATTTCGTAAATCAGGTCATTTGTAAATGATATAAGAAACGAGTAAAATATTTTCTGCATGTTTAATTTGAATTGTGGTATGCACTATTGAACACTGTTTAACACCAGGAGATAAATCTGCAAAATTTTTGCTACAGAATTTTCAGTTAGGATTATTTCGAAGTAATGAAGATTTTAATAGCTTAATTATTTTGACTCTGATGAGGTTGACAGGCAGCTCCTCCTACACGAACAATGAGTAAATACTTTCAATTTAGATCGATTTCAACGTGGCTTTGAACATACACAACTTATAAGTAGAGATTATTTTTAAACATAAAACGTATGTAATTTTTTTCTCGAATATAAAATACGTAACAAAAGCAATCGGAAAATGTACAGCGGTGACGAAATTCTTTCTACATTAGTAGTGTATTCTCTTCGAGACAATGGCCTCAGGAGCGTACGTAAGGAGCCCAAGCAAACAAGTAAAGATTTCGAGGACCTCAAGGCAACGCAGCCAACAGCCGAATCAGCCTGGGCGGGGGCGCAGATACACGTCTTTGTTGACCCGCAGCCCCATCCTGCAGCGAATAAAGATTAGATCTGGGCGCGCGGCCTCTGCCCTCCGCAGTTAGCCATTCCGTGCGCGCAGAGGGCGGGCGCGTCGCGAGGGCACGTCGAGTGCAGATGCCGCCCCCGCATCCGCCCCCCGCCTCCCCTCGCCCCCGCGCGACCCCCGCCTCGGCCTCGCCCTGCCCCCCTCCAGCCCCGTCGTTTCCCTCCGCTCCTGCCCGGCCTTACCCCGCCCCACCAACCCCGCAACAGCCAGCTTCCCCTCGACAGACCCCCGCCTCCGCCGTGAACATACCCCGCCCCTGCCCAGCCCTAGCGTCTACCCCAGCATCTGCCCTGACCCCGTACCGCCCCGCTCCAGACTTCCTCCGCCCACTGCCGGCCCCGCATCCGCCCCTCGCCCCGCGCGACCCCCGCCTCGGCCTCGCCCTGCCCCCTGCAGCCCCGTCGTTTCCCTCCGCTCCTGCCCGGCCGCACCCTACTCCGCACCAACCCCTCGATCCACCCCATCTCCGCCGTGAACCTACCCCGCCCCTGTCCAGCCCCAGCTTCTACCCCAGCATCTGCCCTGACCCCCGTACCGCCTCCGCTCCAGATTTCCTCCGCCACTGCCGCCCCCCACATCCGACCTAGACTCCCCTCACCCCGCGCGACCCCCGCCTCGGCCTCGCCCTGCCCCCATCCAGTCGTTTCCCCGTTCCCTCTCCTCACCTGCCCGGCCGCACCCTGCACCGCACCAACCCCTCGATCCACCCCATCTCCGCCGTGAACTTACCCCGCCCCTGTCCAGCCCTAGCTTGTACACCAGCATCTGCCCTGACCCGTACCGCCCCGCTCCAGACTTCCTCCGCCCCACTGCCGCCCCCACATCCCCTAGCTTCCCAGCGCCCCTGACATGCCTCCGTCCCTGCCCCATCCCCGCTTCGTCTCCGCCCAGTCCCCGCCCCGTCCCCGACTCGCATCCACTTCGATAGCTACCCGCCCAGTCCCGGCCCTAGGTGCCAACCCCGCCCCGCATCCGCTAGCCTCCCGTCGCGCTGTCCATGCCACGCCCCGCCTCGCCCCTGCCCCGCTAAGTCACGCCCCATCCCGGACCGACACCCACCACCTTCGCTCTGCATCGTGCAAACTTCCTTCGTCCCGCCTCGCTCCCCGCTCTGCCCATCGCCGCCTCCGCCCAACCACCACCCCGCACCTGCCCTGGTCGCGCCTCGCCGAGCCCCGGCTTCACACCGTCCTGTGCCAGCTCCGTCTCCGCATCCTCTAACCTCTCCTCGCCCCACCGCGACTCGAAACCACGACGCCCTCTCGCGAGCTGCTTCCGCACTCTCCTCCGTCGCCAGCCTACAGGACAATCTTCCCTACTTCCACCCCGCTTTTCCCGCCCTTCCCCAAATCCGCTCCCTCGCATCCCATCGCTTTGTCCCACTTCCGCTTTCTCCCCCATCGTCCGCCGTACGTCTGCCCTCTCTTCTCTGGCCCCGCCCCACCAACACGACTATCGCTGCTTCCATTCTCTCTCCCGCCGACGTTGGCGCCCCACACACTCAAACTCCTACCACCAACTTGACAACTTCTCCGCACCACCCACTCCTAAGGCGATTCTATTCTACGCCCCCGCACGCAATCATTCCTGCTCCGCCCCGCCCCGCATCGCCACGCCCCACGCCGAAGCCACCGACGCCCTCGCGGCAGCTGCTTCTGCTCTCTTCCCTGTCGTCAGCCCACAGGACGTTTTCTCCCACTTCTACCCCGCGTTTCTCACCCCTTCCCCAATTCCGCATCCTTGCTTCAGATCGCCACGCCTCGCCACCACTCTGCGTTTGGCGTTTCCGATCTCTTCCCCGTCGACCGCCTGCAAGAGAGCCCTCTCCACTACTACATTACTATCTGCGCTTCATAGCCGATTTTGCACCTTCATGACTGCTCCCCCGCCCCTCCCTTTTCGCCATTGCCGCTTCCTTTCTCTCTCTCTCTCTCTCTCTCTCTCTCTCTCTACCCATCTAAACATCCATCGTCTGCTTGACACCTTTCCGCTATCGCCCTGCTCTCACCCGATTCCAACACGGTTCTATTCTGCACCCATCCACGCGACCTATGCTGCTCTGCCTCGTATCGCCACGCCGTGCCTATACACGTCGTCTTGCCACACCCACCTCGCTGTACATCGGCTCATCCCAGCCCGCCTCACATTGCCACAACCCGCCTCGCCTCGACTCGCCCTGCCCTGCCTTAGCCTGCCTCACCCCGCCTCGCTTCACCTTGCCCGCCTCGCCATCACTAAGCCCCCTTCAGTGTTGCAGTAGTTGCTCTTTCTGTGTTATCTCCCGTGCTCCACCCACCGAGCGCCTGGTTGGCTACCTCCCCTCCAAAATCCGATTTCGACACGTCACACCCCCAAAACGCACTGCGGGCCTCTTTCCCTCTCTCTCTGTCTTCTGTCTTCTCTCTCTGTCTCTCTGTCTCTCTCTGTATCTCTCTCTGTATCTCTCTCTGTCTCTCTCTGTCTCTCTCTCACTCTCTTTCTGTCTCTCTCTCTCTCTCTCTCTCTCTCTCTCTCTCTCTCTCTCTCTCCGCTGTCGGTGGCGCTCAACTCACACGCCGTCTGCGTGACCATCTCCCCACTATTACTCCGCCATTCCCCGCTTCTCCTACCTGCTCGGACATCCCTCGCCTTCGCCACCGCTCCCTCGCGGCTGCCGCATCCGCTCTCTTCCCTCGCTCCCCTTCGAGCAATATCTGTCCTCCGGCTGCTCCAGGTACTACCCGCTGCTGCGTCTTAATCTTCCTCTCTCTTGTCGATTCGGCCCTGCGTCCAATAACGTCCTCTTACCCCTGACGTCACTCCTTCGCGCCACGTACCTAGTGCTCTGCAGTGTCGCGTCGACAGCGGCCCCGCTAAAACCCTGCGATTCCCCGCTTGCCACTCGCTCCTTAACTCCCGTTCCCGCACGCTGTCTGGTTCAGCCGAGGGGTGCCAACATTCCGCTGTGTGGTCGGACTCCTAACTTGCTCTCGTCTCCGTCGCTGGCGCGTGTGTTTGGCTGCCAACATTCTGCTATGGGGTCGGACTCCTAACTTACTCTCCTCCCCTCTCACTTCTCCCCCTTCACATAGACTTCGTCCTCTCCCGCGGTTTCACTCTCAACTTCGTTTCACCCTCGACCTCACCCTCGACTTCACCCTCGATCTCACCGACCTCCTCGACCTCACCCTCGACCTCACCCTCGACCTCACCCTCGACCTCACCCTCGAACTCACCCTCGACCTCACCTCGACCTCACCCTCGACCTCACCCTCGACCTCACCCTCGACCTCACCCTCGACCTCATCCTTGACCTCACCCTCGACTCACCTCGACCTCACCCTCGACCTCACCCTCGACTTCACCCTCGATCTCACCCTCGACCTCACCCTCGACTCATCCTCGACCTCATCCTCGACCTCACCCTCGACTTCACCCTCGACCTCACCCTCGACTTCACCCTCGATGTCACCCTCGACCTCACCCTCGACCTCACCCTCGACCTCACCCTCGACCTCACACTCGACCTCACCCTCGACCTCACCCTCGACTCACCCTCGCCCTTCGCAGTTACTGCCCTTCGTTCCTGTCTGCCGCGACGTCGCTTCCGCTCTCGCACTCGCTCTCACCTCTGTCCCGGCCTCTGCGTTCATATCCGTCCTCCCGGCACTGCCGGTCTCTGCACGCAGTCTTTTTCGAATAAAGTTTTTGCTTCATTCATTGCCACATCTTCCGACGTGTTCATCCTCTTCCGCTTTCTCTAAGTCTCACAGCACCGCACCACCTCATCGCGACCCCACCCTTATCCCCCTCCCGACACCATCACATCCCACACAGCCGCGTGTCCGCCTTGCCCTTGCGTCCGCCGCCGCAATAGCTTCCAGACACTCGTCCGCCGGTGGTCGAGTTCTAACTTGGGCTGCCGCCGCTTCTACCGCCAAATCCATTGATGATGTCACCTCGTCCTTGTCATCGTCACCAACCGCCACCACCTATTGCTTCTCCTCCGCCATTACCATCGCCTCTGTTGCACCACCACCACAGCACCCCGCAACGCCATACCGTCGCCACATTTCCGCACCACACACTAACGCTCTGCCGTTCCACTTTCCGGCTGCATCATTCGGCTGTCTTTCTTACGCCGTCACATCACCGTACCACCACCCTCACCGCACCGCTGCACCATGACACCACCATCCCATCGTTAACACAATCCGCGCTCCCGACACTACCATCCCACTCTCATCAAACCCGCGCTCCCAACACTACCACCTCACCCTCACCACAACCTGCGTTCCCGACACTACCATCCCACCCTCCCCCCAATCCCCGCTCCCAACTCTACCACCCCACCCTCACCCCAACCCGCGCTCCCGACACTACCACGCACCCTCACCCAATCCCCGCTCCCGACTCTACCACTCCACCCTAACCCCAACCCGCGCTCCCGACACTACCAAACCACCCTCACCCCACTCCCCGCCCCCGCCACTACCACCACACCCTCACCCCAATCCGCCTCCCGACACTACCTCTCCACCCTCACCCCAACCCGTGCTCCCGACTCTACCACCCCACCCTCTCCCCAATCCCCACTACCACCCACGCTCACCCCAATCCCCGCTCCCGACACTGCCAACCCACCCTCATCCCAACCGCCGCCTCCCGACAATACCACCCCACCCTCACCCCACTCCCCGCCCCCGCCACTACCACCGCCCCTCACCCAATCCCTGCTCCGACTCTACCACCCCACCCTCCCCCCACTCCCAGCCCCCGCCACTACCACGCACCCTCACCCCAATCCCCGCTCCCGACTCTACCACTCCACCCTAACCCCAACCCGCGCTCCCGACACTACCACCCCACCCTCCCCCCAATCCCCGCTCCCAACTCTACCACCCCACCCTCCCCTCACTCCCAGCCCCCGCCACTACCACGCACCCTCACCCCAATCCCCCCGCTCCCGACTCTACCACTCCACCCTAACCCCAACCCGCGCTCCGACACTACCAACCCACCCTCACCCCACTCCCCGCCCCCGCCACTACCACACACCCTCACCCCAATCCGCCCTCCCGACACTACCTCTCCACCCTCACCCCATCCCGTGCTCCCGACTCTACCACCCCACCCTCTCCCCAATCCCCACTACCACCCCACGCTCACCCCCAATCCCCGCTCCCGACACTGCCAACCCACCCTCATCCCAACCCGCGCTCCCGACAATACCACCCCTCCCTCACCCACTCCCCGCCCCGCCACTACCACCGCACCCTCACCCCAATCCCCGCTCCCGACTCTACCACTCCACCCTCACCCCACTCCCCGCCCCCGCCATTACCACCACACCCTCACCCCAATCCGCCCTCCAGACACTACCTCTCCACCCTCACCCCAACCCGCGCTCCCCGACACTACCACCCCACCCTCACCCCAACCCGTGCTCCCGACTCTACCACCCCACCCTCACCCCAATCCCCGCTCCCGACACTGCCACCCCACCCTCATCCCAACCCGCGCTCCCCGCCAATTCCACGTCCCCCACAGTCCTTGCGCTGGCGGGCGTCCTTTGCTGTCGCCGCCGCCGCCGCCGCCCACGGCTCTCCAGGCACTCGGCCGGCGCGCCGGTGGGCGAGCCCTCCGGAAAGGAGCTAATGGAGCAGGCCGGAGGTGCTGAGGCGGGGGGCGCGGGGCGGGGGCGGGGGTGGCGGCTTCCGGGGACGTCTTGGGGCGCGGGCGGAGGGGGCGGCGAAGCGCTCCGGGCGAGTGGACGCGGGGCGGACGGGAGAAACAGCACACGACGCCCCCGCCTCGCATCGCGGTTGAAATGGCGGCGATTTGCTCTGGTGTACGAAATGAGATAGCGAAGCCTGCATGGCGGAGAACGCGGGAGATGGGGTGCAGAAACTACCTAAGGTGATTCTAAATGAGGGAGAAGAACGAAGAAGAGCACGGTGAATACACGAAAGATGAATGGTTGTGGAAAGAGGAATGGTGGTTGGCAGGTTCCGGAATGTTTATGATGTTCATTCAGTGGTGCTTTATCTAATTGAAGCTTTTATCAAAGTTTTAATTAAATATTTGAGATGGATATACTCGTATTACGCACGGTGGCTTGCGATAGAATTTCATTACATTAATTAATCAAAACAAGCAACCGTTTGTAAATTTAATATTTGTAATAAATTGTGTATTGATGTTCATGAATTCATTACCTTCTTCCCGACCTTTTCAAGAATATTCATGTATTTCAAATAATTATACTCCATTTCCATATATTTAATCAGAAAATATTTTTATTTAAGTAATTTTCCTTCCATTTATAATATTTCAAAACTGTTAAAATTATTGTATTTCTTAAGGATATGATTAACTCATTTTATTTAGCTGTTATATTAAAAGGTAAATTTTATATTTTATCCAACATAGATTTTACGCTGACAATCATTGCTCACGTTCCTAAGCACAATTCATTGTTAGTATTATAGGGTATGTTCAGAATTTAAATAAATGGCTGAAAGTCGGAAAGCGAGATAGGGAAGAACATGTTGGGCGAGAGCGGGATAAAGAAGAGCAAAGGGGAGAGATTAGAAAAGAAAAATGCAAGGTGGGGAAGAGCGGGACAGAAATGACTAGAATAGGAGAGAGAGAGAGGGTGGAGAAGAGTGAAAGAGAACGATCAGGATAGGAAAATCCATGGTGGGGAAGTGCAAGAGGGGATCAAAGAGAGGATGAACGGAGCCCAGACAGTTGAAAAAGGGAAGAGCATGGGCAAGGTGAGCGAAGACAAAGAACACGAGGCGGTGAAAAGCGTGGGAAGAGAAAGGACCGAGCGAGGTGGAGCGTGACGGGGAGAGGCGGAGCGTGGCGAAACGTGGCAGGAATTGTCAGGGCGGGGCGGAAATTGCCAGAGGTGAACCATAACGGGATAAGGCGTGGCGGAGCGTGGCAAGGTGGGTCGTGGCGTGGCGGGGCATGGCGGGGCGTGCCGGGCGGGGCAGGAAGTGAAGGGACGACACGACATGGTGCAAATGGGGTGGGAAGTGTCGGGATGTGGCAGGGGAAGGGGCATGGAAGGGGCGTGATGGGGCGTGGCGGGAGAGGGCGATGCGAGGTGGGGCGTGACGTGGCGGGGCGGGGCGGGGCGGGGAGGGTGTGACGGAGCGGGGCAGGTGTGACGGGCGGGGCGGGAAGTGAAGGGACGAGACGAGATGGTGCAATAGGGGTGGAGCAGGGGGTGGGAAGTGGCGGGACGTGGCGGGGGAAGGGGGCGTGGTGGGGTGGGGCGAGGCGAGGAGGGGCGGAGTAGGGCAGAGTGAAACAGGCCGGAAGGCAGCAGGTGCGGCTTTTTGTTCGCGCTTTCGCCGCCGCGTCGTCCGTCGCTTTCCGTGGGGGCCATTGAAGCAGCTTACGGGCTCGGATTTCCGAGCAGTTTTTATTACGTAAGAAGAGGGATTCTTCGTCAGCTCCACTTGATAGCAGAGTGTCTCCGAGACGGCTTCCTTCTCGAAACAGTCGACGGCGCCGGCGGTGGCGCGGCGTCTGACAGTTTCTTTGCCTCTCGACTCTTCTTTTTGAGCGTCCTACGAATGGAATTTAAAAAAAAATATAGAACTTTTCCCTAAAGTGCCTCCGGAGTGGAAGAAGTGTTCTTAGTCTTTTTTTATCATAATTATTGCACATTGCACTTCAAAGACTTATTTCATCAGCATGTTATGAAAAATACATTATTACAATATTTCGTATACAGCATGTGTGTGCAAACCGAACAATTACCGTAAAACGTTTTTGAGATATTTCTGAGAAAATTACCAGTACTGTCTCTTCTAAGCAAACGAGTAAAGAAAAGAATTACTTTGTGAAACTTGGAAAGAATATTCTAAATGACTCAAGCAAACAAAATAAAGGCATTTTATTTGCCGCAGAGGCTAATGTAGGTCCTAATCCGTGAACTGAATAACATCTTTACACGAGAGTTGCTTTAAGCGCTTGGAAGCGTGTTGAATTCCGTCCTACGTATGTAGGAGTACAAAGTGGGACCTGCCTCCGCTTCCCTTACCCGTTCGCCGCCGCATTTGCGTCCCCCCCCCTTTGGCGCCGTTGGGTGACCGGTATTCGTGGGCGCTTTGCTCTCCCGGTTGGCATCTCTCCTCTTTTTGCACGCATCCACCGTCCGGCCAACCACCCATCGCTCGCCCATTTCAGCTCACCTTCGACCCGCTCACGTTCTCACTGCGATTCACCCCGCCATCCTGTCCTTTCCCGATCCACTAACTTCCCTGCTGTAGCTCCATCCTGCCCGGCACTGCTCCCTCGCCGTCACTGCCCTCTCCCATTCCGGTCCGCCCCACTGAGCTCCGGACAAAATCTCGCCCCTCTTTGCCTTACTCCCACTCCGCCCCCGCCCGACACCGTTCCTCCCCGCCCTCAACACGACGCCTTTACGCCTCTACCTTCCCCACCCTCCCAGCGCTGCCCCAGCCCCGCCCCAGCCCCGCCCCAGCCCCACCTCACTCCCGCCCCAGCCCCGACCCAGCCCCGACCCAGCCCCGACCCAGCCCCGACCCAGCCCCGCTCCAGCCCCGCTCCAGCCCCGCTCCAGCCCCGCTCCAGCCCCGCTCCAGCCCCGGCCCACCCCGCCCCAGCCCCGCCCCAGCCCCGCCCCAGCTCCGCCCCAGCCCCGCCCTAGTCCCGCCCTAGCCCCGACCTAGTCCCGCCCTAGCCCCGACCCAGCACCGACCCAGCACCGCCCTAGCCCCGACCCAGCCCCGACTCAGCCCCGACCCAGCCCCGCCCCAGCCCCGCCCCAGCCCCGCCCCAGCCCCGCCCTAGCCCCGCCCCCAGCACCGCCCTAGCCCCGCCCTAGCCCCGACCCAGCACCGACCCAGCACCGACCCAGCCCCGCCCTAGCCCCGCCCCAGCCCCGCCCCAGCCCCGCCCCAGCCCCGCCCCAGCCCCGCCCCAGCCCCGCCCCAGCCCCGCCCCAGCCCCGCCCTAACCCCGACCCAGCCCCGACCCAGACCCGACCCAGACCCGATCCAGACCCGACCCAGACCCGACCCAGACCCCGACCCAGCCCCGACCCAGCCCCGACCCAGCCCCGACCCAGCTCCGCCCCAGCCCACTTCTACCCAACCTCGCCCATCCAGCCCCGTCCCAGCCAATCAAACCCACTTCACCCCTAACCCAGCATTAGCTCCGCATAGACCCCGTCCCAGCTCCACTTCAGATTTGCTTCAGCCCCGCGCCAACTCTATTTCAACCTCGCCCCAGCCCCATTTCCGCCCCGCCTCAGTCCCACCTCAACCCCGCTTAAACCTCATCCCATTTCCACTTCAGCCTCGCTTTAGCCCCACCCCTACTCTGCTTCAACCTCGTCCCAGCCCCGTCTCAAACGGCCCCCAGCTTCGCTTCAACCCAACCTCGTCCATCCCCAGCCCCGCGCCAGCCTCAATCGACTCCACCCCCACCCCAACCCCGTCCCCGCCCCGGTGCAGCCCCGCCTCCGTCTGCCTGCTGACTGCGCCCCCGAGCCCGGACGCGCGCGGGCCACGCGTCGTTAGGCATTCCGTATGCAGATTGGGTCATTTGCGAGGGCCGCGCCGGTGGCTGTCGGCGACCCCCTGCCCCCCCTGCCCGACCCCCGCGACGACAGGTACTACGGTGCGTCGACTGGCGGTCGCTTCAGCTCCTAACTACGCCGCCGCCTGTCCGCTGCGCTGCCCGATCGCCCGCGCCTGATTCTCTTTGGCCGCCGACTGCTTTGCCCTGCGCTCGGTGAGGGCGCAGCCGCCCGGGGGATTGACCTGTGGACCCGTTCATTGCGAGGTCTCGTGTTCTGCGTTACGGCGTGCGGATCACTTCCTCTCTTCGCTGCAGGGTTCGTTCTTGCCTGCTATCGTGTTTGTTTACGAGTACTTTCTTGTTCTATACATTATTCAAAGGATATAGAATATACGATGTGAAAATTGGTCTCTAGATTTTGTTGAAAATACAGTAAAATATACGTTTAAAAATATTTATAGCAAATGAATATGTTAATTCAAAATAGTCCGAAGGCATTCTTCTGAATTTTAAGGTAATACATTGAAAAAATGAATATAAAAACATTTCGCAACGAAGAGTTCATGGCGGTTTTGGATCTTGAAAATTAGAGAATGTGTTCTACCAATCTTTACTGATCCAAATAAAAAACTCAGATACTGAGTAGTAGATGAAACACTCAAGTGGTTGATATGGCCGCAGGCGGTTCACAGTTATGCTGAAACTCACAAACTTTTTTACTGAATTACAAACCAAACTACTCTTAGCGACAATAATGATTGTGTTTCATCTACCAGCATATTATTTAAATTATTTATTTTCCACGATTGTGATATATTATTCTTTATCGAACTTCGCAAGAGCACAGTGTGTAATCTTGAAGTAGAGCCTATAAACATTTCGAATTTATTCATACACAACTTTGTGTGGTGTCAACTTCGGTTACATGTCGTTGAATTCACTTTTATTAGTATAGATTTCTTCATGATATCTCATTTCATCTCTAAACTTCGCTAATGGAATTCAGCCCCCTATGTTGGGACCCGAATAGGGATGAGCAGATAAGCTTGTTAGAGCGTAACCCAAAAGAGAGCGATAAAACTTGTAGCAAAAAACAATTATTAAACTCAAATGTGGAAACTACTTGGCAAACGCCGAAAGAGATCTAGGTTAGTAAATCTTTTCAAAGCGCACACTGAATGTAAAGCGTTAAATGACATTCGAACTAGGATAGGGCGCAATCAATATTTCGGAAGAGGGAATCATTCATACAAAATTAAATACAGAATTCAAAATTCCGACGTAGGTAAATACTTTTTTACCAACCGGACAATAACTGAGTGAAACAATCTACCTTCTGCAGTACTAGCGACTTTTCCCTCTAGTGTGCGTTGCTTCCAGAATCGTCTAGGGAATTGCGTGAGGTTCCGGGTTCGATTACAGTAGTTATGAAATTTGTTACGACAAAACGAGTTTGCCTGCTTCACAGGGGCTATTCCAATCCCGCTAGTCCCAACCCCCTGTGAAGCGTGAACCCTTGTGAAGCGTCCTAAACCTTATCCCTAACCTTATTCCTTCCCGATCCTGGCCGCGCGATGACACAGGACAAATGCGAGACGCGAGTGCGCGAAGATGCGACTTGTCGGCGACTCCCAGATTTGACTGTAACTGACGTGACGACGTACTGTAACTGACGTCTACTCAGCGGCCCCTAAAGGGCGCTTGTAACGGAGGATTACTCCAATTTTAAGTTTTAACGGAGGATTAGTCCATAGTGTACTCAACGCTCCGTAAGAGCTCAGGAACGCGTTGCGTAAAAAAAAAAAGAATCGAACCATTATCCTCCCGGATGTGGTGTCGCCTCCCGGCGCGTAAGTGCGCCTCTTCGTGGTTGGGCGCGTCGCCGCTGCGCGTGCGGGCGCTGCACCTGCGGCCTCGAGGCAGCGACGCGTTGATGAATGGACTTTCGGGCGGCTGCGATCAGCGCGTGCTTTGTCCCGCTCTCGGCGGGCGGCAGCTCGCTCGCGGCGCCACTTGCAGGCGCAAACGGCCAACACGTGTTAACAACGACCGCGGCGTGTCGGTGAACAAGCCGTCTTTGCACCTGTGTAATAGCTGCTTGCTTTTCAATGTTCTTTCGGTTTGGATGTGATCGCGTTCGCTGCAGAAGAAAATACTGGCTCTAAAATCGTATGTAGTTAATAAAATCAATTGAAGATTTATGAATTCCGGACGGCAACTGTTGTAGATCATAGTTACATTCAGGAGATTGCGATGATACGCTGGATCGGGAGATCGAGTCGCTTGCGGGTTTCCCCCCTGCAGGTAACTCCCTAAGTGGGGTGCCAACCCAGACAAGCACTACGCTCCGGATCTTGTTTCCAGTGTTGCTTCGGCATTTAACTAAAATTGAAAAAGGCAGAGAAACTACGCAAAACTACCTGTTAGGGCAGGCAATCATTAGAACTCTATAGAAATATTGGTTGAATTCGACACATCTACGTGTGTCGAAACTCTCCTATTGTTGCGGACTCGAAACATGTGGTGTTGTACCTCAACTATCGGAGACGGTATACTGTACAGAAATCGAATGAATGAAGATTGTTGCAACAGAGATCTGAACATATTGAGAAACATTTATGCAGGCACAAAATAAAAAAAAGTCAGAACCAAAGACTTGACACATGTTCTCTAAGTACTATGATGATGTCCTGAGTACGAATCTGAAGACAGAATTGTGCCACCACCTACCAGGTTTTTTGTTGCAAAAAACACAGTGAAATTGTACTTTTTTAATTTTGGGAGTTGTCAGACCCAAAGACCGAAACAATCTGGGGGTGTTGGCGCAATTATGGCTTCAGATTCGGATTCACGGCGTCATCGACATACTAGAAAACATGTGTAGTATTTGGGTGTGGCAATTTCCTTTGTGTGGGCCTGTGTTGTTATTATTATGAAAAAAAGGAAATATTATGAAATACAGAGCGTGAAAACACTGGTTTATTTTCAAAGTTCAGATATAAGAAAATGAAAGTGAACTTGAGATCTTCTTCCCTCTTTTTGAGTGTTAAAGAGGTTAACATTAACAACAATAAAAAATATTAACAATTAATAGCAGTAATCACGTTTTGGAATGTACACCAGTATACAAAATAGTTACATTTTAATCCAAATATATTCTTATACTGAATTTATAATATGATGGTCAAAATAAATTAATTAATTTAATCTTTCAAAATATTGACAAGCCAAACTGCCTTTGGGACCTAAGGCCTATACTAGGGTATTCAGAATTACGTTGGTAAGAAGCCTTTCAATTAACAATCTGACAAACAGGGCTCTTTCGACTTTCGACGATAAATCCAGAAAGCCACTCTCCCTGTCTCTCTCCATACGGCATGCCAAATAGTGAGAATATTCTTAACTTTTTCAAATGCAACATTGCTAAAGCTACCTTTACGTCGTGACTGTATGCACAAAAAAAGTAAATGCTATATCCTCTATTTACTGTACATCAACTTGTGCCAGCAGACGGAAGAACTATTGCGACAAGTCTTGGATCGTGCCAGAATTTATACGTTCCTTCAGTCACAGCGTATTGGCGGGTGTAACCAACAGTAAAGAAATAGACAGCGACTCTGATAGCCGAGGTGCGAAGTAAGGCTCTCCCCCTCTAGTAGACTAGCTTAAAATTATGGAGGAAAAGTGCGGTGAATTTGGATGCTACGAGTACAACACTTTTTACAACCACTCCTTTCAATCCTCTGCACATAGCCTTTTCCAGTTCCTTTCCCTCCCACTCTTTTGTCTTTCGCCCCATTCTGTTCTCCATGACCTCCAGTCCTATGACCGTCGCAACGGACAATGCACTCGGCCGTGTTGCTGTGTTTGCATTCAATCCGCAGCCCCGACCGGCCGTCGACGGCCGCTTTCAGAAACTTCCCTTGAGCGTCCCCGGCGCCAGCCAAGGCGTTGGGGTTTATTGTGTGATACACTCCCCGCAGCTCAGTGCTCGAACAGCCAAGAGTGGCATAGAACGTTAACTATAACTGCTTAACTTCGGGTTATCGTGGTGTATAACCAGATGACGTAATAGAGAACTGGACATAGAACTTATTACAAATTACATTTCATTACTGACGTCCAAATTATTTTCTAACCTATAAACTGCCCCTTGTACTAGCTACTTTAAATTCGGTAAAACCAGTGTTACTCATACAAGAATTAAATCCCGTCTCCCAAAGATCTGTTCTGTCCCCAATAACCTAGAGAAATAGTTATCCCACCTCTCATTCTATACCTTGCTTTTATCCTACCTTCAATTTCGTAAAATTAACAAGAATATTGACATAGAGGTACACAATAGAGATGTCCTCGTTCAGAAACAGGGGTACGATGGTGCGCTAATTTGCAGTTACTAATACGATTGCAGTAGTAATTATTGCAGTACTAATTATTCGCAATATATAGTATGTATTTGCGATCGTTGTAAGAGTTTTATCAATATAACACATGCCAGAAAAGTCTCTCTCTGCCGAGCCGAATCACGGTCGCCTATTAAAAATTGCATTTAGTTCATAGTAACTAGATCAGTGGGGAAAAGTGAAGGGCACAACCTTTCCTGCATATTTTATGAATGAGGTGAGTACGCAATTTACGTTTTCATTTCTTTCAAGAGGCATTTCGTATTTGTGCTACCAACATAATTGCCATTGCTGGCACACTCAACATCCACTAGTGCCACTGCGGGGGGATTCTCTGGAGCTGTGTGTATATATATGTTGGGGAGAGACTTTTCACAAGACAAATTAAAACGCGTGTTTTTTCAGGTTAGTTTAGCGGGGCATTATCTTTAGAAAATGGTGTGTAATGTACTATAGAGAGAGAAGTTGAATCCATGAAGCGCTTTTTTTAAAACAGTTAGCCATGCTGGTATTGGAATGCTTTAGTAATCGGATGAGAAATGAATTTGCGATTTGTTATCCTATCGTTATTGAAACATCGACTGCAGTGGCAGCAGCCAGTCAAAGTTAACAAATGATGAGTCAGAAATGAAATGTAAATTTTTCGTCGGGCGACCCATCAATACTTTACACATAAAAATCAGAATTCGTACTAGAGAGATCACGTTCTAAAGAACGTTGGAATAAATTTATAATTATGAAGTTAAGTAAAAATATTAAACATTGACATATTTTAATGTATTAGCCGGAGACATTTTTTTACAAACTATCTTACGTCTGGAGCAGTTTTAAATTCTTTAATATTGGAAAGTATCTCTTAATAGTATTTTCTGCGGTCAGTTGTCTTTGGTATTTCCGCTCTGGATGTAATATATCTCGCATTCCCATTATATTCCTGGAGCTACATCTCGGAATCCCGCCATTTGTATCCATACAACAAACTGCGTAGAGAGAATGCGCCAATTATCATTTCGTAATTGTTTATTTCGATCTACTCGTTTGAATAGCAATTTTGAAAAAGTGTAGTTTTGAGTGCGAGGTTCTTGCTGAAAGCAATATTTTCAGGACAATTTTATATTCATTAAAATTTCGATTCATTTTTGCAGTAAAAACTCCACAGATAGAACTTGTATCTTTTCTGGCTGGAGTTATCGTTTAGTAGTGGGTCGAGAGTGCACTGGATCGATTTATGGATCTCGTTAATCGAAAGACTGTCGGACTGCGCACGCTTTCTGCGGTTGTCGATCGATGCCATCGTTGAAGAACGCGACCGCACGGGAGGGTGCGGGGCGGCGAAAGGAGGGGAAAGGGGGGCGGGGTGGGGACCGGGGAGGGTGGGGGGCGGCAGATATTGCGACAGGCAAATTGCCAGGTGAAGCGATCGGTGGCGGCGCGCCCCGTCCAGGGTCAATGCACCGAAATATGTCTCCCGGAGCGCGTAACAACCAAGGGTGGGAGTGGGGGTGGGGATGGGTAAGCCGAGCCAAGCGGAGGCGAGGCGACGCAAAGGCGGCGATCGCCCTGTCTCGTAAAGCGAGCTCGTACCTTCGATTGGATGATTGGCCTTCTATTAGACGCGAGGCAAATGCATTCGTGAGATTGCACGAATAGAAGCGATACGGCGTTGAGTGGAGCGTAAACGCTTAGAGAAGGGAGTCTCCATTTGAGACAGGCAGGAGATATTGTAAGGAGAGACTCCGCAGTGGGGTGTATCTTGGGTTATGTTTTACCTATTACTTTATGCATTTTATTTGTACAACTCTGTCTTATCCCTTAACGTGCTACGTTACACGAATCGACTCCGATGCCAGAAGATCAGAGAATCAAAGAAGGGAATGATAGACGGGAATCCGTAAAGAAAAGCATTAGATATGCATGGTTTAGTATTGTTTGTGACTGAAGGAACGTGAACACATCAATAAATTGGAAAGGGATTAATTTGAACTTTCTTTACAAGCAATTGTTTAATATTTATCTTTTTGACTTCTTTTGTCACTTTCATCATGCTTCACGAGTTCTTTTTCCGTTTTTCTTCTATTTTCTAATTCTTTTCTATTTCAACTATTCGGCTACAAGTAATGTTGGCAAAATATACTTAAAATGACACGTGATAAATGATACGATTCAAGTTTCGTTTATGTTTACAGAGGAGGCCAACGGTCGGAACCACGTCACCCACTGGACAAGTGTACGCAACTCTGTCGCGCTCCAATTACGGCCTTAAAGTATTGAAGGTTATTGATGCCATTACAATTGCGTTGTGGTCTTGTTCTCGATATAATGAGTCGATTCTTCCACGTGGTTCACGATAAAAGAGAAATCCTTGCAATGTATTTCCTAATGTTTTGTAATACTCCGTCATTTGCACTCGATTTTGTCATTGTATCAGTTAAATATTTTATGTATTGAAACATATACCTAAAAAAGAAACAATTTCTTTTCATATTATTTTCTATTACAAGTATTTTCAACTCTTTAGTATTAAATAAATTGAATAATTCTTGAACTGCCTGAATTAAGATAAAAATGTCTCCAAATAATTGTACTAACGCAACATTTAGGTACCACAACGATCTGTACAAACACAGGACCTGGGAAATATTGTTTAAAGTAAAGTTGGATGTTCATAAAGCAATCTGATTTGTCTTAATTTCAATAATTCTTTTGTAGTTTAAACTGTTAATTTTTCATACTAAAAATGATGCGTGGAAATATTCAAATTGCTTTGTATGGTTACTCGTGCTTCCGTGATTATTGTTTGGAAGTGATATGTAGTTCATGAGAGAAATTGTTTAAAAACGTTATTTATAACGTTTTTAAACAATTCTTATATATTATTCAGATATGAGCCTTGAAAAAACGCATTAAAAAGGTAAGAATGCTAAATACGTAAAAGAAAATTATTAAGATTATGTTCATCACAATCTCTCCGTAAGTTATATAAATTATTATTACTATTATTATTATTATTATTATTATTATTATTATTATTATTATGTGCGTTAACAATGTTTTTCTTCACCGTTAGTTGATTTTTAAATATTCCTCTACGGAAGAGCGCGTGGTGGAAAAGTTCAATTTTCTGTGGCAACATCTTCCTTTTTACATAGTAGTTTCCCAAGAGAATTTCCAAACTTTTACCTAAAATAATCTTTCTGTAACTTTCAACTATGCGAAACTTTTCTACCAGAGTTATGCTAGCAAGCGCCCCCAAACGCGGAAGGAAGGCAAATGAAATTCAGTTCCGCTGCAAGAAAACCGCACCTCTTCCTGTGATCATGACTACGTCCTCATGGAACTTACAGGAGGTCCCACTGTAAATTTCTACTTCAACTGCTCATTTATTTGATATCCTATTTCCAGAGCGGTAATGTAATGTCCCCGCTGATATTCGCTTTCCTTTCCAATTACGTACTTCTTCGACGGAATAGTTATGCAAGTATTTGCGCTTTCTCTCTCACTCACTCTGTCACTGGAATGTCTCTCTCTTTCGCCATCTCTATAAAGACTTTTCTTCATTTTCTCAGAAATTTAATCCCCCAGATGGTTTTCTTTGCGAAAATTCATCCTGCGTTGAGTTGTTCTGAATCTCGAGTAAGAGACTTTCTTGAGAGTGGCTGGAACTCTTGGAATGTTTCTTCATTCTGTGAATAATTCCTGATAAAGATAAATGTACAACGAATATTTCTTTAAGTGTGTAGTAAATACGAAATATGTCGTCTATACCAATATTCATTCAATATGATGACAGATGACATAGTATTGTTAAGCGAATGTTAATACTGTTTATATAACCTTTAGTTCACTAACTTTCTTGATCACTAATTATTGCGTCCTTGTAACAATTTTTGTCTTTTTTCTTCAAAAGTTATAACAATGTTTTCTTACATAGTATATATATTTTTCATAGAGAATAATTCATAATTTAGTATTAAGGTGAAAGTCTTTCATTGTTCTACTTCTTCTGTCATTTTGTAAGTGATTCCCTTGACCATTTGTTACAAATACATATTAATAATAATTATTTGTAAGAGGTGAACAAGGGAATAGCTCACAAAATTAAAAATAATATTTTAATAAAAGAATTATAATTCTTTCTTTAGAACATTTTTACTCAAAAGAAAGCGACAAGTTATGTTATCACATTCTGCTAGCAAAAGAAAACTGATAATGTGTCTTCATCTATTTTCCTGTCTTGTATTATGAACCTTACCATATCATAATTTTAACATTTTAGGTAACATTACGTATGAAGAAATAGAAGCAAATTGTCTGCCAAGAAATTTCGTTATTACGTTAATGTAGTGAATTTTTCGTATTTAGTTTTCCTATTTCCTATCAAATACTAAAATAAAGATAAGTGAATCATTTACATTGTCATTAATATGACGTTTTAAAAACGTATTTACTTGACTAACTTAACAAAAGTTAAGTTAATTATTCACTAATAGTAAGAACATAGAAACGTGCGTATTGGATTGATGTTTTTTATTTTACTAGCACTTTTCCGACATTGATAAATTCATGAGAAAACAGTATATTTAAAATGTAGTACATGACTAGAAATTCGAATGCCATGCTTGTGTTGACTGTTAAAATTAAATTTTGATGCAATACCGCTCCACGAAATTTCTTGGAATCCAAAAATTGACCGCCGAGGTAAACACCATTAAAAAGTGCTCCTAACGTTTAATAAACTTCAGATAACAATTCAACGTTGATTTAAACAAAAACTTCGGAAAAGTTACAAAGGAAACCTACGTGCATTGTAAGTAGCTTTTTCGACATTTCGATTTACGATTACTCTGAGTCCGACTTGCATACCGATTTTGATGTAAAATTAACTTAACTTCAAGTATGGTTTTAAACAGATACTAAATTCTTTCTGTACATTATTGATATTCTTCCTTCGAATTCATTTTTTTCACCCGTAACTACAGGCATGGATATTTGTTACACTAATACAGGCTTGCGGTTAGAGAGACTCCACTGTAAATCAATTAATTCTATTCAAAATCCAAATAATTAAATATTATATTAAAATGTGGTGAAGATATTATAGGTTTACCTTTGCAAATTCAAAAGATTCAATAAATAGATCCTTATTTATTTCATTAATGTTATTTATGTTTTACGCGAAATACAATAGTTCTAATTCTTTCTAATTCATCTAAAGAATACGAACAATTTTCTCCGACAAATTAATTGTTACAACGATCAACAGAATATTACAAGTATATATTTTGGGAATCTACGTGAATTCTTTCTTGAATTTTAAAACCTTCAGCGTTCTGAAATTCATTTTATATATCAAGAAACTAGAAGGATCTGTTGTCGTAGGTAGTTTTTTATTGACAGTACAGTTTGTGAAGACAGGAAAGCAGCCTTTATTATTAATCAGATCTGTCGCGATGTAAATTATAAGGGAACAACGGTGTTAAACGAGTAATAAGGAGGGAGGCATATTTTGAGGTAATAGGAAAAGCTGCAGATAAAAACTCAAACGAGCAGTTTAGCCCAGCGCTTTTCGCCTTCGAGTTCAAACATGACCAGAAAAAAATAAAAAGAATAAACTCGGATTCAGAAAAATAAACTCGGATTCAGAAAACTCATTTTATGCACGAGCTGAGTACGTACGTTGATGTTAAACATTCTCGACATTACTCCTACATGTAGAGGGTAGACGATTTCGTCTCTTTGCATTTGAATTTGGGGTTGCCTTCCTCGCTGTCGATTCCTCTCTGGCGTGGTGTTTCAACAGACAGGGAAGATAGAAAATTCGCCTTCGACTGACACGAATTCGCAGCGTTCCGAAAACGAGCAGAAGCTATCCGTCGTCGGCAGCCACGTCAAGCGGAATGTTTTGCTTTTTCCGAGAACTGGCGCTGCCGTCTCGAGCGGCTGAGTCGGTCCTCTACGCGGCCCTGCCCCTCCGAAGCCCATTCCGACACACGTCTTCCCCTTCCCACCCCACCCCGCCCATGTCCCTACGCCCCGCTCCCGGCCCCAGCCAGCTCCCGACGCTCGGCCCAGCGCCCACGGCCCTCCCCAGGCACGCCGCTCACCACCCGCTTCCTCTCCGCTACCCACGCCGCCTCCAAAACCCCACGGCGCACACTCCCCACCTGCTTCCCGGCCGCCGCTCCCACCTGCCCGCGTCCTGCCTGCCTAATCCCCGCTGTGTCCTCCGCGCCTCCCACGCCGCCTCGCTCGCACACGGCCCGCAAACAACCCTCCGTGCCCTCCCCAGGCACGTCGCTCGCTGAAGCTTCCCTCTCCGCTACCCGGTGCCCACACTCCCACCTGCTTCCCTGCCGCCGCTCCCACCTGCCGCGTCCCGCCACGATCCCCGCTGCGTCCTCCGCGCCTCCCACGCCGCCTCGCTCGCACACGGCCCGCAAACGACCCTCCGTGCCCTTCCCAGGCACGCCGCTCGCTGAAGCTACCTATCCGCTACCCGGTGCCCACACTCCCACCTCCTGCTTCCCTGCCGCCGCCCCCACCTGCTCGCGTCCCGCCACGCTCCCCGCTGCTTCCTCCGCGCCGCCCACGCCGCCTCGCTCGCACACGGCCCGCAAACGACCCTCCGTGCCCTTCCCAGGCACGCCGCTCGCTGAAGCTTCCTCTCCGCTACCCGGTGCCCACACTCCCACCTGCATCCCTGCCGCCGCCCCCACCTGCTCCGCATCCCGCCACGCTCCCCGCTGCTTCCTCCGCGCCGCCCACGCCGCCTCGCTCGCACACGGTCCGCAAACGGCACCCTGCGTGCCCTCCCCAGGCACGTCGCTCGCTGAAGCTTCCTCTCAGCTACCCGTGCCCACACTCCACCTGCTTCACTACCACCACCTCCATCTGCCGCGTCCCGCCGACGATCCCCGCTGCGTCCTCCGCGCCGCCCACGCCGCCTCGCTCGCACACAACCCTCCGCGCCGCCCACGCCGCCATATCCCAACAGAGGCCTTGAGCCCGAGTGCCCGCGGCTCGCCGCACTCCCCATGTCCTTCCATCCTCCCCGCCCATTGCACGACACGCTCCTCCCTGTTTCCTCCGTCTCTTCACGCTCTAATCCATGCTCCTTC
Source organism: Gryllus longicercus (assembly GCA_038098605.1). Taxonomy (NCBI): domain Eukaryota; kingdom Metazoa; phylum Arthropoda; class Insecta; order Orthoptera; family Gryllidae; genus Gryllus; species Gryllus longicercus. The sequence continues at coordinate 814,902 of JAZDUA010000548.1, read as the reverse complement.
CCCGACACGCCCCGCCTCCGCGTACCCTCTCTCCGCCCATTGCCTGACACACTCCCTCCCCATGCTTTCCTCCGTCTCCTCCCCGCCCAGTGCTCGACAATCTCCTCCAGCTTCCTCCGTCTCTCCACGCTCCCTCTCCCATCCAAGCTCCTCCCCGACACGCCCCCCCCCCCCGCCTTCCCCCCTTCCCGCCATTACCTACAAGTCTCCCTCCTGCTTCCTTCGTCTGTCCACGTCACCCTCTCCCAACCATGCTCTCTGCTGTTTCCTTCTTCTCCAGACACTGTCCTGCTCTAATGCCACCAGGCTGCCTGTTACTTTCTCCTCCTCACGCTCCCCCTCATAGCCCACAGATCGCCACGATACTCTCTGCTTCTTCCATCTTTCTACACTCCCCTCCTCGCTCTTAGCCCTACATGCTTCCCACTCTGCCTTAGACCTCCACGCTCCTTACTGCTTCCTACTTCTCCTAACACTTTCCTCCCCACGGCCCCGCCACGCTTTCATTGCCTTCTCTCTCTCTCCCCCATGTTCGCATCCCCCGCCTACAACTCGCCACGCTCCCTGCTGCTTCCCCTTCGTTACTCACGCCCACGCACCTGCTCTCCCCGCTGATCCACCCGGCTATTCACTCCGCTACCACCCACCTACGGTCATCCCTCTCCCATCTCCACTTCTGCTCCCCACCGCTTCTCCCCTTGCCCTCGCTCATAAGCTCCCCGACCAGCAGACCAGCGTCGACGCCTCGCCCGCTGTCCGGTGCGCTCCCAGCTGCCCACATCTCCCCCCGCGGACCGACACGCGCCTCGCCTCACCCCTCCCGCCACCCTCCCTTCCGCGTCGCCGCTCGCATCCCACCAGCTGCACGAGCGACGCCGGGAAATCGGTCGGCGGTGGCGGCGGCCCGCCCTCGCCCTCGCATTTTCCGGATTTTTCGACCCAGCGGCGGGCGGGCGGCGGGTCGGCGAGCGGCGTGGCCGGCGAGCGGAAAGCAGCCGGCGGGGGCGGGGGGCGTCCGGGGCGGGGGTTTAAATCGCCCCGTCCCTCGGGCCGGCGCAGGCCCTTGGGGTACGGCCGCCTCAGAGGCTGCCCTGGCGGACGTGGCGACGCGCGCTGCATACCTCAGGCGCGCTGGTGCAGGCCACCGCGGGGGCGGGGCGGGGCGTGGGGTGGGGTGGGGCGAGGGTGGGCGGGGCGGGGTGGCGCGAGCGGAGCGCAGCCGCTTTGATGTAGTCGGGAGATGCGGCGTCAGCAGCTTATCGCCCGACGCGCCGCGCCCTGCCTGCAGAGTTGCCGCTCCCCCGGCGCTCCTCCGGGCACGAGGCCCGCCACGCCCGCCCCTCCCCGGGCAGCGCCGCCGTCAATTCACTTTCTTCCCTGTTTCCGCGGCTGCTGCAGGTCCTTTCCCGCATTGCAGCGTGTGTACACCACTTCACTTCTTGTTACCCAACGTCTCTTCCACTGAGTGGATTTATCAAAGTATCATATCTTTCTCTTTAGGGAGAACCCACTTCTCATATTCCGTAACTTTGAGATAATTATCGGCCGTTAAAATATTTATGTTGTGTGATCTACAACATTTAGCTTCTGCGTAGTAATACTCTGCAATTCTTGACGGCGGCACCGGCCCCTTCATCTCATCTCCAACATTCGAGCCGATGTTACATCCACCACTGCTGAAGATATCATCTTTCCTATTTTCGTGCCGTGTAACTCTTCATTGCCTTCCGGCTGTGTAGTCACAGCCTATCAGCAGCCCCTGCTGTGCCCATCATAGACGCCGTCTAACCCTCTTCCTTCCACCCACGCTCACATCCGCATTAACCTCACTATCACAGCCGCCCTGGCTACCTCTTCTATGCTGACCGCCTCTGAAGCCCATGCCATCTTCGCCGTCTACAACATCCTCGTCCCACCTCCACCTGCCCCTGCCCCACGCTCGCCTCTCTCCCCCTTTGCCGCTCAGACGCCCTCCCCGCCCTCACCACAACCACTTCCTCACCATCCTCACTACCATCACCGACCTCGCCACATTTGCTCACTTCCCCTTCGACCCTCATCACGCTTACCATCCTCACCTCGTCATCACTTTTCCACATCCTCCCTCACGACTCCCAGATGTTCACTATCCTCACTTCCGTCATTGCCCTCTCCACGTTCGCGCCCTCCCCCACTCCCCCACCTGCCCCCGTCATTCTCGTTCCCTAGCCTTCCGCACACTCACGCTCTTCATATGCAATCACCCACTTCGCCATCACATCCCTCACTGTCTCCATTTCTATCATTGCCCCACCACGTACGCTTAAATCCAATGCCCCTCTGCCCTCCGTCAAGATCACCTCCTCACTTCCCCCGTAACACCTCCGCTCTCTTCCACCCCACAACCTTTCCGTCGGTCTTCCCCCACCCTCCTCACCATATTTTGCCACCCTCACTTTCTCACACCTAGCCCCGTCACGCTTATGTCCCACGCTAACACTACGCCAACACCACCCTTTGACACGCCCACATTCTCACGGTTCGCACTACCCTCACCATCCTTACCATATTCGCCACCCCCACTTTCTCACGGCCAATCCGTCACTCTCACCCCTTTTCACCCCTCCTCTCTACACCGTCCGCTCTTCCGTCACCACCTCGCCATGTGTGGCCACTCCCACGTCCTCACCGCCGTCGCTTCCCTCGCCTCCCACGCCACCCCTCCGCCCTCTCCACCCTCGCCGGGCGTCGTCCGCTTCATGTTTCGGAAATGCGTGGCCGCGTGGGCGCGGTGGGGGCTGCGGTCGCCCGTGCGGGGGCGGAGGGGCGGGGGCGAAGGAAGGCGGAGATCGCCGCCGCAGCAGCCCCTTCTGCCGCGTGCCGGAAGCGGCCGCTTCTGATTTGTAGAACTGCCTGTCTGATCGCGATGTTGAGAGCGGTATTTGATCGAAAAGGAAGGGTCTCGACGATGAAAGCGCGGCGAACGCTCCCTGCAGCGCATACCAGTCAATGGCAAAACCGCTCTTTTGAATCCGGAAAATCAGAGTCGTTCGAGGATGTCTGAGAAAGCGAGACGGACGTTTAAACGGCTAAACAAATATTTCTGCGTTCACTGAAGGACTGGTTTTTCAACGTAACAAATGTATTCAAACGCAACATAACCATATCAACATCATCTTCCGTCTAAACACTAACAAAAAAGTTGAAAATAAGATCATTACTGTAACAAAGTTCCATAAAATCAAAAATTATAATCGATTACGCTTTACGTATGTAAAGATCAATAATTTTAGTAACCGTAATCAATATTTAGTTAAATGAATTTGTGTTACAAAGATTCTCACATACTTTTTATTATTTACTTGGAATATTTCTGCGACAAAAATACCGAAATACCTCTTACATAATCCACAAGGGCATGCATTTCGTTGTTAAATATTGATGAGAGTGATGTGCAATCAACATGCAAATATTTTGAAACATTTCGTTGCATTTCTAGCATATCAAAGCTGTGTGCCGTACTGATGGTTTGAAATGCACGTTTAGCATGATTCCAAACGTTCCAGTTGTTACAATCCAATTCAGTTATTTTCAGGTTTTATCAGATATACATTGAGTGCTTTTATTGGTTCTTTGTACGATGAATATTTTTGTTCTTCAGTAAAGACATTAATTTCTATTGATTATGTAATATTTTGTTTCATAGTAAATTCTAATTGCAGTAGTCAGGATTATCCTAAATTTTCATTCTCTACCTGAGATATAAATTGAAAGAAAATATGTTTATTACTTGCATTTCATGCGCTAAAGTGACTATACGTTATTTAATATTTGTTTGAATCTATATGTAGTGTATTCATGCAAATCCTCATTTTATAATCATAAAGGATTCGTGTTTCATTCATTTCCTTTGTTGTTCCTATAATTATTGAAAACAAATAGGGTTTATGAGTCTTATAGTTCCTCATTTTCAATATTTTCGTATAAAAGCCGTGTGTATTTTCCGAATTCACTCAATGTATGCGACGATGTGCATCGTTATCTTTACATTATATCAGAACAAAGCGCATTGGGAAAGAACACTTGCACGGAAGAACAAAAAAGGACGATCGATTCTGATGGCGCTTCATTTGTTTCTCTTACGAAGCTTTCCACTAAGCTGTTTTACGGTCATCTACTGTCTGTATCCTTTCGAGATCGAATCAGCGTTTGCCTACGAAGGACAATTTCACCGATGGCTGGAAGCCATTTTCACTCGACTGCTTTAACGAGAAACTTCGCTAGCGCATTAGCAAACCTGTCCATCATTAAAGGAGAAGGCTTCGATGTGTAGAGTTGGTCCCGACAATCTTCCACAATTGAGGTTTGAACTGAATACATTCACTGTTGATTTTCGCCGGTCCGGATGGCCGAGATCGCTAAGGCAGTAGTGCCGTAGCGCTCTCGAACCGAGGGATCGCGGGTTCGAGTCCCGCCTCGGGCATGGTTGTATTGTGTTCGTCCTTTCACCCCCTATCATCATCATATCGTGTCATCCTCGTAGTTACCATACCGTTACACGCAGTATGGTCGCTAATGACTTAGAAGTTGATGCGATCTTAAATAACAAAACAAGAAAGAAAAAAAGAGTTAATTTTAAATTGTTTGTAATTGTAACTAGGGACGTGGACTCAGCATACAAAAATGTCTGTCTGGGGTGCAGAACAAATATTTCCAAGATTCTCGTTTTAATATCATGTAGTCTACATTCACACCAACTCCGATTTCGTGTTGAACGCGGATCAAAATATCAAAAGATTTCGTATTTAAACCTCATGGTAATAATACATGATGAAACTACGATGTAATGGTGGGTTTTAATACACGACTGTCGTAAACTCAACGCGATTGTATTTATAACCTGTACATCGGGTTTTAGACGATACTTTTTCTACGACTTATTGTAACCTTTATGAGTTTTTAAGTTAAACTTTCACATTGAATTGTTTCGTGGCAGTTGACACGCAGTATTCAGACAAGGTCTCCTAGCGGACAGCTCCCTACCCTTCTCTGCCGCAGGTGGCTTTGGTTTACCACTCCACTAGACAAATAGGATCAGAGTAAAATTACTATCCCATTTATATTAAATAATAATAATACTCCATGTAAAAAATTGCTAATAGCAAAAGAAATTAAAACGGACAGGCATAATATAGCAATGGCGATAGTGTAACGGTTAGCGTATCGGACGCCACAGGTTCAAACCCGATGGAAGCCGTGAATATTTTGAGCGAAAAAAATCCTTTGTACGCCTTCCTTCGGAGGGGAAGTAATGCCGGCTGTCCCATGTTAGTATATTTACCGCATGTCAAAAATCCACAATCCTAAATCAAGCCTCTGAGCTAAATTGAAGTCGCCTGTTTCTCGCCCAAGAAATACCTCCCCTTACTCCGCTAGTTGATGAAAGGAGCGTAGCGAAATCAGACAGAAAAGCAGGCCTGATGGCCTGAGTCTCGTCACGTAAAATAAAGCAACAATTCAATTCAATAATATAATATTAAACGCAATTTTAATGCACACAATCGAACAAAATATTTACTAGAACGATTCTCAATGGTTAATAAAGTGTGAGTACTTGATTTGTAAACTTCTCTCTGATTGGTCAAGAACCTGTATCATAATGAAATCTGTATCGTAATGAGTACCATTATGCAACGGGTTGCAGCCATCAAAAGACAGAATATTCTACAATGGGCGTGGGAAACCACAGGTGCGGTGCGCTGTAACCAGGCACAGTCCGCGCCGCGAGCGCGCGGGCGTGATTTTGTGAGCCCTCGCCGTGACAGCGTTCCGGCGCGGGGCGGCCGCCAAATGCCACGCTGCAGCGGCGTGACCCAGCACGCGTGACGCACGACGGCGCGGCCTCGCCGTGCGGCGTCTCGCGCTGGAATCTCGCCGCGGCCCTTCGATCGACGCCCGGCGGGGGCGTGGGCGGGGACGGGGAGGGGCACGCGCGACGCCGAATACCAATGCGCTGGCGGAGGGGGGTGGGGGGGGAGGGGGCGGCCACGAGCGATCGGCGAGGGAGCGCCGCCAAGTGCGTCTGGAAGGGACAGGGGGGAGGCGCCGAGGGGGCGGAGAACGAAGGCGGAAAGAAGTGGAGGCGAGGGCGAAGCCGGAATGGAAGAAGTAAGACGGTGGAGTGATCGTTATCGAAAGCGAGGAATACGCAGTTCCTACAAATATTTGTTGCTTCTTTCATTTATTCATTCATTCATTCGTGACTGAATGGGCGCGTCAGCGGCTAAGGCCATGAGTTCCTTAAATGTAGTAGTTGTTCGGGACGTAGCTGTGACATTCCTTCACTGGGCAGGGAGATCCGGCCCCCCGGGAGCTCCCCAATTAGGTATCTCCCACCAGCAGGCTCCCCCACCTGCCGGGACAAACTTTAAGTTCCTGATCTGTCTCCCAGCATGCGTGGTACTGTAGGGCCTGTAAGTATAGGTGTGTGTAAGGGGTAAGGAAAGGACAAAGAATTGAAAGGAAAGATCGCGCACACTCTGTGGCCCGTTTTCTAGGGTACTACTTCGGCATTTTCCTGGTGCTGATCGGAGAAACCATGGAAAACTACCGAACAGAGCGGCCGACCACCAAAATTCTTCTCCAGAGAGCGTCAGACAAATATTTGTGATTGATATTCACCTTCCATGTGTTAGTGTCATTAAATATTAGTGTTATTCTGAAGCATTCTTCCTTTACAGTTTTGGATGTTAAACGTATAAAAGGAAAAAATCCAAGAAACAGGAATTAGTATGTGAACAAGATCGGTGAAAAGAAAAACATCAATAGAAGGTTGACTACAACAAAAATACCTATGAAAAGTGAATGGAAAAGTGTAAAATTCTATGAAAAATAAGAAGTCGTACATGCACCGATGTTACATTATGGTTCATTATTTTGAAAGTTCATTAACAAGTGGCAGAGCCGAGGTGAGCGGTGCTGAACAAGTGTATGCGAGTTGGATGTAACGAATTGCTGCGGCGAGGCTCTGGGCAGGACGCGGCGGGGCGGTGAGGTCGTGGCCTCGCGGAGCGGGGAAGGGCGGGGTGGCGCAGGTGGGGCGGGGGGAGGCGGGGTTAGTGCGTGGCGGGGGTTGCGTATGCGGCGTCCACCGCGGGACGCGCGCGCGGTGCGTATCGATTCGGTAGCCGCCGTCGCGCAACACTGGGCCAGCTCTCTCCGCCCCGCTCCCACCCTGCTCCCGCCCCGCTCCCGCCCCGCTCCCGCCCCGCTCCCGCCCCGCTCCCGCCCCGCTCCCGCCCCGCTCCCGCCCCGCTCCCGCTCCCGCCCCGCTCCCGCCCCGCTCCCGCCCCGCTCCCGCCCCGCTCCCGCCCCGCTCCCGCCCCGCTCCCGCCCGCTCCCACCACGTCCGCTCTCTCCCCGCTCCCTGCCCGCTCCCGCCCCTCTCCCGCCCCGCTGTCGCCCCGCCCCGCTCACGCCCCGCTTCCGCCACACTCCCGCCGCACTCCCGCCACGCACCCGCCACGCACCCGCCACGCACCCGCCACGCACCCGCCACGCTCCCGCTTCGCACCCGCTCCTCTCCCGCCCCTCCCTCTCCCCGCTCCAGCCCCGCTCCCGGCTGGGGTGGTGTTTTATTTGGGAGATACGTTGAGGTAGAAAAATCTCGCAAACGTAAACCGTCGGATCTCCGTAAAGTTCCATGAACAACGCCGCCACTTCTCGGGTTATTGCATGCACTACACCTACGAGATGATTTGATACTTTGATTTTGACTTTTGACTTTTATGTGCCCGAAACACTTACTCTCTACTACCTGTCCTGCAGCAACCCTCTCTACCCTTCTCTACAAGCTCCGCCTCTGCTTTGAAATGAGTGTGTGTGTGACTGTTGCGACAGCTCGTGCCTTTTTGTTCGCAAGTGCCTCTTGACGGGGAAGATCATACCCTGTCAGTAATGGTCGTCGTTTCAGCCACTGAAATGTCGTAATGGCCAGTTGTTCTTTCGGAAAAATGAAATTACTCTGTGTTGAAATCTAACTTAGCGCAGTTGATGAATTTCTGTACATGGAGTAAGTGCTTTTCAACGAGAAACCGTGTCTTTTATTGAGATTGAAGTAATAATTGTGCAATCTTCTAAAATTATTTTCTGATCTGATGCAGTAAGAAATACAGAAATGTGTCCAGTTTTCTTTTTTTCGTATACAGTACAAAACTTTGATTCCGGTGGAAAAGCTGATTACTTATGAATACTTAATTTTGCAGAAGAACAAAAATCAACTTTCAACTGAAGTGAATCAGGGCTTAAAGCTATTCAAATGAAGGTGATATTCAAACGAAACTATTTGAGTGTAGGTTACATTTGAATATGATCAATCTCTGATTGCAGCTTCAGCTAAAGTTGGTTTTTTTATGTCCTGTAAAATTAATGACATATCATCATATTTACTGAGATCAAAGAAATATTTTAATTGTATTGACATTGTCATTCTTATGTTAATATCATGAATTTACTTTTTGCGCCGATGTAAAATCAATAAAAAATGTAACTTGTTTATGTACAGAATATTGGTAACCATGGAAAAGTATCCCCAAAACTTCAAGGACGACATTCGATACGTTTGTTTTTACTTGAAATTAATGACCGTAAACAAACTTAAAAACAAACAAACTTGATATTGGTTTTGTTATCTGTGAGACATCAACTTTTTCTTGTAATAACTTCTGGAATACCGTCTTCATAAATTTTTTAATGACATAGTCGACTCAATATTTTACGTAGAATTATAAGAATAAATAATGTTAAATAATGCTGATATGATAACGGTTTTGACATGTAATAAATTATATCAATGATCAATTTCATAGTCAGTACCAAACATTGTTGTGGAAAGTGTTGATTTTTGAACACCGAGTACACTACTGAAGGGTAAATATCGATTGTTCTACAAATAATATAAATAAATTACTTATCAGCATTTATTTACCTTAATTTATGAGACACTTATTTATCTTGATTTATGGATTAGAACAATGTAGTGTGTTTCTCATTACTGGAGACGTAGCAAGCGCGTCAGACAATCGAATGTCAGATCATTTACTTAATGTATGACTTGTGTTATCAGACTACTATATGAGCAGCTGAAGTACAACCACTGCCAAAGAATTTTTGCGATCAAAGATATCCATTTTTAATTACGATTCTAGAATTTTCGTTGCGTAAGATTTTCCTTTGAACGAGGTTACGAGTTTTCATGTCCCATGATGTTAATACTTTACAATGCACCATTTAATGTGATAATTTTTACATTTTCGGTTACTGTACTATGATATTTAGATATCGGGCGTTTGGGGAAATGAATATTTAAGGCTTATTTCAAGGCTGACAATATATGTGCAATAATTATGGCAAATGAAGAGAAATGGCAAAGTTTTGTAATGATTATTTTTACCCTTTTTTTCATAATTGCCACTTTCGCATAAATACCTTTCTTTAGAATGATTGGACATTTTTGCCTTTTGTGGATTGTTTTTATATACAATGACAAGACATCAGAAAACTGGCCATGGTCAATCACGACCGTTCATGACGAAACTTTCAATTCATGTGTTTGTCATTTAAAATACGAGATAATTTCTAAAAGTAAATCAACATATTTTCTCCATTTCCCTATTTCATAAATACTAGCTATTTTCTGAGAACACGGATGATTGATAATACACCGAGAGCTCCGAAATTTTAAATGGAATTAAATGTAAATTCCCAGAAAGTTTGTGTTGCTAATGTTGAACTTCTAAAATATTTGGCAATCACATCAATAGATTTTGAGAGATCCTTCTCCGCATTCAAATTGTTTTTCTCTGCCAGTGTGTCGCCAATATTAAATTGTGATTCTCAAAAAAGTTACTGGCAATATGTTGCAGTGCAAACTAGTAAGAATGAAATATAGAAAAGTTGTAAATATTTAAAACTAGTTTTACATTAAGATGTACGTACTACTTGTTTTGTGCATTTAAGTTTACAAAAATTACAAACCATTCTTTTTATTGTGTATGTAACTTATGACAGTGCATTTTTCTCCTTATTACAGACATTTTCAGTACTATTTTAAGTATTTAAAGGACGATTTTTAGTGCCTAAACATCCGGTATCTGGTCGAATCTAATGTTATTTTTCGTATCTGAGAAAGTATTATCATTGGACACATTCTACTTCTTTCTTGCTTTTTGGCAGGTCAGGTATGAGTGATTTCATAAAGCAAAGCTTCACATTTCGTGACGAGAGTAGGTATTTACAATTACTGCAGTAAAGGAACAAATGCGTTTAATATCGCACGAACGACGGTGAGGTTGGTGAGAAATACTGCAGCAATGCTGCTTCACAGAGGCAGAGAATGAGTAACTTCCATGCAGGAAACAACGTCATTGTCCAGACCGCGCTGGAACTTCGAATCTTCAGGTCCACAACCCGCAGTATCAACTAACCATGCCGATGACAAAAGCGCCCACAAAAACGAATATTCCGCGTCCGTGCGTCCGCAAGGTTTCCAAAGCAAGTTCCCCGCTTGTTTATTTCCGCGTGCTGTGCCTCTGCGCGAGGGCGGAGTGGGGGTGGGGAAAGGGCCGGGGGAAAGGGCAGTACGCGCCGGAGAAGCGTGTTGTGGCCCTTGACTCGGGTCGCGGCCCCGCCCTTGCCCGCCCACGCCCGCCCCCGCGCGCGCCCCGGGCCGGACAGTGCAGATAGCGGGCTGGCCGTGCCGTGTAGCCTCCCCCCTCATTGTTCGCTGCCCCATGGCCGGCAGCGGTCGCCGACGCTGCCCCTATTCACTGGCCCTTGGCCCGTCGCTTCCCGCAGACACTTGGTGTTCGGGCCGCAGCCGTATCATCTGCCTACATCTTTCCAATACTCCGCTGCCGCTAGCGCGCACGAGGTTGACACCACTTGGCACTAGAATCTACGCGGCGATAAAATCACAAAGCAAGGTGTTTTGTCTTTCTCTACAACTATGATAATTTGGTTTCTTGCTAGGAAAGTCAACCGAAACGATACTAGGTAACAAGGTCTCTCACGTAAATAATACCCAGCCATTTTTTCCATTCATAAAATATTCAAAACTATAGTAGTTTCACTTTTTATCGCAACCAATAAAATTATCTCAATATCTGCCTCAACGTTAGACAAAGACATCGATGGGAGCATGAAGGAAATCAGAAGGCGTACTGAACTTTCACGTCAGTTTAAGAGTTGCTTACCATCCAAGAGCTTCGGAAATAGCCTGAAGAGGTAGATCATTGTGTACGAGATCGGGGTTGAGAGGATAATGGTCAACAATATTCAACCAGAAAAGAAAATTGTGCGTCATGTTGGCTATTTGTAAGCAGGTAGTGTTTTGCGGCAACAGTTCCAATACTGAGAAAAGTTTAAGTCACTTTCTGCAAATTGCGGCATGAAAGCGCTCGCTTTCTATACATATTCGGGAGCATTCTCCGTCTCTCTCTTGGTAATAGTACAAGAGAAAGTGACACAAAATTTATAGTGATCTAATGGTGACTAACAGTAAGTTTTATTCTGAAATTAGTTCAAAGGTGAGTCCTTGTGCAGTGCGATTTTAATTACTGTAAGGGGTTAGAGTATACAAAACGTATTACAGATAAACATTAACTGATATACTCTATTATCTTCGAAATATAGTATCGAAAGGTCCAAAATGAGATCATTTTTTCGTGCTGCCCGGTACAATATATTTACGTCGTTCCAAAGTAGAGAATTATTGCGTTCGGTTTTAAAAATAAATTTACCCATCCTACATATTTAACATTTTAAAAATAAATGTCATTTTCATACGATGGGGCGAAATGTTGTTCAAGATATGTTACATTTTCAAATACAATTATAAATATAATTTATAGAAATAGTGTTAATTATGTTTTAACAGATGCTCCATTATTTTATTGTGTACCAGAGATAATTAGTTCTGTTGACTGATGCGTTGGATTTGCTCACTGGGGAGTTGAGCATCGATTCAATTCAGTATTCCGATGCTTCAGCATATCCCATCAAAGCAGCTACCCTTTGACTTTCCAGAGAGAATACAATTGTCAAACTTGATTGAAGAACTGTATGGAATATCTTTTGCAGGGGTGGCAATGGATCATTCATAGTTTTGTAAACTAGAAAAAAACCGTGACTCTCGCTCCCCTCGTTCTACGCAAGGAATGTATTCTAATTTTAGAGATATTCATGAAATTAGTGACATTCGACAAAAATACTCCAAAAACCTAAAAATATATTTTTGCACCTTGTTTTCCCCTATAACGGATACTAGCATACAATTCAAAAAAAGCAATCAGAACGACATTCCAATGAATATGAATTAGTTCAATTTAACGTATGTGGCATAATTTGAATTCATATCAAATTTACCTATCTGCGAGTGCACAAAAAACTCCATAATTGTATGTATTCTCATGTAGTACTAATTTACTTCACGTTATGAATTATACGGACGAGGGGTTCTTTTCATAATATCAATTTAATCTCACTAAAAATATAAAAGTTCTACGCTATGTAATATTTGATCATATTTGAACGTACTAGTATTTGGTTATGAATGAAAATTAAAAGTAATTTAAATCTTACACGTAGATATGGATTTAACTATTGGGTAGTGTTTTTTCTCTGAGGATTTCTCATTCTTCCAATCGGCTGGCATTTATACGTCCCCTCTGGGTGTATCGCGAAATGAAACAGCAACGCGCAGTTAAAAATGAGTTATGGCCTCTCGGGCATTCGATGCTTAAAAGCGTGTTAGATTAACTACCTTTGGTATTCTTGTATAACCAAAACTCGCCGCTACAGCGCCCGGCAACGCGCCATAAATATGAATCGAGGGTTCGACGAAGAAGAAGATTGATTTCCTGACACGTGAACGAGACGGTCCATCTTCGCGGAGGGATCAGCGACAGGTTTTATTAGAGTGAATTTCGGACACGCCGTCGAAAGGAAATAGGCAGCTTGATGGATCTGCTCTCGACAGTTGCTGTGACGGCAGAAGCGAGGGGTTAGGGTGGGGGGCGGGCGCGCGGTGCTGGGGTACAGAACTGGAGCTCGGGGTGGGAGCGAGGCGGGGCAAGGGCCACAGCAGGGGTGTGGAGACGCGGGGATATGTGAAGGGGAAGGGCAGGGGTGGTGCGTGGGTATGAGGTGGGACGAGGGTGGGGACGAGAACGAGGGCGGGGACGAGAGCGGGGATAAGGTGAGTGCGGGAGCGGGGTAGAGGGCGGGACGAGGGCGGGACGAGGGCGGGACGAGGGCGGGACGAGGGCGGGGACGAGGGCGGGACGAGGGCGGGACGAGGGCGGGACGAGGGCGGGACGAGGGCGGGACGAGGGCGGGACGAGGGCGGGACGAGGGCGGGACGAGGGCGGGACGAGGGCGGGACGAGGGCGGGACGAGGGCGGGACGAGGGCGGGACGAGGGCGTAACGAGGGCGGGACGAGGGCGGGACGAGGGCGGGACGAGGGCGGGACGAGGGCGAGACGAGGGCGAGACGAGGGCGAGACGAGGGCGGGACGAGGGCGGGACGAGGGCGGGACGAGGGCGAGACAAGGGTGGGGACGAGACTAGAGAAGAGGGCTGGACGAATCGATGTTGTAAGGCGCGGGGCGGGGCGAAGAGACGAGTCGAGTGGGTTGCGGGGTGGGTCGGGGCCTAAACGGGGCCGCGGTGTGGCGGGCTGGGGATGTGAACTGGGGAAGCGGCTGGGGAAGCGGGACGTGAGGACGTGAGGTCTTCGGGCTAGAGTGGAGGCGGCAGCAGCGGTCGAGAGAATGGATCAGAGATGACGCGGAGGGGAGGGCCAGGGCGAAGACCTTCGTAGGACAATGACATAGGCGTCCTCTAGACGTCTCAGCTCCAAGCGATAGCTTTGTGATCTGAGCGCTCCTTTCTTTTGTCCTTCATTGTCGTATCCGGTGTTATCTTTCTTTGATCGATCTTATTTTTTCTTCTTTTCTTTGTTTCAGTTTCATCTTTCAACCCTTGAAGATCTTCTTGCAAATTTGTAGAGCTTGCGCGTAAGTTCTGTTTAATTTAGATTTGATTAATAATATGATTATATTAATGTAAATTACAAAGTAATACTTTGCATTAAGTTTGTAGTTTAAATAGTTTTGTTGTCTCTTGTTCAATAATTTGTACTTTGAGAATGTTTCACTAAACATGAGAAATTTCTACTTAACCTGAAATGTTTCTTTATCTCTTGTTTTCAAATGAAACCGAGAAATAAATCCTCACACTAGTAATACTCTGCGATAATTTAATAATTGCAGTAAAATATTATGTCAACAGGTACTCTAGTTTGATAAGTAAAATGTAATATTCACATGCCATAGAACCGATTGTAATTTACGGGAGAGGGAAGCCGCAATTGCAGCATGAAACATCCCTCTCGACAATGGAGTAAAGGTGTTGCTCCACAACCGCTAGCGCTAGCGTAGTGAGAGCGGCGAGAGTAGAAACCCGAGTGTTTTCGCACAGCACCATATTTAATCTGTGAACCGAAACGAAAGCGAAACAAACAATGAATCAATTCAGTGATTTTCTTCTTAATGTTTCGTTTTGGTCTGCGATTATTGCTTGTAAATATACCTTCTTCGTGATTAAATATCCAACTAGTTGATATTAGATATTAAAAATTGTTAAACACTGAAATTTTGTACTCAGCACGATCTTATAATGTTTTATCATTACTTGATCGTAGAGAATTGGATTCTCGGGCATTGTAGAAGTCTCTGACAGTTGAATCATATCATTTACAGACCGTATCAATAATTCTGTTGTGTAATACTTACATAAGAGGTGATATTTGTAAGTGGTAGAACTGAATGTAATTAAGAGGAAGCGTGAGAATACCACTGAGCTGCCCGAATAGATGACATGCTGAGCGAGGATGGTTGCATGAAAAGGTAAAATAACATGTGCGTGGGGTGCTCGCCTAAGAGTATCAGTACAGAAGTTTGTCTAGTCGTGAACCCACACTAATAATCAGTTCAGTGATTCTTTTCTTAATGGTTCGTTTTGTTCTGGAGTTGTTGGTTGCATACACACACACGCGTACGCACACACACACACATACACACACACACACACACACACACACACACACACACACACACATATATATATATATATATATATATATATATATATATATTCACTTTAAAATCCCTAACGTGTTTGCATGTAATAATAATAGTACCTTTTAGCATGTTTAAAATAATATTATTCATTTAAAAGTATAAAGTAGTGAAATGGGATATTCAGTATAAATTGTTCTTAGTGCTTTGTTTAACATAACCCTGCCTAAGAGAATTTGATTATCGCGTAAAGCAAAAGACTCCTTCAGCTGAATCATTTCAGTTAAAGATCACGTTGAGAGAAGGTAGTATAGTAAGAAATTCGGTAGCACGTGGTAGAACTGACTGAAATAAAGAGGGAAGAAGATTGCGGCAGTTGCAACACAGAACATCTTCGAGAAACCGGATGAAGCGCTAGCAGGGAGATCCGTGTCAGTGGGTTTGCGGGGATCGCCTGAAGGGTTTCAGCCTTGTTGATTGATTGATTGGTTAGTGATAAAGGGTGGGTCATCTGCGAAGGTCATTAGTCCCGTAAGTGCACTGCATGTTTTAATCGCGGTAAGGGGCGGTAATCGTCTCCGATGGATGGTCAGATACGGCGCCGACTCACGACCTCGTGTCGGGATTTTCCCCACCTGGTAACTCCCAGCATGGCACTGCCCCAGCCGTGACAAGCTCTTAGCTCGTGACATGTATGGTAATATAATGTATGTAAGTATGTGTGTGAATAAGGGGTGAGTACAGGTCAAGGACGAGGAAGAAAAAATCGCCCACAATCTGTGACCCGTTTGTTATAGTACTGCTCCGGCAGTCGCCTGGTGTTGATCGGAGAAACCACGAAAAAACACCGATCAGAGTAGCTCACCGCTATAATTATCGGCGGCTGAATTCTACCTAGCCCTCTAACTAGTGTCGACAATCGTGCCACCGTCGGCACTCGAACCTAGGACTTTTGGGCCAGAGGCACTGCAGTGATATCAGTCGATGCCCTGAGCCACCTTCGCCGGCGGTGTGAGCCTGTCTGTGCCGAGGGCCACCCCGAAGGGCTTTGTGAGCTCAGGGGGCCCGGTCGGCGTTTCGAGGCGGAGGCGGATGTGTTCTCTGGGCTTCGCATAGCGCGTTTCATCTCAACGGGGAATTCGATGCAGGATTTAATAAAATTCCGCCCTGAATTCGCGGTATTGACACACGACTGAGAGTGGGATGGAAGATCTCGAGAGGTCGAAAGACGGGTTTCAAAAGGTTCGTTGTGGATTTATGACGGGCAAAAATTACATGAAGCTTGCCAAACATTGTGAAGTTCAGTGATGGGTACATGCGACGAGAATAGTATACGAGAATAACATATTTTAAAAATGTAATAATATAAATATATTTTGGTATTTATTCTTATTTCTATATTGTATTTTATTTATTTTACAAATGTTTTCAAAAAATATAAATAACGTTTTAAAATAGAATGTATTATTGAGATTTAGCTAAAATGTTTTTAATGTTATCAACTGAAATGTATAATCTCGGACTTGTAATCATTTTTTTTCAACGAACAAATCTAAAATTGATGATTGAAAGAATTTTAAGGTTGTAATATCCATAATTCTGACAGACTTCAAATACGCTTTGGTATTAGTAGGTTGCAGAAATATTCGATATCTTGAGGTGCCACTAAACAGTTTGAAGTTTAATAGAATTTTATGGTGTTTAATGGAATTTTTAAACTTGCGTAGTTCCTTACTTTGCAGAATACACGATTGATTTGAAAGTAACAAGTATTTTCAGGCTAATAAAGTTTAAAATCGATTTGAACTTGAATTTTGATCAGGAAAAAAAATACACATATGGAGAGAATAGTATATTACTTTTTAGATGGTTGACCTTTATCCCATGAAAAAACCTATTATTCACCTCAATATTGCATGTTAATAAAAACATGTAATAAAATTAGAGTGAATGAGAATGGTTTTCTCCTTTTACAATTTCCTTTTGATTTAGAACAAGGAAAGCGGTTTTTGACTGTAAATGGCTTGGGAAAATCATTACACCAGAAGGCAAGGTTAACAAGCGAGTTCCCTTTCACAATCCAAACAAACATGAGAAATCTGAAACCCGGTGCATTCAAAACATTCCGCAGTCGAACCAAGCACCGAAGCAATTCTGGTTATTTCGGACTTGGATAAAAATAACGATACAGAAAACAACGTAGTCAGGACAGAAACAATAAAAGTGCATGTAGTTTGCAGCATAAATGTAAACAAAAGAAATTTATTTGCCTTCCAAATTTAGAAAATGAAATGCGAACAGTGTTATCTAAATAATTGCCAGTCGCCAGCTAGCCGCCACCCCGAACACTGCGCCCGCAACCCTGCCGTCACTGAAGATACCAGTATCCACCGCAGTCGTGGACGAAACTTTTGGCCCTTCATTGCCAAGTAGATCACGGCCTGCCAGCCCGGAAAACTTATCTTATAGTGTCTCCGGCTGTGTAAACGTACAATGCAGTGTTCTCTAGGTTTAACAAGATAAATATTATCTGGATTCACTTATGGGACAGAGAAAACTTCGCTAATTGTCCTGTCTGACATGTATTTCCAAATGTCCATTTTCATCAGTGATAGTTACCCAACTAGGGCATATTTGCCGTGCTAACTAACGCCAGGCCGTATGTGAATGTACTAACTAATGGAAAAGCAATTGGAAATATCTATCAGGTGAAGTTTAGTTGTGTGGTGTCATATCAGTCGCCTTGTACAAACGTACCAAATATCAGCCACGTGCATTTCATGCTCATGGACAGCGCTGGCGGGAAGAGACGCCGGGCTGAACAATGGTAAACCTAGGGAGAGGAAGGGAAGGAGTGCCGTGTTGTGGGTGGCCACTTGTGAACCCCGTAGATCACTTGCGGCAAACTTGGGAACCCTTTAGACAGGCTATCTGCGGAAACGCGTCGGCGGAAACAGCGAGATGACGCAGTTCCGTCAGCCGGCCCAGAAGGTAATATAAACGTACCCCGGACCTAAACTCCTTCTGATTCTTGGAAGGGCGTCGGTAGGAAGTCGTGTGGGTTGTGCGCGGCGCTGCATTTTAATGCATAGGCTACTGAGGCAGGGAACTGAAGCCGGCGTGCTACGTCGAGACGGGAGGTGCGGCATACTCGCTTGTATGCTCACGTAGGCTAATGGTGCATCACACCGAATAAGATATCTAATTAGCAGGCCAGCGGTGGTGGTAACCCAGAAACATTCCTTCTAGTAACGGGTCAATATTGTTTATTGTAATTATTGTACATAGTATGCAGGTGTTGGAGCATTTTTTCAAATAAATACTCAATAAATTACAAACCGTTCACGTCTGTGATTTATTGCCCCGACAAAGACGCCACAGTTGTCATGTAAAAGGATTCAAAGGTGTGGGTCGGCGGGACACTAAAACCCGACTAAGTATCAGACCCACGCGATCTGCAAAACGCCATCACCTCACAAACTTATCTGTTTCTGCCTCTGCAGTGTTGGAGACCGTGGGGTCGTAAGGTTCGTATTCCGACATCATATGATTTTCGACACTAGCTGCCTAGCTGGATAGAATTCAACCACAATGTGGAAGAGAAATATAACGGCCGGCTGCTGTCATAGGTTCTTATACGTGGTTTTTCTGGTCAATACCAGGCGAATGCTGAAATTGTGTTCTACAAGTAACCCTTGTAACAAAGTAATCACGGACAACCCAGGGTATTACCTTCCCCCCTCCGGTAGACGTATATGCACTTGCCCGCCACACGTGTCGGGAGACCTGTGCCAGAGGTTAGAGCTTGTCCCAATTGGAGGCAATGCCCGCTGGAGGGGATACAAAGAGGAGAAAATCATGAAATCCAACGTGTGGGTCGGCTTCGGATTTCACGTTTCAGCAAAATCGCATCCTCCCGTTTAAACCATACACCACATTTTCAGTACTAATAACTCGAGTTCTTAATACAACTTACTGCTTTTTACATCGATCCGCCCTAAACCGCACCTCATTCAGGCGGATTCACCCACAAAAAGGTGTTCAGTCGTTTACCTCGATCCGCCATGAAACTCAACACACTCAACCACCCCAAACCGTCCTGAAACACAACTCACTCAATCACCTCAAACCATCCTGAAACACAACTCACTCATTCACCCCGATCCGCTCTGAAACGCAACTCACTCATTCACCCCGACCCGTGATCTCGGAGGCGCTCCATCACATCGGCGCTCCCGCAACCGCAGCGGAGCACTCGCTTCGCACGCGCGGCCCCGCCCCGCCCCCTCCCACGGCTCCGCCCCCGCCCCACCCCCACGCGGCGCGATCGAACGCGGCCTAATGAGCTTACGATGCCGCCGGGGCTGATTGTGCGCCGTACAATGCGCCACCGCCGCCCGGCGCCGCAGCCGGCGACGGCAGCGCTGGCGACGGCCGCGGGAGGCAACGACGGTGATGGCGGGGGAGAGGGCCAGGAGAGGTGGCTCAGGGCCTCACTGCAGTGCCTCTGACTGGGAGGTCCAAGGTTCGCGACCCAACGGTGCCAGGAATTTCGACAGGCTAGTCATCTAGGTCGTATTCAGTCACTGACTGGAGGAGAATTCGGAGGAGACTGGAGGAGAGGTCGCTGGCTGCTCTGATCGGTAGTTTTCCTTAGAGTCTTCGGCCAACACCAGGCGAATGCCGGAGCACTACCCTACAAACGGGACACGGACTGCACCCGATTCTTGCTTGTCCCATCTTTTCTCCTCACTTACACTAACACGCACTACACTATTAAACATGCCGGGAGACCGATCGGAAGATCTTGTCTAGACTGGGGTGGTGCTCGGTGTTGGGAGATGCCTGGTTGAGAAAAACCAGGACGTTAGGTCTGCGCCATTTACCGGGGTAGACCACTGCCTCTTAATGGCTTTACCACCGGTGCTAATGAATTTAGCAGTTGACGCAATCACTAACAATCAATCGATCATGGTAGAGAGGAGGACGTTGAGGTTGGGTGCCAATGTGATTGATAACCATCAATTATAAAATTGGTGACGAAAAAAGTGAAAAAAGGGACAAGAGGTTTTAGGTGGTGAAGTCGTTTGTGATTTCCATGTCGGCAACGATGTTTTAGGCAATGATAAAATGGGTGGCTCATACTGAAAAATCTTGATTAGTAGCAACTTGATATTGTGATGAATGTGTGACAGACTGTAAAAAAAGCTCGTAAAGGTTGATGCTGATGATAATTTGGGTGAATGTGGGAAGAGAGAAGGGGAAGAAATAAGAGATTGTCCAGCCTTAAAGATGAGTCGGCGAAATAAAATGTCATTGAGGATGACAAGAGGACGATAATGAAGATAAGCAAACCGGAATCTACACGTGGATACAGATATAGGGGTAAGGTAAATGATGATGGTATCTAGACTTAGGTTGCGTCGGATGTAGGAATGATTGACCAATGGCGTTAGTATCGGTAGCGGCTGTGGAAACGGTGTTCACTGAAAGTAAGGTGAAAATGGGACCAAGACATGATAGCTGTCGGTTTTTGCGCGCAAAGGGAGTGGTCAAGGCCAAACAAGGCGGGGTAATGGCAGCGTGAGTCGGGCGCTTCTCTTCCCGGGGCCGCCTGCCACAGCGATCGGATCCGCGGCAAGCGGCTCCCAATTAGCGCGAGGGGCTCCGGCGGCCTCCGACAGCGACACCGCGCGTCCCGCGGCTCCACCCGCCGCCCTCTTCTGCCTCGCCACCGACAACGCCCTTGCCACGCGTCGCCTTTCCCCTGCCTCTTCCTTCCTGCCCAGGACATCCCACAGCGACCCCCTCGCCACTCTCCGTGACCGCCGGTGCTCCGCGCCTGCCACGCCCTCCCCTTCTTCTACGCCCTTGCAGTCCTCCTCGCCTTCCACTCTCTTCCCTCCCTCTCCGCCTTCTCTGTCATCCTCACCGTCCACGCCTGTCATGCCCTCAATTCCCTGCTTTTTTTCTTCACCCTTGTCGCCATCCCCTTTTCTTCCTTTCCCTTCCTCCCCTCCTTCCTCTTCCTCCCCTTCCTCCCATCCTTCCCCTTCCTCCCCTTCCTCCCCTTCCTTCCCACATTCCCCTTCCTCTCCTTCCTTCCCGCCCTCCCCTTCCTCCCAGTCCTCCCCGTCCTCGCCCTCTACGCCTACCATGCCCTCTACTTCCTGCCCTTCCTCCTGGCCTGCACGCCTGCCACATCTGCCATGCCCTCTCTTTCCTGCCTTTCTTCCCCATCCTCTACGCCCTCTACATCCTCCTCGCCTTTCACGTCCTTCTGGTCTTCCTCGCCTGTCACATCTTTCCCTTCATTCCTTTCCTCCCTATCTTCCTCGTCTTCCAAGCCCTCCCACTTATTTGTCCCACTTCGCCCTCCCCGTCCTTCCCGGCGTCCTTTTCCTCCACGTTTTTTTCCCTTCCTCTCCGCCCATCACGCTCTCCTCGTCCTCAACTCCTCGTCCTCGTCCTCTTGTCCCTCCCTCCCCTTTTCACCCTACTTCCCTTCTTTGCCCATTTACTCACCTCATCCACCCAGCCGTCCTCGCCGTTCCCCCCACCTCGTACATCCTCTTCCGTCTACGTTAGTTCACACTCGCCTATAGCGGCCTTCCTCTCCTGAAGTGAGCCCACACCACCAGGGATTACGCCCGCCCGTTGGGAATGCTCGTGTCTACCCGTGGCCGCCCACACTCGCCCAGCGTCTAACAGCATTTGCTCACGACCACCCAACCGTGCCCTGTCCTCGCCGGTCCGCACCCACTCGCGTTCATCGCGAAGTTGTCTCGCCGCCGCGCCGGGCTGTCAGTTGCTCTGCGCAACATTCCACTCTCGAGTGTCGCCTCGCCTCGCCTCGCCTCCTATTTTCGGTTCCGTCCCTTCTCGTTCTGCTGTGACCCTCTCCTCTGCCTGCTCACTCCCCCCGACGCACCCCCGGTTTTGTCATCCATTT
This sequence comes from Gryllus longicercus, assembly GCA_038098605.1. NCBI lineage: Eukaryota > Metazoa > Arthropoda > Insecta > Orthoptera > Gryllidae > Gryllus > Gryllus longicercus. The sequence goes on along the minus strand of JAZDUA010000548.1, from coordinate 792,834 downwards.
CTCCTTTGCAAATATCACCCAGCCTTCACCACAGAAGCATACGTTTCCACCACATGCTGCCCATTTCTTTCTCGTTTCAGTTTTTCCGCCACTCCGCCTCAATTTTGCTGGCCTCCACAGTCCTCTTCGTGATCACATCTAGTATGTCTTGTTCCATCAATGAAGTGAAGCCTGTATTCCTTGCTCTTTGTGCTTCAGCAGCTGTTTGCCAAATGCGATTTACGCATGTATCTCCGCTCTGGTCATTGCCGAGTCCTTCGCGATTTGACACAGCCTTTGCCGGCTGCCCAAATTCCTCTCTGCCGGCCCTTACCTCACCGACAACCTCCGTTCTACAGCCGCCCATTTCCCTGCGTTAGGAGCTCCATGTGTATATTGCCGGTGCAAGTGGGATTTGCTCACTTCTCCGGAATGCGTGAGAAGTGTTTCTGGGAATACGCTGAAGAGCTACCCTCCGCTCGGTCTGTTAACTGGTGCTTAGCTTGGTTAGAGCGTGGAGAGCGGTGTGTTTGTGTGCTGCTTTACGTGACGAGTTGCCGAGGCGGTGTAATGCTTGGAAGGAAGACCATGGTTCCCAGGTTCCGTATTGCGAAGGCTTTGTTTCCGTAACTGGTCTCTCCCGAATGCTGGGATATTGTGTTTGCGCTAACGGGTTTCCGACCGCCTAGCTCCTAGTGGCTGCAGCTTTCAAGTACGCTTCCCCGCATTTGCAATTCAGCAGTTATAATAATTATCCCGTAATTAATAATATTCCCGTAATGAGAGTAATTTAAGTATTTGGTAACTTGACCCTTTTTTCGTTGTAATTAAGATAAAATTCCATTCCAATAATTAAAATACCGATATTAAATTTGTCGAATTATTTAAGTATTTTGTATCATATAATTAATATTATTTTGGTCGTTAATTATTACTAATATACCCATCCTGCAGTACAATTGCATTAAATTTGATGATTTTTTGATTTGAGAAATATTGTAAGATTATAAAAAAATATATTTTCAAATATATAGTAGACCTTTTATTTTATTGCAATGTTCTAATTTGTTTGTTTTTGCATTTTGAACATCATAATTTAAAACTTAGTTCATTAATTTTTTGTTGGCGTTCTTTGTAAATGGTAATTTACATATTGTGAAACAAGCACTTTTTACATGCTTCAATATACTCTCTTGATCACGTTTTACTTTTCCACTTCTGTATGAAATTTTTAACACCTGTGAAATATTGTATACTAGAATTTTAATTTGTTTAATTGTTTCGCAGTAATTTCCATCGTTTCATAGAGAATATGTCTTATAAATTGTCTTCTCATTTATTATTAGAATATTGTATTAATTATTACAGATATAAGTAAATATTATTTCAAAGAAACGTATTCGGATTAAATATTTTTTTCAACCAAATTCTCAAAAGCGCCTCAAAAGTTCCTTAAGAAGTCTCCACTAAAACAACTATTCCATTCATTGAAACATTCAATACTGGAAGTAATACTTAAGAACTGATACAAATTGACGTTAATACTCAGTAGTAAGAAAATCCGCTCATAAGTGCATACCGTGCTTGTAATATCAAATTTTCAATTACTTAAGTAGAATTTTATGACGTATAGACTAGATATTTTTCCTGCTTTCTTAATATTCATCATGTTTCTACAAACTACAAAATATTCTGTATATTCCTCTTGTAAACTTTTTGTTACTCATTTAATAGCTATATTTATTTTAATACATTAATTTTTTTAAATCTACAATGTGTTTCTACAATGTGTGTGTGAACAATTTATTAGCTAATGCTAGTGGCTAATATAAATTTCTTGTATTTGAGTTACACGTTATATTAACAAGAAAATCATGATAATTAAATGATAGGCATTACGTGTCTACGATTACATCTTCGTAATGGGTGACGATGATGAATGAGCGTGCAGTTTTAACTCCAAATCTGAGATGGATTCCTACAAAAGTGAGTGAAATAGGACTCGAAAATGAAAGACTTTTCCCTTCTCTTAATAAGAATGTGGATGTCAAGGGGGATTCGAATTCGTGTTGATGTGAGTGGGATGCGAATTCGTGAAGATGATTCTACTGATAGTTTTTTAATATATGTAACGACAGAAATTTCTTTGTGGAAACTAACTATACTTAGGCTTGCCTTCAAAATGTCACTGAAAGTTATAGCAAGAGGCGGACAAATGTACGAGTAAATGAATAAATTATGAATAACAGTGTTTAGATGGCTATATCATGAATATTATATGGCATATTTTAGTGCATATTTTTAAAGCTTTTTCTGTTCAAATTCATTCATAAACCATAGACAATTAACGCTTACAAGTCTGGTCTCTAGTAATAACGCAAGAGAATGCAGATTAATTAAGTTGAAAAAATTCTACAATCAAGAGGGACTGGACCTCATTCTTGTACAAGATATTGTTGCACAATCAATGATTTTTAACTTTGTTTACTTTGAGCTAAAAATATTTGAATCAGAAAAAGAAAACTATTTAACACTGCACATTTAGATTCTCTTCTTGGCTATAATGCGTCTGGCGAGTGGCATTAGTACGTTCAGTGTACGACGTCGAAATGATAAGGCGCTGAGCCTCAGAATCCATTCATTCTCAGATGCATAAACCTGGCCGCTTCATTCGGATTATTGCGCTCGGAAGGGTTTCAGAAGCCCTGAGTGTGACCGCATAAGTCCTCCCTGTCTTAGCGCGACGAGACTGACCATTTACTCTCTATGCTTTAGCGAGGAGAGATTGATCATTTACTCTCCCTGCCTTACCGAGACCAGATTGATCATTTATTATCCATGCCTCACCAAGACGAATCTGATCATCTCCTCTCCATGCCTTACTGAAACGAGACTGATCATCTCCTCTCCATGCCTTACTGAAACGAGACTGATCATCTCCTCTCCATGCCTTACCGAAACGAGACTGATTATTACCTCTTCATGTCTTACCGAGACGAGAATTATCGTTACACTCCATGCCTCGCAAGATGAGACTCATCGGCCGACACGTTGCGGTTTGCTCTGCTCACCGTCCATGCCCCTACATCTGACGTTATTCTCTATCCTCAACACCGACGTTGCCCGTCGCATTCTCGCAGGCCACATTCATATTCCTGATATGTTCCTCGTTAGTCACCATCCTTCCTCATTCACTATATTTTCTATGACCTTCACTTTTGTAGATCTTGAAATGACACATCATCTCGTGCGTATTTTACACATCCCTTTGTGCTGTAGCTCTTTTAATTGCTAGCTCCATTACTTCATTCTATCCCAGTCTGTTTTTATGAAGCCCTTTGATGATTTTCTCACACCTCGACTCCCCAAACCCCGTCATCTTCACCCTCTTTCGAGCCCTCGACATCACTCCCGGTCGCCTTTGAGTTGGACACACACCTCACATCGCAATGGGCCGCTCTTTCCTTTTTGGCTCTTACGGTTCACTCCGCTTCGTGATGAAGTGCTCGTGCCGCCTGGTGCAACCCCCATTCTTTCTTATTTCGGTTCCTGCATGCTGCTGCATCCTTCCTTGCTCCTTCAGGTCGCGGAGCTGCCCGCTTCCGAGAGACGCGGCGGAGTGGGGGAAAGGGGCGAGGAGGGGCGTGGCGAGGGAGGCTTTATTTGGCCGCGGGCACCTCGCTATTGACCCGGGAAGCCCTCCCCTCCGCCCTCCCCGCCCCGCCCAACCCCACCCCACCCCACCCTGCCCCGCCCCCTGGTGCTTCGCCTGCGGCCCCTCTCGCATTTCATCTCGCCGGGTTTAAAAGCCTGGCGCGGCGGAAGCGGGGTGGGGGCGAAAAGGGGTGAGGGGGGAAGAGAGTGGCGGGGCGGGGCGAGGCGGGGCGAGGCGGGGCGAGGCGGGGCGAGGCGGGGCGAGGCGGGGCGAGGCGGGGCGAGGCGGGGCGAGGCGGGGCGAGGCGGGGCGAGGCGGGGCGAGGCGGGGCGAGGCGGGGCGAGGCGGGGCGAGGCGGGGCGAGGCGGGGCGAGGCGGGGCGAGGCGGGGCGAGGCGGGGCGAGGCGGGGCGAGGCGGGGCGAGGCGGGGCGAGGCGGGGCGAGGCGGGGCGGGGCGAGGCGGGGCGAGGCGGGGCGAGGCGGGGCGAGGCGGGGCGAGGCGGGGCGAGGCGGGGCGAGGCGGGGCGGGGCGGGGCGAGGCGGGGCGAGGCGGGGCGGGGCGGGGCGAGGCGGGGCGAGGCGGGGCGAGGCGGGGCGAGGTGGGGCGAGGCGGGGCGAGGCGGGGCGAGGCGGGGCGTGGCGGGGAGAGGCGGGGAGGAGCGCGGCGAGGCGGAGCAGAGTGGGACAGGGGGGGCGGGGCAGTGTACGGGGAGGGGAGATAGCGAGCGAGCAATGGCGGGAGAGGCTGGGCTGCCTGAGCCGGTGCACCGCAAATTACTCCTACCTGCCCCCGCTCCGCCAGCGCCGCCACCCCTCAAGAGATCAGCCTTCCCACACCTGCCCCCGGCCACCGCTTGGCGCTGCTCGCGCGTCTCTTGTGCTCCTGCGCTGGGCTCGCTTCTGCTTACCAACTGGTTCGCGTTTCAGCTGGTTTCCTATTTCGAAACTTGCGACTGTTTGCGAATTAATAGGAGATACGTGAGTATCTCCCCGCTTAATAGTTTCTCTTCTTTTTTTTTATCATCGTAGTATCACTCTTACCTAATTTGTTCTTTTTGTTTACTGCTTATTAACTACTTAATGCTAGTGTTTATTCTACGGTTCATCTGTTTTTTTTAATTCACCATTCTCTCTTTTGCCTACATTTGATATCCTATCTCGTTCGATTTATATTTTCTTCTAACAGTCTTATTTTCTGTTTGTTCAATTTCGGTTTTGGAAAACAGTCACTATTTAAAATTTAATTGTTTCATGAAAATTTGCATCCACAATGACTTCTATTTCCCCCATTTTTCTCTGACCTATTTTTCTTCTTTGAGGTTAACTACTTACTTTCAGGTTAATTACTTTGAGGTTAATTACTTTCTTGCATACAGTTTACGTAGAATAGAGTAAGATTTATAATGCTGTAGCGAAAAGGATAATTTATTGGCTTGTTTTGTCAGCTCCTAATATAGAAATAGTGGGTTATTCTGGTTCCTACACGTACTAAGTAGTAAGTACTTTAACATTTAAGCAATCAAAAAGCTTGCTTGTTGGTACTTGATACTGAACAATTGGCTGATAAAAGTCTGTCCTTTCATCTGTGAAATACGTTAATGTCTAAATCGTAAGCAGAATTTTAGCCAAAATTGATATTTCCCTATTGGTGTGGTTGAAGTTCTAGTTCCTAGAATTTGCATACGATATTTTGATTTTGGAGGAACGGTACTTTATTTGATGCCTCCACTCCATTTTGTATATTTTCTCAATAAAGACGCTAAATTTGTTCTTTATTTTTTCTGCAGTAGAAGAAAGTGCACAGATAAAAGTGCAGCAGGTTCAATTTTTGTTGAAATCTCTGATTTCTCCTAAATTAATTACAAGTATTGCGAGAAAGTATGTGTTGGTATAGCAACGCTAGTTATTTCTAACAGTTCTCCTCTTCTTTATTTTGCTCGATTTTTATTTTTTCATCCGCACTATCACTGCTTTCGCAAACCATTTCATTCCCAAATACTACGCAAAGCTCTCCGAGTACATTGTTCAGACCTCGTATTCTCACCGCTCCTTTATTATTTTTTGATGGATTCTATCTTTTCTTCTTCCTCTTGCCTTCTCCGTCTTCCTCTTTTTCCTTGTCCCCGTGCAATTCCCCCGGTTCGTCCACGGAGTGCTAACCGCCGGCCCCGCCCCCACCGCCGCCGCAGCGATCCGGGCAGGTATTAGTCCTCCGGAGCGAGCGGCGCACCTGCGAGCCGGCCGCAGCGCCCTCATCCCCTCATCCCCGCGCTTATCCCCCCTCCTACCTCATCCGCCGGCGAATGAGGGCGCCCCGGGGCCGATCATCGCCTCCTCATTTACTCTCCGGTGTTCTCTTCCAACCTCTTCGCGCTGCGCCGCTCTTCTCGTCTCGCCTTCTTCCACTCCCCCGCCCCGCCCCCGCCACCACGCCGCCCCCGCCCCCGCCACCCCCGCCGCCCCGCCGCCCCCGCCACCCCCGCCGCCCCCGCCCCGCCCCCGCAACCCGCCCCGCCCCCGCAACCCGCCCCGCCCCCGCAATCCGTCCCACCCGCCTAGCCTGGCCTGGCCTGGCCCCGCCTGGCCTGGCCCCGCCCCGCCCCCGCCCCCGCTCCCGACCCGCCTCGCCCCGCTCCGCCCACGGCCCGCGGGCGAGACGAGCTTCCAGCCACCGGAGCTCCTGAGCCGCATTCTTTCAATGCGTCGAGTGATTGAAATCACTTCTCTATAGACACACTGCCTGAATGTATCGAGACTAGCTGAGAGATAATATCCCTCATTCGAGCGTAGAGGTAGTACGTATTGAAGCACTAGTTACTAATTTCTGGAGCGTATTATATCACAATCTCCCGTAGTAGATTATTATTCCATTAAAAACCTTTTCGCTATTCTTCTGTACAAACATGCTGTAAATTATCAGTATCCTACCTTTTAGAAATACATTAACTTTAAATTAAACTTGTATATTGGACAAGTTATCATTTATTGAATTCACGTGTTCATTAAATTTGTTAAATAAAGCCAAGTTTATAAAGCCTGTTGTCCGATAAAATATAGTGTTTCCTCAAGGTCACGAGATGACAGGAAATGGAATCACTGGCATCCAATCGGGAACTTCAATAACAAAAACTTAAGGCTTCCAAGTTTCCGATTGGATGGCAATGATTCTCTTTCCTCCCAGCTCGTGACCTTCAGGGGACACTCAAATGATATCAGACAATATACGTAATGTCAACGATTGAATATATAGTAAAGAAAATAGTTTGCATTATTCCGCACTGAATACATTATAGTATTGTAACATTACGGTTTTTATTATGTAATGGTTACGATAAATTGTTGTAAGAGTTGGTATTTTTAATTCTACGACATCACAGTAGATAATTACTGCCAGAATCCTCTTCGTCTTATGAAACAGAAAGTTATGTTTTTTAGTTGATAGACTCCTGTACATAAAACGCATTCCCAATGATTTACAAAGATATCTTCATCACTTTGAGAACACAGATGTTACAGCAAGGGCAGAATCAGGATGTAGTGCCAAAGGAAGACGACCAAAATCGACGGGGAGTTTTAGTGTTACGATGAAAATAACAGAGACAGGAACACGTACTTGTATACACAATTCCCATCTGCAGTTCTTACCGTTGTTACAAATTGTAACAAAAAAGCTTAACTTGTTGCATCTTCAATAGATCGTTCATTATATCAACCAAAAATATAATTTAAGAGAACTGTGTACAGAATTATATTTGATCTTATCAACAAAACCAATAAAATGATACCTTAGAAACATGAAGCATTAAAAACACTTGTCATGTTAGGAACAAAAACGAACATACTACTATAAGGCACTAGTAAGGTACGGAACGTAGAAATACGACTATTATTTCTCATTTAGGTCATTGCATGTTGTAGCTAAAGCCACATAATTAATAAACTCTTCAAATTTCAATTACGATTCCCCGTCCTCTTCTGAATTCCTCTACTGACGCAACGGTAAGCATTTGAATCGCCCCACGTGCCTTGCCCCATCAGCTACCGACTGCGCAACACCCTGCCTGCCTTTTCGTGCACTCTGTAAGAGCGCGTGCCTCTGCACCCTCACTGCCTCGTTGACGGCCGTAAAACGCTCTTGTTCCGCGGCGGGGGTAGCAGGGTGGCGGGGTGGTGGGGATGGCGGGGTGGCGAGGGCGGAGGGGTGACGGGGGCGGCGGGCTGGCGGGGGCGGCGGGGTGGCGGTCGCGGCTAGGCGGCGGGGGCGGCGGGGGGCGGGGGCGGCGGGGGGCGGGGGCGGCGGGGGGCGGCTGGGTGGCGGGCGCGGCTGGGTGGCGGGCGCGGCTGGGCGGCGGGGGCGGCGGGGGAGGCGGGGGCGTTGGGGGCGCCGGGGTTGGCGGGGGCGGCGGGGGCGGCGGGGGAGGCGGGGGCGGTGGGGGCGCCGGGGTCGGCGGGGCGGGGTGGCCGGCGGGCGGCAGGGACAGCGGGGGCGGCGTGAGCGGCGGCGGGGTCGCTGGCGGGGGCGGCGGCGCTCGCGGCAATCTGACCCGGCAATCGCGTGCGGCCGATTGAAATCGGCCATAAACGTAATGAACGGAACTGGAGTCGAACCCGCGACGCGCAGGAAGGCGGGTGACGCTTCAATTTCCAGCTTGTGGTAGGGGCGGGTCGTGACTGTCGTCCCCGCACCCATTTCCACCCATCTGTCGCTGTTCTCACCGTACATCCCGTCTCCCAGCTCTCACCCCTCTCAACCAGTCGTGTCCTCAACAATCACCCAGAACTAACTCATTTTTTAACCTGCTTTTACTCAATTATCGAGTGCTCACCCCTGTCTCACTACCCTTTTAATTAACTTTTACCCCGTTTCCACTATATTTTCATCCGCTCTCATCCTGCTCTTACTCTTCGCTCTCTCTCATCTTACTCAACTTTTCCCCGTTCTCACTATGTTTTCATCTGCTCCCATGCTGCTCTTACCCCTCGCTCTCTCCGAAGTTACACAACTTTTACATGAGACTCGTTCTTCTTTTACACCGCCTTCACTCGCTCTAACATTGTTTTTGCTCTTTCATTGTTCTTTTACCTCGCTCATCCGTAGCTCTCAAATTCCTCACTTACCAAGCCCTCTTAGCCACTCTCACTCCGTTCTCATTTCTCTTTCAAATCTCACCCCTGCTTTTCCGTGCTCATCTCACTGCACTCCGACGTGGCTCCACTCTCATTGTGGTCTAAACCCTCTCTCACCCGATTCCCATTCACTTCCGACTGCGACCTAAGTAGAATTACAATTAAACAAATCGTGTGGATAAAAAGACATTTTTAGCAAACATTTTCAAATTTTTTAAACACATTTTGTTTTATACAGTGAGATATCCCTACCTTTTATTTCTGCCCTCATCTATGCCCGGAGTATCATATTCATATTTCCCAAATATTTTTCCATCCTTTTCTAGTATATAGTAGTACTTTTGTGCCCCCATATGCCCACACTTTTTGAAATGTGTGAAATTTTATTCTTGAACGCATCAATACAATCTCTAAAAAAGTTTCAATATCTCTTGACCCAGTGTTTTTTCAGTGTTCACGCATTCAACACAAATAAGTTAGTATATATAATTTGCACAGTCTTGCAAAAAATATGAATGAAATATGAATGAATATGAATCTTAACCAAATTTTTTGAGTCAAAAAAGAAAAGAAAGAAATATTTGACAATAAACACCACAATTAGGTATTATTTTAATTGCTTTTGATCAATTACGTCTCTTTATGAAACTGTAAACAATATTTCCATTTATTTATATGTCAATTACTCGATTCGTTTTCGGCTATTCTGAAAAGAAGGTACATTTAAAATTATTTTGTGGTTAACGTTCTATTGCATTTACTAGCAAATATAACAGTCTCCATTTCTTCGTATAAAACGTGTCTGTATCTCGCCAAAAAATCTGCACTAAATGCGAAGGGCGCTGTCCGGAGTCACACATCGCGCGCCAGGGGCCAACCCGTGGGCCGCAGCCTGCGCCCGGAGAAGAAGAAGAAGAAGGTTTCGGAGAGAAAGACGGCGGGTCGCGCCCTCGGGCCGCACAAAAAGTTCCTCGGCCGTCATCTGACGTCACAACAATGTCGCGACTTGGGCGAACACGCTCCGGCGCGATTCTGCGTTCGCTCCGGGCCTTCTCCGCCCCGGACTCACTCTCGTCCTCCCCCCCGCGTCCTACTGCTTGGTCTGTCTTCTTTCTCTTTTGTTCCGCTGTCAAACGCCGCGAGGTCCAGCGTACTTCCAGTGCTGCCGTCGTACTGTTGGGACGGTATTCTTCCCTTTGCCTAAGGAACGCATTTTAGAATTTCGAAATAGTGCTGCATTTTAGAATTTCGAAAATTATTATCTCTTTAAGATAATTATATAATATTTCGTAGTAATTATCCCGAAAATAATCCTCTGTTTGCGATAACTATATTATATTTCCTAGTGAGTGTTTCTCAAAATTAAGATAGTAAAATTATATTTTACCGAAGGATAAGTTAACTAGCTATTGAAATTTAAGTTAATTAGCAAAAGGAATTCCCACACAGGGAGCATTGTGTAAACATATTTTATCCTTCGAATAATATCAAAACTTTTCTCTCATCTGCGTCCCGCTTATTTTCATTTTCAGAAGCACACATCACAAGCATGTGCGTTTTATCAAAATTTATGTTCAATTATATATTACTCACGATATATTTAAAAAACTGCATGAATCAAAATAAATTATACGAATTGATATTTATATCGTCTTCACTGTAAATTATCAAATCATATCTACCTTATTAATAATAGAAACATACAATATTACCGTATATACAATTATACAAAAATAATCGTGAGAGAATCACTAAAAATATAAACCACTTCCAAGAATATGTGTAAAACTTGATCCTATGTTGAACGTTAAGTAACGTGTGATTGTGTGTGTCACAACTACTCCCTTGAGACTTCTGTAGCAGCACCCTAATGTGTTCTCTACCCCAGTTTTCTAGTTCTTCAGCTGGCAACACTCTCCCGCCTTCGTACTTCGCGCTGCGGAACCTAAATCAACTTAATTGTGATCCACCCCCGCTTTAACTTTCACCCCGCCACCGCTGCCTTCGTCGTCGTCGTCGTCCCCGCTGCTGCCGTCGCCGCCGAGTTGACAAAATCACGAAGTTGCGACTGTTTGTCCATTTCTTGTGGAGTTGTCGCCGCGAGTTCCGCGCGACGGGAGGGGGAGGGCTAACAGCGTGGCCTGTGGAGGGGGAAAGAGGGGGTGCGAGCGAAGGGGTCGAAACGGCGCCAGCAGTGGATCACCCTTTTAGCGCAGGGGTGCACACGCCGGCTGAGGAAGCTCAAGAGAACAACTGTTGTCCAATGTCTGCCCACCGTCCGATGTCTGTCCGTGTGGCCGAGATCGCTATGGTAGTAGTGCCGTGGCAATCTCGGGCCGAAAGATCGCGGGTTCGAGTCCCACGAGAAGCACGGTTGTATTTGTGTTGGTCCTTTCACCGCTAATCATCACCATATCCCTTCATTCAGTATTCCCTTCTAAAAACGAAGAAGGCCCTTATCCTTAGTGGTGTCTTATCTGGCTAATAATAAAAAGCAATAAAATAATGTCTGCCCAGACGGTTCTAAGGTGCGAGTCCCTACAGTGTTGACACTAGCTGCATAAATCGACTTCAGTCGCCCTCTAGAGTATCATTATAGCGGCCAGCTGCTATGATCGATGATTTTCGTGTTTTTTGCGATCAATACCAGGCCAATCACGGAGTAGTATCTTAACAAATGGGACACGCACCGTTCTTACTTTCGATATTTCTTCCCTCAACCTTGTTGCTTAACCACTTACACATTCGCACCCTTGCATTCACTACATTACCACACGTGTTTCGTTGGCGGAAATACTAAGAACAGGGAAACCATGCAAGCCGTCTTTGAAGTCGACGCTGGATTAACTTTACCGTAAGAGAGGTCTGTGGATTTAATATGCACTATACTTACGACTAATGATCGCAGTTGATTTGCCCGGAAGCACGGAGTAAATAATAATCAATCAATTACTAGCGTACACAGCTGATTGTGCGGAGCGAATACGCTCTACAATATGTGTGGAAATGTGTCATTATACTTCCTTGTCGAAAAAGAAAATGCAACGAACAAATTAAATTCAGGGAAACTGTGACAAAACCAGGTTAACTTTCTTAATTTAGTGGGAGAGCCGTCAAAAGAGTTTTAATACGATGATGACCCATTACATTACTCAATTTAAAACTTCTTTCGTTGTAACTAAACTAGGTCGGACTGTATTGAAAGAAGGGATCATTTTTATGATTATATAAGTAATCAAATTTCACCCAAAATATTCAAAGTATGCGAAGTAAAATATTTATAATATTTGAAATATAAACTTTTCATAACAAAGCATAAATTGTCTTTGAAATGGTAGGACACTACCGAAATGAAAATATTTCCCTGCAATATCTAATTATCCACCAGTTTCCACATTTCTTCGATTTTTTCAATTAGTCATATTTTTGTTATGATTAATTAAAATCAACTACGATAAATAAAGGGTGTTATATGGTATCAATTATTGATACCAGACAACATCCTTTATTTATCATGATAATAGAAGGCATGTACCTCACCAGCGTTCTTATTAATAAAATCAACTAGCTAATGGGATTATATATGCTATACTATCAGTTTTATTGCATTATGCGACACACGAAATGTGCATGTTACTCACATTATTAGATGGCCAATTCTAATTAAAATACAATCTTCTGAGATTCTCTTGCAAAGAAAACAAATTATTTTTAATGTATTTTCTCGAAATAAATGTTCGTTTCAGTGTGTTTTAAATTTTGTGCAGCAATGCAGCATTGATGGCTGTAGAAATGATGGTTGTAATAACGACAACTTGAATGTCAATAGAACTTTGAGATTGAGCCAATCATTTAAAGAACGGAAACCTCACAAACAGTTCATAATTGTTTGAAACAAATGCAAAATAATCGTAAAACTCAGATGACTCAAATGCAACATTACCGTTGACTCTGAAGCGATTTGGATCCGGAGATCATTGAGTTCGACTCCCGCCGGTGGCGGATATTCGATACCGAATAGACTGCTAGGTCTAATACATAGTCATATTTTTGTTATGATTAATTAAAATCAACTACGATAAATAAAGGGTACAACCGCTACCTTGAAGATAATTTTAGTGTCTGACTGTTATTTAGATTAGATTTATTAATAATTCTGCAATTAAGTGTGAGAACTTGGTGGCAGAATACACTAACTTAACAATACAGAAATTAACAACTATACAAACTCTACAAACGTTATAAATCTCATGAACATTTCACCGTGCAATCTTTCATAGAACTCCACTTCACCAAACTTCACTTCACCACACTTCACCGCACTGCGATACAGCGAGCTGTAATGTCTTTCTTACTCACTCGTTTCTCTCAGTTATACAACGTCACAGCACTTCACGCCACTGCACTGCACATAATAATAGTAATAATTATAATAATAGCAATAACAATAATGCTAATAATGATAATAATAATGATAATAACATTAATAATAATAACAACAATAATAACAACAACAATAATAATAATAACAATAATAATAATAATAATACTTAATTACAAAGAAGACATAGGTAATTGCACTGAATTTTATTAAATATATTTATAACATATCCACATTCAAGAAACTAATTTATTTTCAAATTTGCTCAGGCTTTGAGGAAAGAGATCAAAGATTGTCACAGGCAAACTGTTCCAGTCCCTAATAGTGCGATTCGCGAATGAATATTTCCCAACGTCCGTTTTCTGAATTCTTGTCTGAATTTTGTGCATGTGATCCGCTCTGCCGAAATATGTAGGTTTCCCTAATCGACTTTGAATTTATGATCTGCAGTATTCGGTAGTTTTGTCAACAAAACCACGTAAGTATTGGAGCAATACCCTAACAATCGTGACACCGTTCGCGTCCGAGTCTTCGTCCTAGTCACCTCCTCTGCATACACACACCCGCTTACAATTACATGCACAAGTCTACCACATATATCTGGAGACCAGACAGGAGCTTAGAGCTTGTCTCAACTGAGGGTTGGGTTTTCTAGCTGGGAAAGACCCCCGGAGGGGGAAACCCCATAATCCAATGTGCAGGTGGTCGCTGGATTCATCGCAAGAGACACATCAGAACCTCTCGTTATATACCATAAAATACAATTACGGGGATAATAACCGTCTGTCACACACCCTTGACCGTCTCAGCCCCCGAGTTTACATTCTCCGCTCTCACCCATGCCAGCGCCTCCTTCAGCTCTCACTTCCCCTAGGTCCTAGGTCCTAGGTGCTTGTCCGAATAATGGCAGGATTATCGATACCAGCTAGAGAGTGGCCGAGATCAGTCGCTGTCTGGAAGAGAATTCTAGCGGCCGGCTGCTCTGATCGGTGGTCTTCCATGGTTTCACCGAACATCGCCAGGCGAATGCTGGAGCAGTACCCGAACAAAGGGGCCACGGACCGCGCACGATTTTTTCTTCCTCTTCCTTGTCCTATCTTTACCCCTTACATACTCTAACATGCACTACACACTGCTACACATGCCGGAAAACCGGTCGTGAGCTTAGAACTGTGCCCTGCACTTGGGAGATACCTGGTTGAGAAAAACCCCGCTAAACGACGGTAGGACGGCGCCGAATCTAGCCCTCCAGCAGGGGAATATCTCCGCCCTCCTTCCCCCCCCTGAGGAAATCATGCACTACACTTACGGGACTCCTGACCTGTGCAGTTGAAGAGCCCGTAATCAGTATTTAATCAATCAAAAAAACTAAGGACCAAAGCAGTTCTCGGGCCTGAAAACCGAAATTAATAGAAACCTAAATAAATCATCAGAAGTTGTTTTTCATCCGAACTGAAAAGCAGACGCTTTGGCATTTAAGTCACCCAGCCCCTGCCTCTGCCGTTCACATTTTCTGACATCATTTTGGAAGACAGGTTTGGAGACCCCTGACTCGGCGTCTCCCCGGGCGCAGCCGCCGATGCCGGCGCCTCTGTCTTCGCCCCCCCCCCCCGCCCCGCCCGAACCTTCACAGTCGCTGCGCAACGTTCTGCAGCCTCTGAGCCACGACCCAAGGCTACGCTCGCTCGTGGCACTCTTGTTACGAATTGCCACTGCACTTCTTCGCCGCCCGTTATATGTAATTTTATATTGGGTTTTAGAATCTTGAGTATTAAAATGCCATGGGAATTTATAATAGATCTTTCTAGAACTTACAATAATTAATATTTCGTTTCCTTATTCTCCGTGCCATTTTATGAATATATATTCTCTGCGCAATCGTGTTTGCAAGACCGTATTATTTGTATTTACGCATTATATGTCCCGTGGAGAGCAATTGACCTCTGTGCCGTTTGATTCCGGGGTTTCTAGTCGGTCACCTAACCAGTCACCTGCGATGTCTCGAGTTCACTTAACTTCTGTGACTTCCCGAGGTTAACGATTTCGGCTAGAAACGCGGTTTCCGCGATCACGACCGTTCAGTACAATCATCCTGGATAGTCTGGATGACCTATGGAAACCGCGAAAATTCCGCTTAATGTGGTCGGCATGTGGATTAAACCCAGGCCTCGTGATTTTGAACATAAGGCGCTACGCCCTGAGCCACTTTGCTGGGTAAGATTTTATTATACGAGATCCTAACTATGCGGAATATGAACAATTATTATAGGTGCCATAAATTTGTTTGTTTGCTTTCAATTTCTAAGTGGAACTTTCTTCTTTTCTTTATATAGTTTTCTCTTATTTCACATGCGTAGCACTCCCCTGGCTGCTTTATCATGGCTCCTTACCTGCCACTGCTGCCCCCCCCCCCCCCCCGCGACCGCCGCCGCCATCACAGCGGTCTCCGAGGTCTTCCTACGCCCAAACTCCCCTGAGAGCCCGGGTGATGGATGTGAGGCGTCACCACGACCCCCTCCACCCACACCGTCTCAGCCCCCGAGTTTACACTCTCCGCTCTCACCCACGCCAGCGCCTCCTTCAGCTTTCACTTCCCCTCCGTTTCCGTACTTGTTTTCGACCTCATCCCCACCTCAATCTTTGCCTCCGACTCCACGTCCTCTTCTCCTTCCCAGACCTCGCATTAGCCTCCATGTTAATGTAGCATTCGTCAACGTCACGGCCTACCCCTTCGCGTTTCTCAAACTCCGCCTCTTCCATCTTCTCCGTCTACTCCACCACCACCATCGCACATGATCACACACCAAGCGTCTTTCTCGTATACCATTGCCACTGCCTCCTATACTTCAACCTCTACGACCACGTTAACTCCAGGGCTATCCCTACTTTCCTGTATATCTCCACTCAAGGCACAATCTCCACCTGTATTTCCACATTTTACACACGCACTTCTTAAGATTCCAGCAACTCATTCGCCCCCGCTTTTGCCTCTGTCATTGTTCCTGTCTCCGAATTCACATCCGCCTTCGCCTCTACCTCCTCTCCCCTTCGGCTTCCACCTCTGCTTCCGCCTTCTCCTCTCCTCCGCCTCTTCCTCCTTCGCCTCCACCGCCTCCTCAGTCTCCTCCTTCAGCTCCTCCTCCGCCCCCACCTCCGTCCCCTCCTCCTCCTCCTCCTCCTCCTTGGCCTCTTCCTCCGTCTCTTCCTTCGCATCTCCTCCACCGCCTCGTCCTCCTCCGCCTTCTCCTCCTCCGCCTCCTCCTCCTCGTCTTCCTCCGCCTAATCCTCCACTCATCCGCCTCCTCCCCTGCCCTTCCTACATCTTCTCCACCGCCTCTTCCTCCGCCTCCTCATCCTCCTCCACCTTCTCCTCCGCCTCTACCTCTCCTTCCACATCCTCCTCCTTCTCTTCTTCCTCCACCTCCCCCACTACCTGTATCTCTGTCTCAGCCATCGCCTCCATCTCCATCCCCACCTTCCACTCCATCTTCACTTCCACATCCTCCAACGCCTCCGCCTCCGCCTCCACATCCACCCCCACCTCCACCACCACCTCCACCTCCACCTCCACCTCCACCTCCATCTCCATCTCCATCTCCATCTCCATCTCCATCTCCACCTCCACCTCCATCTCCGTCTACACCTCCACCTCCACCTCCACGCCAGTCTCCGCCACCTCGGGTCCCTCTCGACCGCCAGGACGCGGCGTGCTCCACGTCCCCGCGCGCCCAAGGCCCCCTGCAAATTAATTGGGGTTTACCGTTCATCCGCAGGCACACTCATAAGTGCAGATTTACGCGCACGGGACGCGCGTCACTCGTCGCAGGCGCCGCGACGCCTTCTTAATGCGCCCCAGACACCCGCGAAGGCTCATTTGACGGATTATCCTACTTCGCGGCGTAGCGCTGAGGAAACAAACATGCTGCGGATGCGTGGATGAGTTTGTTACGGTACTTTATCACGGTACATTTCTAAGCATTTGTATATAATCGTAGATTTCTTGAAGGGAGAATTTTAAAAAAAAGTTTGCCTGTGTCAGTGGTTGTAAAACATCTACGTTAATATGAAGCACCTAAAGAATCTTTCCTTCCAAGAAAATTGTGATGCGTCAGTTTTTAATACATATATCGCTGAATTTGCTGTAATGTATATATATATATATATATATATATATATTTATATTTATATTCATTAATTGACCTTCGTTCTTCAGAATTAAATTTAATTTATAAAAAACTGAAATTTAATATATTTTGTGAGCACGTTTTTCAAGGTATTAATTGTGACTCGTGTATGAAAAATCGAAATTTTGTAAATGAACACTTTACTAAGGTTAGGTAATATATAAAGATCAGGACAAAACAAGAATTACTAATATACGTATTGGCTATGATTTGTATACAAAACAACAAAACTAAAAATAAAGATCTATTTTTCAGTAATAAACGTTGTGAGAATGTCAAATGTAACACATTCTTTCTCTATTATTACTTATAAATTACACGATATATAATATTCTGACTACAATTCTATCCCGGATTGAAATTCGGTTATTGAATTACCGTATCTCTTAATGCCAATTCAGTTAATTCTGATGTTACAGCAGAATCTTAGATTAATGAATGCGTTATTAGCTACTGCGGTTTTAGTATTAAAGCAGATGCAAATTGTTTATCTGTGATCAGAGCTTTGGTTATATACGATACCCAAATTTCAGTTCAAGAGAGGAATATAGAAGACTGATTCATAAAGAACGATGGGATATTTGATTCCATACGTTTCCTGATATTTGCGTTCTATGCAAAATCCGAATATAAAATTTGAATGCAGGTACTTGCCTTCACAATAGGAATTAAGGTACTAGTTTCAATGTATAATTTTAAACAATATGTGTAACTGGGGAAATGGACGAGTACATTCATTACGAGTACATTCATTTATCATATTTATGTATATTTTTGGCATTTACAAATGGACCTGCAGGTTTGTGTGAAGTAAACAAATCACCGAAATTTTTCATAATGTATCTGTCATTGTTTGATTACGCAGATAAGCTAGAAAATCACAATGTGTGAGCTCACAAACTTCACTCTGTGTTAATTTAGTGTTAAATGTTCTCTTTTGCTTTGTTCTAATTGTAGAGATATTTTAGAGGATAAATCCAAGCGATCTCTGTGAACTCCCAAATAAAGTATAAATGAAATTGGTAATAATTCAGTATTTTCTAATGATGATAATTTATTGCCATATTTTAAATATTTTACTCTTTTATCTATTGGATGAATTGCTTTATGATTTTATCAAGTAGTATCTATTTCATTCAATTGTTTTTCTCTGCAGTCCGATATTCTTTTTAGTATATTCAATGGGCTATTGCGGGAAGGAATTTCATTGTTGCTTCCCGTGCTTTCTAATTTAATCGGGAATGCCATATCACTAAATGCAATTCGGGAAAATATTTGCAATGAAATATTCGCGTTAAACCTTCAGCTAACAATTTTTGTTTTGAGAATTGTACTACCATAAAATTATCTCCTTTCAGTAGACAATGGTTATTTTGATACCGTCATCTCATATATTGAGTGTCGCAAAGTTCCTTCAAAGAGAGAAAATTTGGTTTGTGAAGATAAAATGCATAAAATGCAGTTGAAGATGAAAATGTGAAATGCATCCCCAAGAATATAATTACTTATTTTGTTCTTCAGGCAAAAAGAAAAAAATTACCATGGTTAAACAATAAGAAAAATAATTATGAAAGCTTTCATGAATGTATTCTTATTTTCTAGTTACTTTCGCTTTATGCAGCAAAAGAACAACAATATTTTGTATAGAAAACAATGGTTAATTTACAAAAAACTCTAACGATAATATGGCAAAAACTATGCACCGCATTTTGAAATATAATTTCTAAACCAAGTAAACACACCTAGACGAAATTATTCATGGTGTACCCTGTGTGATCCCTATAACCGAAATAGTTGATTTTCCTGCAGTGCATTTAGGAATTTTTCTATTTAAAGAAATTTATTTTGTCATTTGCGAGGGTTGATGGTAGTTTTTAGACAAGCTGTCCTTTTGACGTTGAAACACTAAAAATGTAATGGCTCGCAACGTGGGCATTGAAGAGAATTCAATACCTACTAGCATGGAGACGAAAACCGGCCGGTAGAATCACTAAAATATTTTTTTTATTAATTTCGATGGTGTAGTTTTTGGCAATAGCACGTGTACTCAATGATTAATTCAACGCCATTTCCCACGCGTAGCACTCTTCAGATGTTCTGGAGTGCGTCAAAATGGTGTCCTTGTGGCTGGTGCGGCTCTTCGTGAACGAAGCTCCGGAGCGCGTCCGGCCCGCAAGCAGCCGCCCCCGCGCGTTGTCCCCTTTAAGCGCCGCCCGGGGGCTGCCCCCGCCCCTGTCCCCGCCCCTGTCCCGGGCCCCGCCCCCGCGAGGTCCCGTCACCGCCTCCGGGCGAGAAGAAATGGGGTGAAAGCCCCGAGAATCTCGGGAACCTTTCGCGGGCTCCTTTGATTCCGAAAATTAGTTGAAGTGTCGCGGTGCGGCAATGCGGACGCGCGCTGCGGGGTGGGGTGGGGGGCGGGACGGGAGGTGGACGGTGAACGGAAAGTGTGGGACGGAGGGAGGTGGCGGGATGGGGGAGTGCAGGGTGGAGAGCGGAGGCTGGAAGATAAAGGGAGAGAGTCGCGAACGTGCATGGCGGAAGGAGACGGAGGGAGTGGAGAGTATGAAGGGCGGTGGTCCTTGAGGCGAGACCGCTGCTGCCGAAGCGGTCCCTCAGTCACCTCCTGCCGTTCGGCCTTGTCCTCCAGCCCTGCTCTTCGGCCAGACTCTTTGGTCCTGCTCCCCGGCCGTGCCCTTCGACCTTGCCTTTCAGCCTTGCTCTTCGGCCTTGCTCTTTGGCCTTGCCCTTATCCCCTGCCTTTTCGCCCTGCCCTTCGACACTGCCCTTCTACCCCGCATTGCCTATCGGCTGTACATGTCGGCCCTGTCTTCTACCGCTTTCGCCTGAGAGGTAGCAGACTGCCATCACCATTTCAAGATCGACCCTCTGTTCGCGTGTTCTGCAACAAAAGGTCCCGAATGTTCTTGTAATTGCCTTTTATTTCTTTCCGTTCTCCTCTAATTCCCTTCTTCGTTGAGTCCGCTACTACCTTTTGGCTTATCTGACTATTTCTTCTCTTATTATTTTCACGCCTAACTTCATAAGAATAGAAGGTATTGTAATCGTGCGTAGAAAATAGAATATTTTCGACAGAAAATCTCTTATTGCCGGTCTTCGAAAAACTGGATAAATCTTGATCTTTTATATAAGAAATAACTTCCTCTAACACGCTCTGTAGTATGATCCATATAATGTGTGTTCTTGGTTCCGAAAACTCGATTGACGGCAAATCATCTATTGTCCGACAGATGGCGTGCGATCCGACAGATCGTGGAATGCTTGAGGTTAACGCTAGCGCCGGAATCGATTAAATGCATCCCTAATTCGATCCATCGAGATGAAGATAGTAAATAATTTTAGTTCTCAGATAAAACATTTGAAGTTAATACACGTATTACAATATTTCTCAATTTCTCAATAATTTTAATATTTTCCAGAGTTTTGTTTTGAACTCCACTCATATTTACGATAAAAGATTTCTCTATTTAATAAAATATCATTTTGCTTATTTTTTTACTTACTAACCATTCCCTGATAGTTATTGTTACTGCTCGATACCAATAGACGTACGGAAGGTTGTAAAGAATACTGACAAGGAAAATGTAAATCCCACATTAATATAACTACAACTTTTTAAACTTAAACGTATGATAAAACTGTACTTTTTGTAATTATAAATAAAGTACCATACGTTTTTTCGGTCAAAGCGTCCTAAAAGTTGTTTGTAGGAAGCTTCAAACAGTTCATTTCACTATCAAAACTGCATGCTTTCTAGGCCTCGCAGTATTTGTTTTGAAGAGTTGCTGTGTGCTGCTTCTCTGATGAAGATGCCCTCTGGCATTTCCATCTTTTCCGTTCTCTCGAACATCGGCAAACACTCTCGACTTCTTTCGTGGTGGCGAAACTCGGGTTTTCTATTTCGTCCTTCTGATTAGAGGGACTCGAATAAGCAATTCAATGAATTCTCATTGAGGAGTTCTAAGTGGTGGAAATAAAAAAAATTGGAATCAATTAAGCTCATGGACAAAGAAGCATAGGACTATTCCAAGAATTCTTCGCTAGATAAATATCCTTGTCAGTAAAACTACCAGTAAAAGAAATAGTAAGTATATACTTCCATACAACGGAAAAGCACAATTTATTTGAAACATAACTCCGAAGTTTTCATTATATATTATTCACAGCAGTATTTTTTTTATTGATTTTTGGTGTATCTTGCATTTTGTCAGGCCTTAACAGCTTACCACATCCACCTCCTTTTAACTTTGCGTGCCCAAACATTTTCTTAAACTATTTTTTTCTTCCTTGCAGCGGATAGGTAATAACACTCCTTCCCCAGCGCGGCTCCGGCTGCCTGAGAGCACCTGTAACAATCTCAACCTGCGTTCTGTTTATTTTTTATTGTGACGAATCTCGAAGCTCTTCTGAGCCTCTCTATATAGCTCTTCTGAGTCGACAGGGCAGTGGATTTGGAATGGATGAATGATGTGACTCCTACTTGTAAAACCTATCTCACACAAGATACGCGAAACACCTTGTTTTCAATTGCTGGGTGGTAATGACAAAATGAATGATGAGGATGAGATTCATGGTTGTGTTAAAAGTACAACTAACACGTCGTGATCACATCTAGCTCTTTTGAGGAGTTCGAAATCACTCTTCAAGTTTCTTTTTTTCATATTTTGTTTGTGGTGTACATAGTTCATTAGACACTATCATATGCATTAGTTTGCTTGCAAAACTAATCTTATTTAGTAATCTTAAAACTAACTATTACCAAAACAATGGGTAGGAAGGTATCTATAGTCAGCACGTACTGTTAACAAAGAGAATGTGTACAGTAACTCGTCAGATGAGTATTGGTTTATAATTGTGTTGATATGTACGTTGAGGCGAGGTTATAGTGGATTGCGTGTGGTATAGGGTTGGCGTTTGACTTAAAGTTATTGAAGGGGTGGCCCATGTGTTTAGTGATAGGTTTTATATTCAGTTCTTGTGTAAAATGCTTGTTGGATATTAAGGTGCCTCTCGCAATTGAGCTCACTCGCCTGAACTAAAATAGAAGCTTTAAGTCTGTGTGATACACCCTACAACAAAGAAATAATTCCTTTATTGGTATTTAATACGGGTAACTGACAATTAAATGAAGAAGATATACAAAATATTGAATTCAAAATTTTAAACCATCAATTTATTTTGTATCATTTATTTATCCACCTTGCAGGAGGTGAAAACACTCCTACGGAAGTCTGAGGTATGTTACAGTCAATTAAGGTATCCAAGAAATAAAAAAAATAGTGCGGTACTATCCTTTCTTGTATATAAAAATACTCGTTATTACTTTCAAATTCCATTAATAATTATAATTAACATGAATACTTTTGCCAATACGTGAAAAGAAGAACCCAAGAATATTTACAAAAAAACAACAACTTAATATAACAGCTACAATGATTTTAACAATTTTATAATTTATAATATAGATTAACTAATATTTTAATAAATATTTTTATTTGTAAATTTAAGTCGAGAATATATACTTTTACATAATGCCTCAAAATAAATTTTAGTTTTCATGGCGCGTTTGATAGACAGCACATGCATTGATGTTTGAGAGATACTCTAATTCTCCCTGATTACGCCACAACGTGTACATGAAAAAACAGTGGTAGTTGAAGAATTGACTACCAAACATGTGCAAACGGCACGTGATCTGAATGAAAAATTGCAACAAGTCTCTTTGCAAAAAGTGATCGTCTTCGCCATTCCTGCTCACCCTAGAAATTTCCAACATTTTTTCAAAAACTTTATATTGCTAGTGACTCATTTCTATTTCCTAAATGCTCCTCATGGGTTGTGCACATCACGGCGATAGAGCTATGCAAAACGCCCTCTGCGTTCTTTGAGAGCCATCATCTCTTTTTATCATTTGACCTCCTCGCTTCCTCGGCGGCTTCCCTTCCCCATCCCCTCCCCCCCCCGCCGCGTGAGTTTTTTCGCGGCCGGAGACGCCTGCTCGCCGAGCGCTGCCTGCGCAATTATTCCCGTCCGGACGGCTCCTTATTCGCCTCGGAGAGGGCGAAGAAAAGTTGCAGAGGCCACCAAAGACCCGGAGGGCTTCGTTAAGGCCTCTGCGGAGACGGTTGAGGTGCCGGCGGCGGCGGCGGCGGCGGCGGCTAAGAGAGGAGGGTGGGTTCAAGGGGTGGCGGTGGAGACAATGGAGGGTAGAGATGGTGAGTACGCAAAGGACCATGAAGGAAAGGGGAGACGGCGCTACTGAAGGCAGTGACATCAGTGGGTACGGCAGGGACCGCGGGGGCGGCGGGGACTGTGAGGATGGCGGGGTCAGTGGGGGCGGTGAAGGTAATGGGAGCAGTATGGTAAGTAGGGGCGGTGCGGGCTGTGGGGGGTGGCGGACTTCAGAGGGAGCGGCGGGGCAGTCAGGGTGGCAGAGCAGTGAGCGACGGGTGCAGTGGAAGCTGTAGGGACAAAGAGTGCGGTGAGGGCGGTGGAGGCAGTGGGGGTGGCAGAGCAGTCGAGAGGCGGAGAAGGGAGGACGGCGTGGCAGTGACGACGGAAGGGAGTAGTAAAGTCGATAGGGGTATGGAGGCGTGGTGGGAGGAGGCAGTGAGGCCCTCGGGGGCAGTAGGAGATGTGGGGGCAGTGGGAGTGGTGGGGGTGGTGCAGGCGGTGGGGGCAGGCAGGCGGTTGGGGAGCGGGGAGCAGTCGGGGGAGGAAGAGGAGAGGGGTCGGTGGTGGGGGGAATTAGGGATGGTGGGGCAGTGTGGCTGGTAGGGGCAGTAAAGGCGGAAGGGTCAGTGAGGATGGTGAGTGCTGCGGGAGAAATGTGGTTCGAAAGGACGGCGGGGGTAGATGGGGCAATGATAGAGGAGGGGGGTGACTGGGGGGCGGAAAGTGTTGAGTGAGTGGCAGTGGTGACGGGCGCGGTAGAGGGGAGGCGGTGGTGACGACGCGAGCGGCGAGGGCGGCTACAGGGGTGGGGGTGGACAGGGGAGAAGCCACGGTTCGAAGTAGGGGGAGGGCTGTGTCTGCCCCGCAAAAGCGACGAACCGAAGCCGCAAAAAAGGTCGTTTGAATTGCGAGAGCGTCTCTCCGCCGTCGTTGCCGCCCGCGCCCCGCCCCCTCCTCCGCGCCGATTGGAGCCTGGGGTAGCTATTTCGACTAATCCCGCGCCTCTCAATCGAAGGAGCCTCGGCATGCTCGCGCTTTTTATCCCAAGAAGAGCCTTTGTCTCTCCTCCGGCCGTCGGGAATGCGGCGCTAAGGCGACTGTATGTCTACAAGAGCTACTGATGAATCCAAATACCAATCAACTGCCCAAGTTTTCGCTTAGACCGATCATGCTTCTATATTTTACGAATATGACAGAAAGATTAAAATACTGTTGCATTTCCCCGTTTAGGTTTACTTATCTTCTACAAGAAACAATACAATATGAGTAGAAATGATGTGTATCCATTTTTATCGCGAAATGTATATGGATTTTATGCAAACCTACAATATATCGCGAGAAAACATTGCATTAGTGGCCATAACTATAATATAAATCTCCAATTAACGAGATATAATTGCTACCTTATCATGATCGGCTCATTGACGGGCTCTAATTTCAATTAAGATATTAAATATGAGAAAAACACAAAATAAAAATTAGGACTTACAAAACGAAATTCGAAAATTAAATACTAAAACGAAGAAGATTTAGGAATGAATGCAAAGAAAAGAATCTGAAATGTTTGCTCAAAATTTCTAAGTTGATTTTTCGCGTGGTTCTCTTCAGTTGTATGCGAAGAAGGAAAACTAAAAAATATATCAATGAGGAAGAGAGTTTGTAAAATAATGTGAATCTAAAAGTGGCTTTGTGAGTCCTTGGGCCATGAATTACTGCTTTTATTCTCGTCGAAAATGGTAGATTTTTATCAAGCACTGAGAGCCACTTAAAAAGAGGTAGCTTTCATCCGCAGATTGTTTTCTAAATACTACGACCTGGAGGAAATCTTGAGGAATAAAGAGGAAAAAATCATTTTGCGGCGAATGAGATATTAAGCTCTCTTCAAACTACATTTATCTTTTTTTTATAAAAAGAGGAAAAATGCAAGTGACCCCAAGGATGTAGGTAAATTTCTCAATGGATTTTACTGTTAATTTTGTGGTCGCGAATTGGCCACCACGCGTCCCCCTGTGCCCTTAGAGGACCAGTCATATTCTCCCGGGGGCAAGTGCACGTGACCTTTTTGGGGGGATCAGCTCTTCTATGCTGAATTCATTTTTACACTCCAAGGTTGTTAGCCCTGCGGGGATGAAGTATAATGGTGATGGTGAAAGGTGGAGGGACAATCACAAATATACAGCCAAAAACATACACAACCAAGCCTGTGGTGGAATTCGAACCAGCTACCTTTCCAACCGAGATCGCCACAGCACTGCTTCCTTAGTGATCTCGGTTCTCCGAATCGGCCATTTTATTGTTATTATTATTATTGATGTTAATATCTATAAATGATAATTAATATTACCCTCTGATGGATTCTTTAAGCTCTACGTTAATGCTACAAGATATATTTCTTGAATCGTCCAATTAACATTATTATAAGCTTGTTGGTTATCGATTATGCGCTCTCCGCAACATAACACAAAAAAACTTCTACAAAAAAGGATTCAGTCCAGAGCCGAAACCACGTTCATCATATCGATTCAATACGTTCTCACCATGCGCACTAGCTGTAAAATGTAACCTTTTTAATTTTCTCGCACAATGTTAACGTATCCAATGTAGTACAACTCCTAAGCATTATATTGCAGCTTTTATAAAAGATTTAGTTAATTTCCTTGGTACATCATAAGGGCTATAGCACACTTTTAAAATACGTTGTGCTTCAACAGTACATACTTTCTTGCATATTTTGTAACTTTTTAAATTTACAACAGGCAAAAATTTGAACAACAATCAAACCTACACCATTTTTAAAGTGTCTTCTGTGATATACGAGAAAAAAAAGCTTGAGGCTTCATAGAAAGTAATCCAAAACGCGAAATATTGGTTTTGTACTCTCAGGAACTCTAGTTCATATAAATTTTGAAATATCAATTTCGGAGTAAATCAACTGAACTGTTTAGGCTCAAGCATTGATTACCGAAAACAAACACAGATGTTTTGCCGTCATCCATGTTCTCCGGATCAAGAACACGCAAAACGTGGCTTTTGGCTACACAACGTGGTAAAAGAATCAATTTATTACATGTAGGGACAAGATTTATCCACATTTTCGGTACCATTCCATGGCTGCGATTTCGACACATGAATCTTCCTGCCTAAACATCGTCAATTTTTAACGCAACATAATTTCAATGCATTATATTTATTGTGAAATTTAATAGGAAGGTGAGAGAATAAAAAAACTACCGGTTCTACGAAAGAAATTACTTTCTCACATTATTTCTGTTTCGCTATATTAACATTATTATCCGCTACTATTATACTTCTACATATACCTGCAATTCTTTTCCCGCTCAGAGACACGAATGCAGACTGAGTTAATTCACCGTAACTCATGTCACTATGCCACACAATCTCAGTATGAGTCAATCTCGGACCGACACTTGAAAATGTAAATGCTAGTTTCAAGTAAAGTACCATCAAAATACCCGTTTCAAGTGCCCAAAGTCTCGAGTTCATTCAGATCGATCGATAAATATCAATTTTGAAGAAAATCGACGGTTTAGTCATTAGCAGTGATAGACGTTTTGTCTTCAATAGATTTTTGAGTTTGAAGGACCCACAAAACATGGATTCTGACTTACCACGTGTTAGAAGAATTTTTTCTATATTTAGCAACTAGATTTATCCACTTTTTTGTCACCAGGGCTCGGCAATAAGAGTTTTTCTGCCGAAAATTCGGCATTTCCTGGCTCACGCTTACATAACTTTCTATGAAGTACCTTCGTAAGAGCGTGCAAGTAAAAAAAAAGAGGTGCATGTCGCGTGGTGCAGCCTCGGCGACGCATTGCGCCGCTCTGAGCAGCGGCGTGGAGGGGGGTGGGGATGGGAGGGGAAGGGGAGGGGAGGGGAGGAAAGGGGGGCTTGCGGATCGCAGGCGAGCGTGAATAATTCGGGCGTGCGACATTTTTCATGAGCCGCTCTTATTGACTGGCCGCCGCCGCCGCGCACCACAGCTGCGCCCGCCGCGCCTCTCGCCACCTCCGCCGGCGGCGCTCGCGTCGACCCCTCGCGTGCTCCCTGCGGCTCCCTGCGGATTTCAAGGTTCCTGTCGCAATGTGCGCCGTCTTTTACCATTTAATATTGTGTAAGGTATTAGCTCAAGGCAGTTGCAGGAGAGATCCTTCGATGATTGTATGTTAGACGTATTATTTGTTTAGGAAACTGAACCATTGATATTTTTTTATGAAGAGCTTTATTTTTTGAAAATATGATGTAGTATGATGACATCCTTACAATTAAAAATCGATCAAAATATGATGCAGTTTATCACTGGTTTTTGTTAAAATTTGACTTTTCAGTAAGTCTAATTCTAATAGCGACTTTGGCTGTTAGTACGAGTATATTAATTCCAAACCATTGTCTCAAATACCGAAAATTCATAACACAATAAAAATATTTTGTGTGTCAAGTCTTTGTTTTGAATTATTTAAATTACAATATTATATTAAATTACAATATTTTATGCTTTTAACAGGTTAATATGTAATGAAGGTACATCGGCATTGATTCAATCTAAAATGTAATATATTTTGTCATTATATTTAATTATTGATGCAAGAAATTGATTTTTCGTTTACAGAGTTTACAGAGTACTGAATTTATTATTTTGTTTAAATGGAAGCTTATTGCTATATCACCGTTATTTCAATTTATTAATGTATAAAAAAGCACAAAAAATCTGTAAAAGTAATATTCAAGGACTGGGCTCCGTTGGTAATACACATTATTATTTATCTGCTTGGATTAAACATTGCCAAATATATAATTCACAAAATATTTCTAGGATCTCTTCCAGTTGAATGACTATTGATATTGCTAACTTGTCAATTTAGTATGACGTATTTTTAAGAAACAAAAAACCAGATATATTAAACTTGTGATTTGATAAAGAGCAACGTACTATAAAATCTAGAAGCAAATAAAATTCCTAAAGGTGTGTTTATCGTAAACAATGAATATATTTAAAACACTAGTTACGAAATTTGAATTCAAAAAGTTAAAGAGTCATCAGAGTTCCTAAAAAAGAAACAGAACGATGTCGCTTTGTGCTCTTAATAACTCGGACATAGGACAACAAAGTAAATTATTTGAACAGACGTCATCTCCCTCACGTAATTCAAGTAGAGAATAAGGAAAGTATGGAAATTATTAGTTAGAGAACAATCAGACAGTGGAACAGCAACATATTTCAAAGCCTCTAAGTGTGCATAGTTTAGATACGTAATTGATTGAGTTGTGATAAGATTTGATGGGTAATGTAGGGATAATGTGAGGTGAAACTAAGCAGTGAAGGGCAGTGTTTAGGAAGTGATCAACGCCAATTTTCTAATTCTAATTTAATTGAGTGTAACTAGTATAGGCATCATTAAAATAACAATCATTATTGTTTATTATTATTATTATTATTATTATTATTATTATTATTGGCGTATAGGCCATTACTGACCACGTTTCATGATTAACGTGTGTAATTCTTATAGGATCAACATTTCTGCTGTATCCCTCAATGCGACTAGTTATTTACGATGATGATGATGATGATGATGATGGGTGAAGGGACAATCACAAATACGACCTAATCAGGACTCGAACCTGCAGCCTCCTGGGCGCAGACGGCTGCCGCAACCATCTGCGCCACGAGGCAGACCGTTATTGTTTGGTTTGTTATTATCATTATTATTATCATAGGGTACGAGCATTTAATTTAATATTTGACCATCTTGTGTATCTGATATAAAATTGCCAACGTTTTATGCTCAATAAAATTACTCTAATTGTTTTGGAATTCTGTCACATTACCATGCTAATAGAGAAACCTTTTCCTATTAATCCATTTTACGCAACCAAATTCAGAATAATTTTTTTGCAAAGAAATAATTTGACATTGACATCCCAGTTTCAACACTCGTCGCATGCGGATAATAAAGTTAATTAGAGCACTGAAAACTGTAATTCGGTGCTTGGTTGCGCGTTCCGTGCTGAGAAAGTTTTCTCACTGCCGTGCCTTTAGAGCTATCAGATTTCGCACAGATATCAAGTCAGCAAGTGGTTTCGTCTGATCGCCACTTTCAGTTAGAAGTTTCTTATGCACCGGCTTTTTGCTTCCCTGTTGAAAGGAAGGTTCGAAGAGAAATAATTACCTAGATTATTTTTGTTAAGTGTAGGAACAATTCTCTCTAACTTTTCCAAAGAGGACTCGAAGAGGGAAAAGTGTACCTTTAATATAACCTTTTATTTGGAAACAAAGTTAAAATTTACAATTTTATATTATGAAAAAGATAACGGAAGCTGCTAATAATTGAATTAACAATTTATATGATATTTTATTTATTGAATGGTAAGTGGGATGAAACTAAAAAAATATTCAAATTGTATCTTAAAACCAACGTTTACGAATTGTTGGCAATAATATAAAGAAATCAAAAAGGAAGATAAGTACTATTTGAATCGTATCAATAGAAATAAATTGTATTCAAATTGGTCACATGACATACATAAAATAAGACTGTTCGGCTTGCAAGGTGGGTTCCGATTCACTATCGTGTGACTAGAACATTGTCCCTCAAACATGCAGAACAAAAATGTGTATGTTAGAATAACTATGAAATGACTGTTCTTTACGGTCTGATGGAATTCGATATTGGTCAGAGTAGCCGGGTAACTTCAAACATCTCATTTTGCATATCTGAGTTCGAGCATAGCAGATACATCGCAAAATTTTAGTGTTTATTGATGCATATCAATTAACCAAATTTGGGAAGGCAGATATTGAATGTTAATGGACGCAGGCAGATGATTTATGGACGATAAATTGTTTCGTCCGCATTTCCTAGAAAACCGCATTACATTCGTTGGGGACTAAATGACAATTCTGGAATATCGCTTTATTACAGTATAATTCTCCGAGAAAGCTTAATATACGGTGAATTATAGCGCGTATTTCAAATTTATGTATGCTCTCAGCAGGAATAATGATTAAACGTCAGGCATTAGCGGATATGGCATTCGAAAAGGTCGGAGGTCATTGTATAGCTGTAGACTACTTTAGGTAAGAAAGGAATGCCCTAGAAGAATTGTATTAATCATCACACTTTGATGGTTTGGGCGTATCATTAAACTTTTAGTGAACAGAACTATTTTTTATGTAATGATATTTTATTGTTACCCACTACTCATTAAATTACATCTATTAAACTTATGTAAAATACTAGTAAGTGAAAATGTGCTACAGACAATGGAAATATATACAATTGCGAAGTGTTATTTAGAAATACAAAACTAAGCGAAACGTTTTGCGTATTAAAAAATAAAATTGAACAAATAATTTCTTATTGACTTCTATATATTATAGTCAGAGTTCAGTAATGTTAACTGCAACTGTCTAGTTTTGGAATATAGAAGAGTTAATTCAAGTTGAAAATAGGCATGTATTTCTTTTTTCAGTCATATTTTTGTAACTTTTACATTTTGTTTAATTTATATTTTTATCATTTCTTATGTTCTGTATATATAATACTTCGAAGAATGATGTTATTTTTCATTTATAAGAAATCTTTGACAGAAAATTTCGAGAGATATTGCTTATCACGGAATTTCAGACTTACTCATTTTTCTGCATCAATAAGATGAAATTATTGTGAAATTGTGAAATGTGCAATATACCTCTACATTTTCAGAGTATGGTCCAGGTCTAGCCGTCAAAGAGAACTAATTGAGCATAATAATGAAGCAATACTTCATATTATATCCGGCCAAAAAAGAATAACTGAATTTTATAAAGCAATCACAATATTTCTGGATAATTATATTCAATTGATACATGTTAATACTAACTATTATTTTGAATTGTTGCTGTTCTAAAATTATTGTCAATTACATATTAATTATATTGATTTACCGAAATATTATATTAAGTAAAATAAATAATCTCTAATAACCACGTTGTTGAAGCGATTAAAAATTAACTAAAATCGTATTCGAGACGAAAAAATAAAACATTGCAAATTATAATATAGGTTGACGAAAAATGACTTGCGTATGCTGCATTTCATTCACATTATGCCTAAATACACTTCACAATCACTTAACAACGGTATGCTCTCACAGGGTCGACAAACCATTGACACAGGGTTTTCGTGTTCTCAGTAAAATCGAGTCATTTTCATTTCATCACATTATTCGAAACGAGATCTTATGAACACACTATTTCATTTTATGAGATTTAATTATTCTGGATAGTGACACTCCATGGGCTGCGTCCACAAATTACGGAATGGCAATTTTGGTAGACTAGTTTGCTGGAGTTGAAGAGCTGTAGTTGCCTGGACTCTAAGGGTCGAGATTTCGAATCCCACCTCGATTGTAGATGTTTGTATAAGTATATGTTCTACTATTCTAATGTGTATTATAAAATTCTGCGACTTTTTTCCTTGAAATTAGAAATTTTGAATTAACTAGCCGGTTTTACAGAAAAACGCGCAACACGTTTACTCGGGACGAACTATTAACATTTTATTTCTAAACAATAGATACCAATCGAATTGCACACGCTTCAAGACAAAACCCTTAAACTGACGTGCAATACGATGATCTTCGATGAACCGCCAACAAATCTCGAGCTCTGTGGGTGGGTTTCATTCATAAAAAAATAAATACCAATGAAATCGCACATTCTTCGAGACAAAATCTTTAAACTGGGGTGTGAAGAAAAGAATTCCGATGAACAGTCAACAGAGCGTGTCATCTGAGCTTGGCTAATAACATTTTATTTATGAATTTTAAATACTAATCGAATCTCACATGTTTCGAGGCAAAACCCTTAAACTAGCGTGCGAAGAGAATAATTCCGATGAGCCGCCAGCGTATGCATGCAGCGTGAGCGTGTGCACCGGGCGTTGCTAATAACATTTTATTTCTAAACCCCTTACCATTACCGTTAAACATTTTGTACCGTTTGGATCTCTCATGCTTCGAGACAAACCCCTTAAGCCAGCATGCGATGCGATGAATTCCGATAAATCGCCAGCGGAGCGTGTGCGCCAGGCGTTGCTAATACCATTTTATTTCTAAACCCTTTACCATTATCCTTAAACATTTGGTACCTTTCGAATCTCACATGCTTCGAGGCAAATCCCTTAAGCCAGCGCGCTGCGATGAATTCCGATGAACCGCCGGCGGAGCGTGTGCGCTGGACGTTTATATTATTTAATTTCTTAACCCTTTACCATTACCCTTAAACATTTGGTACCTTTCGAATCTCACATGCTTCGAGAGTAACCCCTTAAGCCGGCGTGCGATGCGATGAATTCCGATGAACCGCCGGCGGAGCGTGTGCGTTGGACGTTTATATTATTTAATTTCTTAACCCTTTACCATTACCCTTAAACATTTGGTACCTTTCGAATCTCACATGCTTCGAGAGTAACCCCTTAAGCCGGCGTGCGATGCGATGAATTCCGATGAACCGCCAGCGGAGCGTGTGCGGAGGGCGTTATTAATAACTTTTTATTTCTTAACTCTTTACCATTATCCTTAAACATTTTGTACCTTTCGAATCTCACAGGATTCGAGACAAACCCCTTAAGCCAGCGCGCGATGCGATGAATTCCGATGAACCGCCGGCGGAGCGTGTGCGGAGGGCGTTATTAATAACTTTTTATTTCTTAACTCTTTACCATTATCCTTAAACATTTTGTACCTTTCGAATCTCACAGGATTCGAGACAAACCCCTTAAGCCAGCGCGCGATGCGATGAATTCCGATGAACCGCCAGCGGAGCGTGTGCGGAGGGCGTTATTAATAACTTTTTATTTCTTAACTCTTTACCATTATCCTTAAACATTTTGTACCTTTCGAATCTCACAGGCTTCGAGACAAACCCCTTAAGCCAGCGCGCGATGCGATGAATTCCGATGAACCGCCGGCGGAGCGTGTGCGGAGGGCGTTATTAATAACTTTTTATTTCTTAACTCTTTACCATTACCCTTAAACATTTTGTACCTTTCGAATCTCACATGCTTCGAGACAAACCCCTTAAGCCAGCGCGCGATGCGATGAATTCCGATGAACCGCCGGCGGAGCGTGTGCGGAGGGCGTTATTAATAACTTTTTATTTCTTAACTCTTTACCATTACCCTTAAACATTTTGTACCTTTCGAATCTCACATGCTTCGAGACAAACCCCTTAAGCCAGCGCGCGATGCGATGAATTCCGATGAACCGCCGGCGGAGCGTGTGCGGAGGGCGTTATTAATAACTTTTTATTTCTTAACTCTTTACCATTATCCTTAAACATTTTGTACCTTTCGAATCTCACAGGATTCGAGACAAACCCCTTAAGCCAGCGCGCGATGCGATGAATTCCGATGAACCGCCAGCGGAGCGTGTGCGGAGGGCGTTATTAATAACTTTTTATTTCTTAACTCTTTACCATTATCCTTAAACATTTTGTACCTTTCGAATCTCACAGGATTCGAGACAAACCCCTTAAGCCAGCGCGCGATGCGATGAATTCCGATGAACCGCCGGCGGAGCGTGTGCGCCGGGCGTGGGTCGCGTGAGGGCGGCGGAGGGCGCGTGCCTTATGCATGGAGCTAACTGCGCCGCCCTCGTGCAGCGGGCTCTGGGCGTGGGCGGGGCGGAGCGGCGCGGCAGCCTTGAATACTGCAACAAAGCGGCCGCTCCCGCGTGCCTCCGCTCCCAGCAGCAGGGGGCGGGTGCGGACGCGGGAGAGGTCAGGGTAGAGGGGCAGTAAAGAAGTCGCGAGCACGCGACTCCGAAATGTTAGGGTAGGTACTTCTTTTTTCGCGGGGTTTTATCCGGCAAACAGCTGATTACCCTTTGTGTCCCGAAGGGACATATTTTCGACCATCTACTAGTCGCTAATGCACTTGCGGGTGCCTCTAATCTGAGGTCAGAAGAACGCGAGGCCCACCGCGACAACACATACATGAGAGACAAGGGACAAACAAGCATGTCTTGGCGGAAATCGAACTTACGACCCTTCAGACCAAAGCACTGAGTCCGTACCTGCTGTTTGTCACCACAATTATCCAGAATGGCGGAAGGGACTTGCAATTTAAAAAATGATTCAAAGTACAATAGTAAGAAAATCTCCTTGCCAAACTTAATACAGGAGTCCATTACGATGCACTAAAGTTACGTATATGGTTGTGGGAATGTGGAGATGATTCCATATATACTTTAATTTTTTTAAGTATTAAAATTACAATATATGAGAAACGTGTTTCTTTGTTGTATAAGATGGTGTTTTCTATAAGAAACGAGTTTTCTTTGAAAAAGAGAGAAACTCCAATTAATATGTTAATTGCAAGGGCGTCACTGATAATTCTCAATAACGTATTTACAATAAAATACCTTTATTCTTAATTTACACTGTAAAACATCATATTTTACAATTTGATCACAATATCAGCTTTGAAACATATTACCCCCTAAGTCACATAAACGATACATAAAATTGGATATTTCTTAATATGTAACTTACAAAAGAAACTTTATACTGTAAATTTCACAATAGTCCTTGTTTTACCTCAAAACCTCAAATAATGAAACACAGTCAAATCAAATGTCATTAAACATGAAATAAAGAAGAGTTATTTTTAGGACTGTAGTAGCCGATATGACCACACGCAACGGGGGTGGCAGTGGGCGTGGGAGAACGGGATTCAGGCGGAATTGGAGATGCATGCCAGCAGTGGGGCTCCTGCGGATATGCATAGGTTAACAAAGTGAATTTTGAGAGAGCTCGCGACCCTGAGCCCAGCAAAAGCACGCGAGGGAGGTGGACTTTCGTTCTCCGTTCCACCCACGACCTACGCGCTTCTCTTGTTCCACCCCGCACCGCCTCCGCGCCATCGGTGTTCTCACATACAGTAGTGCCAAAAAAACCGCATCACCTCAGTCACAGTTGCAATCTGCAAAATAATCCTGAAAATACACCACTTGATTTGCAAACGTCGAGCGAGTTATGAAGGTAATGGAATCAGAAGCATCATGTAATTTACATAAAAACATAGAATTACCAATTTCTATTAATAATGGTTTAGTGTTTCAGAGCATATTGGATTAGAAAATACAGAAATCCCAATTTCTTTAGGCGATGCGGTTTTTTGAGTACTACTGTAGATGTATCTCAGAATAAATGTTAGAAACTTCTAGGGCATGGGATTTCAGCGGGGTCGGTATCCATTCCTTGTAGGTCGATAAAATACTGAAGGCGGTCAATGATGATCAAAGGGTTGATAGGAATACTAGGTGACTTCTTAAGCACAGGTATTCGGCAGATCACGTTCTGACACCGTCAATGAGATTTCTTTGGAGCTGCCGAACACCCGTGCATTCATGATTGCCTAAAGAGCAGGAGCAAATGTAAGGTGAGATTTCGTTTTGCAATATTTCTCTTTGCAATTCATTAAAAAAACGTGATCATTTTCGACTCCTCCGCATGCTGTAGAAGTTTGTGACATTGTGTTTATTTTGAAATATAGTGAATTAAATATTGTCTTTGTAGTTTCTGATACTTAACTTACTCTCTTGTGTCACGGATCCTCTGTTTGAGATTCTTGTCAAGCAAGCTTGTGAATTAAGCTTGATAAAATGTAATTTGTTGCTTTCACATACTAGTCGATTTTTGTATATAATATTTGTTTATAATTTTTGTCATTTGGTACTGCAAGGTTTACTTTCCTTAAAACTATGAAACACTCAGAGGTGAGCGTCTGATTCCAAATGAAATATCACCTTAAAGAGAGGTGGCATCGTTGAGAGGATGTATGACAAATATATATGAAAATAATTCGTTGAGACGTAGATTATCAAAGATAATGAGATAGGAACGAGTATACATTTCGAAGCTGGCTTCTTAACTGCATTGCTGCGGCACAGCTTATTTGCATAGATTACCCACGTCAGAATTAGTTATCTTACTTTGTCTCGATTTTTAAAGTTTATTTCCGACATTTGAGATCGCCTATATTTTATAAAATTTATCCATGCAATATGACATGTTTCTCCCAACTTCCTTTCTATCACGTGCACGTCGTTCTTGATTCCGTTTGCATCGCAAGGCTAGTTGAGTTCATTTACATGGACGGCTGTATATGCCACGCCACCAAAGGGAGCAATTAGTTAGTTTCTCTGCGCGGATCAACTATTATGGTCACTTACACCGTAAGTGTGGTGCGTGTTATGTATTGGGAGGTGGCGATGTTTATCCACCGCAGGATCAAAAGAACCGACGCTGCGGGATTGTATTTCAGGGAATGTGACATTTCCCTCTTCCAAGTATACCATGCAGCCAGCCACATACGTAGTAGCTCTAGGCTCCGGACTAGAGTCTCGAGATGTCTGGTAGTAAAAGTGCACGTACGTCT
Organism: Gryllus longicercus; assembly: GCA_038098605.1. NCBI lineage: Eukaryota > Metazoa > Arthropoda > Insecta > Orthoptera > Gryllidae > Gryllus > Gryllus longicercus. The sequence continues at coordinate 755,874 of JAZDUA010000548.1, read as the reverse complement.
AAATTCGTAAGGGGAAGAAAGTGTAAGAAGAGGAAGAAAATGAGAAAGGAAAGATCGCACTTGGTCTGCTTATCAGAATACTGTTCAGGAATTCGTTTGGTATTTATCAAAGAAACCATGGAAAACTAACAATAAAAACAGATGACCTGGAGAATTCTCCTCTAGACAACGGTTGAGTTCAACTCACATACTATGGAAATTGCTCGGGAAAATGGTCGAGAGTGCAGTCGGAACTTGAACCCTAGTATCACCTAGTCAACGATTCGGCAGTGCAAACGGATGCTGCATCTCAGCCACTACGGTTGGGACTCGAACCCTAGTGGCTCCTGGTCAACGATGCTGCAGTGGAAACGGATCCTGCATCTCTACCACCACAATCTGAACGCGAACCCTAGTAGCTCCTAGTCAACGATTCTTCAGAGGTAACGGACTCTCCATGGACACTTCAGTGGTAACGGACATGGAAACAGATGCTGCATCTCAACCACCAGGGTCGGGAATCAAATCCTAGTAGCTCCTGGTCAACGACGCTGCAGTTAAGACGGACGCTGCATCTCAGCCACCAGGGTCGGCCAGCCTCCTGAAGCTCTTCCTCGCTTCGCCGGTTCGACGCTGCAAGGGCCCACGATCCGCCGCTTTGCGGTCGCGGATCTGGCGGAAAAACAAAGGCGAGGGGCGGGCGCGGCGGAAGCGGAAGTGCGGGGCGCGCGGCGCCGGAAGTGGCCTCGCAGGCGACAAAGACGGCAGGCGGAGGCGGATGGGAGGAGCTCGCCGGGGCACAGGACTTCGGCTGAGTACATCGCAGGACGCGTGTTCCAATGGAGCAGCTTCGGTCGTTTTCTCTGCCTTTTGGATGTTATTGGGTTTGTCTCTTTTCGCTTTTTGTGGAGTTTTCCATCCGCTCGACCTGGTCGCGAAAGGTGTAAAATAAAAACTAATGGCTGGTGTTTGAAGAGCGGTTGTTGCGAAAAAAGGTCTAATACCGGAAAGCGAACGAAAAGAACATTTTTGTCGTGAATGTTGTGTGTACGAGAGTTTTATATTCCCGAGGGTCGCCTGATCTATAATTTTATGTGACACTGGAAATGAAAGAGGCAAAGAAAATAATACGGTGTTGAAGGAATATCACAAAATGCGAGGGAGTGGATTCAGACTGTTGGACCACATGAACGGCGTTGTGGATGCAACCCGTTTTACATGGACGTAATGCAGGCTCGGGATAGATTCTGACGTCATTTTAGTGCCCGATGATTTAAGGAAATGAAGCATTATTTATTAAAGAAATCTTTCCAATAAAACTTGAAGAATATTAATGTGCTTTAATTATAAATGACTGTATTTAAAACGGTAAATCACAGACAGTGGTTCTAAAATATTTTCTGAAAAAAGAGCATAAAGAGGTATTATTTTGAGAGTGCTTTGACAACATTCAGAAGTGGTCAACAACCAGATTGGCAAAACCGTCGTTAGAATACTCATAGATACATAAAAAGGAAATATGACATACTTCACTTTATATATTATAATTGCATTTGTTTTTCAAAATGTAATGTTACTATTTTTATACTCATTCTAACATAACTGCCTCACATGATACAGTAGAAGTAAATTAAACTATTTGTGGTTTTGAATACGATGATTTTTAATTATTCTAAGCAATTAATATGTCCATGTAGTATATACTTTTTTTGGTTTTCAATCAACTCTTATGGAGCACACACAATGCCCCTAAGCAATTCCAATGTCATAAAAGATTCGTTGACGAAAATCATATAACATATACACTGAAATTTCATATATATCTCTATTTGGGAACCAAATTTCACTAAAGGCAGTTTAAAATGAAAACGCATTAATAAGCAACTTTGTAAAGCCCAGCTCTATATATACCTTTATCATATCGGAAGATTATCATGCGTTTGAATAAACTTTTATCAAATCCCTTCGCGTAAAAATAAATATAATATTTCTCTACGAATATTACTTGGACTTTTTACTTTGAAAACAAATACGAGAGTACCTTGATATTTTTTTGAAGTGGCCTCTCTTGTTTGGAACTGCAATTGGGTGCGCAAACAAAGCTCCACGGACCCTTATGACGGGGCGGGTGGTCACGTGCCTACCCTCGCATGTTCCACGAGATGGTTGCCTTTGGCTGTTTGCCTGCGCTAGCACAGCTACCGTAACGGGCTCACTTTCACTTTCTGCCGTTTTTTCATCAGACGTCTCGCTATTATTTACGCATCTCAACAACAGGGCGCCCCCAAAAGAAGCGGAGCGACTGATTAGGAAAGCAGATGGAATTAAAATTGGGCGAAATTATTCATTCGTTTATGGCCAGCCCACGTTTCTGCATTATTCTAGGTATTCAAAATTGACAGTTTGAACTTGGAAGTGACCCTTTGTTATTCTGACAATTTTGAGACCACTTGTGGGAGAGCGTGTTTTATCATACGAATACTTCATCATGTTTGAAAAGCTCCTGGCATGCATGCTTGTGGATTTCCGAAAAAATATTTTCGCGATATGTGCTGACTTTGAGTCAATTTTTGTTCTATTTTCTCTAAAATATTTTTTTTATCCCAATGTAAAATCTTGAATTTTATTTTGAAAATGAGAATTGATTACATTAACTACTTCGTAATGAAAATATATGAAGAACTAATAGTAAGTAAGTGTGCATTTTGTATTTTAGCGTGAATTTTATCCGACTTTTGCCAACTAGCAATTCTCAAAAGCCTGGAGTCTTTTTAAAATTTATTATTTCTTTACCTGGGGATAAGGGAGTAAATTGTATTCCCATCACTGTACCTAGTTTGTAGGTTGTCTGAGCTTTTTTTCCTCTCACAGCTTCAGAAACTGAGGTGATTTGTATTATAAAGCTACAGACCTATTTTTCCTCGTTCGGGAATCATGGGACCCGGGATTGCACCATGGAATGCTAGAACGCTGTCCATGGGCCACACGATGGCCAGCTAATCATAATGTAGTATTTAGAAAAGTCTTACCTACTTGTTATTCAAGTTAAACTTAAACTATTTTTTTTTGTTATTTATTCACCAACTTATAGGTCATTAGCAATCACTATTACAGTTAAGGATATGGTACTATGAGGATGACAAGATATGATGATGATGATGGGAGTGAAAGGACGAACACAATACATCCATGTCCGCGGCGGGACTCGAACCCGTGATCCTTCGGGTCGAGTTCGCTACGCACTTCTGCCTTAGCGATCTCGGCTATCCGGACCGGCAGAATAATTTTAGTGTTCGAGGTTTGCAAGGGCATATATATATATATATATATATATATATATATATATATATATATATATATATATATATATATTTGAACAGCCACATGAGGATTGTCTGGATTTTTTGTTGTCACTGGGACGGCATCGTCCGTTTCTTGAATAATTAATTCCACCACCTTCCACAACAGTATTTTAAATTAAGAGATTCTACACTACGGTTGAGAATGTTTTGGGAAGGCCTAGATCTAAGAAAACGTCGTGTTTCACCAAAGCGAGTAAGTATGGCGATGGTTTTGAATAGTCCCATCAGTGTTGAAAGACGAAACTATAACTTATTAATTAAAAATATTCTGCTACTGAATGTCCTAAATGTTATATCCAAAAAAAGGAACAGCAATTTCTAAAATTCTTTTATTACCGCAAGCCAACAGGAGATTCAATAATACAAGCCAGGTTGAACAATGTTCCGTGAGATATTCCGTAGACGTAGCGAAGTTCACTGTTTAGCCGTAGGGAGAGTCCGAGTCCGTAACCGTTCTGTATCGCACTTCACTTGTCACTATACACGCACGGGCAGTCACTTCTCACTGCCCAACGCTCGCCGGGCACCGCTCTTATAGCCCGCCCGGGCTGAAGGTCCGCCGGCCAGCTACCCGATAAGGGTGAGTTCTCCGGCTCCGGGGCTTGGCCGAGCGTGACGGGGCTGTGGCGTTGGTAATCGGCGCCCTCTCTTGAGCGGCGCCGGGACCACCTTCCGGCGGCAACTTTAAAGGTGCGCGTTCGACCATATCACTAAACCAGGAGTGTCCAACTTGCAAGGCTTCAAATGCCACAACTAAAATCCTTTTAACGTTAAATATTAAATTACTATTAATTATATTACCTTGGGACATATTTGTATTACTCGTACGATCTGCATCTGACTTCCTCGTAAAGTAGATTTCAGCTCTTTACTCGGCTGCTCTGAAACGAACGGGTGGAATGGAATCATACGTGAGATCAGGTAGTATAAGGCTTAACTACAACATATGGAGATGATTTTAAATATCTGTATTTCTAGAAGAAAGTCCTTCAATCTAAACGTAAGCTAGTTTTGCATTAAAAGGCGCGTGGACGTCGGCAGGGGGCGGGCACAGGCTCGACGTGGATGAAACGGACTTTCACTTTGACAAGTAACCTTTTGAGAGCCGCAATAAATGGCACCACGGGCTTCAAGTTGGGCAGCCCTGTTGTGAACAATGATACAGTAAATACTTACCGGAAAAAATCGGAAACTTACCAGAAAATGGTATGGTGTCTACCTGACTTTAGCCTTAAGTATACTTTAATGGTGTTACAGTACGATTAATAAATTAGTCTAAGTGATGGTAATATTTCACTTTTAGAATTTAACTAATTAAATGGAGTTTTGTATGCCATAGGATTTAAAACATTATTAATTAACATTTAAATAAAGTATAGAAGTATTTTAAGACTAAAATTTACCGTATCTTAATTTAAATCAAAATTAAAAACAAAAAATTAAAGAAATAAAGTCATAGAGGTGAAATTAATGTTTTACGAGTCATTGAGGCGCAGTAGATTCATAAATAACCCTCCCTAAACCGCCACGAGTACAACAGATGTTTCAGATGCACCGGAGCGGCGATATTATCTCGTGGAGAATATTCGGGATAAACGGCTCTTGCCACTTACGACCCCACCGCGAGATGTCGAAATTCCATTTCCGAATACATCACGGGCCCTGCATTTCAAATGAGAGCACGGGCGGGCGCCGAGCAGCGCATGAACCCCGCAAACTAGATTGTGGCTAGGGAACATAAATATTAACTATAGCGAGGCCGGACACGGTACAATAAATACGTTCACAGTGGCGTGTAATATTGATCAAATATTTACATCGAACGGCGCCCGCGCTGCGCTGGGAACGCGCGCGCGCGCGCCGCGCCCGGCGTAATGGCCACGCGCGGCTGCTTTCGCGCGCAGGGCGGACCCGCGCAGGCTGCGCGCGCTAATGGCCCTGCGCGACGACACGCGGCGGGCGGGGCGGGGCGGGCACAGAGCGAGCACAGGGCTGGCACAGGGCGGATGGCATGGAGGGCGGGGTGGGCGCATAGCGAGCGGCAGGGCAGGGCATGGGCGGCAAGACCTGGCGATAGGCAGAACGGGGCGGGGCGGGCACAGGGCGGGAGGCATGGAGGGCGAGGTGAACGCAGGGCAGGGCAGGGCAGGGCAGGGCAGGGCAGGGCATGGGGAGCATGGCATAGGGGACGTTGCATGGGCGGAAGAGCGGGGCGGGTGGCAGGTCGGGGCGAGGCGGGCACAGGGCAGCATAAGACTGGCCCAAGGCGGGTGACATGGAGGGTGGGTTGCGTGCATGGCGGGCGGCAGGGCATAGCATGGGGAGCGTGGCATGGGTGGGAAGACCTGGCGGGAGGCAGGACGGGGCGGGGCGGCACAGGGCAGCACAGGGCTGGCACAGGGCGGGAGGCATGGAGAGCGGGGTGGGCGCAGGGCGGGCGGCAGGGCAGTGCATAGCAGGCATAGTATGGGGGCCGTGGCATGGGCGGAAGAGCGGGGCGGGTGGCAGGGCGCGGCGGGGCGGGCACAGGGCGAGCATAGGACTGGCACAAGGCGGGGTGGGCGCATGGCGGGCGGCAGGGCATGGCATGGGGGAATGGCATGGGCGGCAAGACTTGGCGGGTTGCAGGACGTGGCGGGCGCGGGGCGGGCCCAGGACGGGTGAGGGCTGCGCGCGATAATGGCTCGACACGCGGGGGGCGCCAGGGCAGGGAGAGCAGGCGGCAGGGCGACAGGGCGGCTACAGGCCGCGCGGCAGGGCATAGCGGGGTGAGAGGTATGGCAGGCCGGGGCGAGGGACAGAGCATGAAAGGTGTAGGCCGCGAAAGGCCCAGGCCGCGCTGGGCAGGCGGCACGTTGGGTAGGTTGGGCATATGGCAAGGACAGGGTGGGTGGCCTGGAGGACTGGGTGAGCGCAGCATGGGCGGTAGGGTAGGGCGGGACGAGCGCAGAGTGGACCGTAGGGCAGGGTGGGCGCAGAGCGGGCGACATGGCACGGCATGGCATGGGGGGCATGGCAGGCGGGGCGGGCGGCAGGGTGGGGCGGCAGCGGGACGGGCTAGAGCTTCGCGCACTAATGGGCGGGCGAGAGGGCGTATGTAGCCACATGACTCGCACAGGTGGAACGAGGAATCACAGGCACCAGAGAGCTCTGTAGGGAAATGGACCATGCAGGTGTTTCGAAATGGAATTGCTAGTGGGGTCGGAAATTGTTTTCGGTTGATGTAAACCACAGACATTGTATTTGGGAAGCTTATTTTTGAAGTGATGTGCCGCCAGGAACTTTTATTTTTCACGAAGTGATTGTATTCAGAAGATAAGATTCAATAGATTTCTGATATCGTTTAATACATGAGAAATTAAATTTTTAAACAAAATATTTGCCCACATGAGGAAGAAACGTCTTAAGAATATATTCTAATGTCAACCTTCAAAACTAATGAAAGTGGAGGAATGATACTTTACAAATACGCTCTTCAATAAGTGGAGAAGAATGATTCTGTGTATATAAAATGAAGCGTCTACTTCAACTCGATATGTGTTGTTTTTTTATTTGGTAGCCATACATGTTACAGAAAAATCGATTTGACGGTTAGCAAATCAATCATTTTATGAAGTGCTTAACTGCTAACTCTGTTAAAATCTGTTTGTTTCGCTACTATCCCAGTGAAATTCGATAGATATAGTTTGTTTCCACCCATGAAACTGAGTCATGAAAAGTAGAGTCAAATTGAAAAAAGTACATTAAGTGTCAAAAGACGGAAATACTTCGAAATTGCTATAGAAAATACTTTAGAAATATTTGTCATAGTTATTAATATAAAACAAGCAAAATATCATTTTAGCTCACTAAAACCAAAAGAGGTAGTAAGATATAATCTCCACTATTCACTGAATAGGATATTTACATTTCATCGTGATTTATTTATTTATCGTATGGGTTTTATTTGCGGGTATATGCCCTTAGGCAGTTGTTTTTATCCGAATTTCAAGTCAGGCTTCCTTTGAAGCCTACCTCTGACGCGGGTAAGGGGACCTTTATGTGAGCAGGTGCACCACGTGGGCGGTCCCCTAAATGCACTTGGGATTTGACTCTCACTTTCTCCGCCAGATGTCTGTCTCAGTATCAGTATCCGAACTGTCTGGTTGGAAGAAAGTGCAATCTCATTAGGGCGGGATGTTGTAAGAGGGATTTAATTTTGCCGCGATTACCGCCAGGGTTCTGTTACTTACCACAAGAGTGACATGGCTATTGTGGATTTTCCGCGCTTCGAGAACCCGCGCACCTCGGCCGAGATCGAACTCGTTCAGAGACCAGTAAGCTAACCCCTCACCCATTGTAGATCATGATTAAAAATGTTTGACCTCGGTAGATTGTAATTGGATTTTCTATAATCGCTGTAGGTAAAACCGACACTACCAAATACCGAATTAGTCATTTTTTTAAAAAGCTATTCAAACGAAATACGCAAACGATAAACTGGTTGTCCTCTGATGTTTTTAGGATACAAAGCTTTGGAGAGGCGAAATCAGCTCATGATTTGCGAAACTATTTATTTAAGCAATTATTTCAAAATCCATAACAGTTAGATCAAGATTCCATTCTAATGTTTCAAAGTACGCCGAAACTTTTATCCAGATATCTCTTTTGAACAACCATGAAGACAAAGCGACAGAAAACGTATGTACGTTATCAAGTGATGGACTTTTAACAAATAATTGCAACAAGCACCACGAGTGTAATTTGGTAGAACGCAGCTTTTAGTGAAAGCATGAATGCCACATAATACTAAGCGTTGTGCTGAATACTTTGTATAATTTGTTGACAACTTGTAGTGCAGTTCGGTTTCTCATGAAAAGTTTTGGCGCAATTTTGTTTTACGATGCTGTATTTTGACACATAGTCAGAAGCTAAATTTAATTAAAACACAAGCTACTTCCTGGAAATTTTCTTTAAATTCAACTAGTAGAAAGAAAAAAGTTTTACTCTTATGTAGGTTATCCATAATAACTTTGCAAAAGAGCCATTAACTTTTTTGACGACAATACGTACATTTGTTTATGTACAAACAAACATAAGTGATAAGCAGATTTGAAGAAAGAGAGAAATTATTTATAAGTATAGTTAGGCAGTAATTTGAATAGTCCTACAAAAGTTACAATATATACCCTTTGATATTCATTTTTGCAAATAAAATTACAACTGTTAAACTGCAAGTATATTTAATATTTTATTACTAGTTTCTTATTTATTAAAATAAATATAATTGGTCATATCCAATATGTAATCAAAAATTCGAAATTTTATTGTCATTTTGATTTTAAATTCTCTGGAACATTAGGACTTTTAGCAATATTTTTATTATAAAATCTTGATATTGGAATAAAAAATCTGCTTGTGATGTATTATTTGATAAGCACGTTTTACTTACTCAATTATTTAGATTACATTTGTTTCAACCATTTTTTTGTTATTAAGCTATTACTTTTTCACCAAAAAATTCTTGGTGTACATATTTTTTTGGTATGTATTTCGTAATTTAAATTGTCATTTATATTTTATCGCGATCTATCAAATTATATATCCCTTCATAATTTTATACACTGAAACGATTTTTTTATTACAAAGCGTATAAACATTGCTGTTGATTGACGCACAGAAGATCTATGGTGTCATGGGAAAGGTAGCAAAGCATATCATCCTACCGTTATATTCACACACCACACTTGCCATCATTAAAATTAATATCCTTCAACATAATTTTGCCAAAAGCACAACCCCGTTAATTGGTAGGTTTGCTGAGTTATACTCATGTCAACTAATGTGAAATGTTTATCACAACCTCTGGCAGTGCACGTGTTTGGGAGCGTTAATGAAGAGGCAAACATAACTTAAACGAGACCTCATTAAGAGTCACTGCCTACTAAAATTGATGGGAAAAGATATTCGGGATTAATGTTTTAAATCTTTCTTTAGTATTTAATTCTAGATTACGAGCATTGTGTTTGTAAAAAAATATTTTTTAAGATTGATGGAATAGTAGAATGTTGAGTACCATCTCACTCAGAACAAAGTATTACTCAGGATACTCTGCTCCAAATGGATGTTTCTCAAATTACTAAGTAAATTAAAGAAAGAGAGATACATCAGTCAATATTTTTTACGTTTACAGTGCAATTTAGACATTTAACTTAATTTAATAATGAAGTATTTAAGTCGGTATGGGTGCATCATGGATGGGATGGCCAGAACTGAGTTGTCAATCTGCCTTACACACAAACGTGATCATCACCAGGTGTTAAAATCAAAAATCTTCAAACAGCATTCACAGACCCTTACATCTCTGAAAGACAAATGACTATAGGGGACCTGGGGACAAGTTGTTGGATCGCTCGCCGGTAGGTTTCGGGTGCCTCTAAATCCAGATCTACCCAAGTGGAATTCGTGGAAGACAAAGCGCGTTCGCTACCGATGTTCTAGCATCTTTCAAATCAAACCATTGTCATTAAATCATTAAACCAAATTAGTTATTGCCGAAAAGAATACGGTACTCAGGAACGTAATAAAGGTGTGGACAGCTCAATCCCTTCTACCAGGGCCGACTTCATTGTTCGCATGAGTGAAAGTATTTCCTTACGCGACAACGGCTTAGACCATTTGTGCTGTAAGTGTAGTGCATATCGTATCTGGGAAGATGACAGTGTTCGTCTCTTTCTAGAACGCGAAATACGGCGCAGAACTACCTTTTTGAAACATATTTATTTGATCTTGAAGGAATACATTGTTTAGTATAATTTCTTTACAGATGTGTTTTTCGACTTATGCTAGTTAAAATATGTAAGCTAACTTAATCTATACATTGGAGAGTATACGCTAGGGGAGAAGCTCGGGGTTATGTTTCATGGTTGCATAAGATTTTGAGAAACACTTAAAAAGGGACTCAATTTTTTATTTGAGTGTGGGTTGGATTTTTCAATAGTTTGAAATGGGATCCTGCTGGGTTGTCTGCTAGATTGTGGTGGAAATTATGTGATATATGGGCTATTTGGGGTATATGAGCTATTATTGTATTGATGTTTAATTCAGAATGGAGTTGTTTATTGCTGATGAAGGTTACTAAGGTTATTAATTATGCTGATTATTTAGGGTGCATTTGTGATTAATCTGATAAATTTGTTTTGAATTACTTGGATTTTATTGACATTTGTGGGAGATGCGTTTGTACATATTGGACATGCCTAGAGCATTAGTGGCCTTATTATTGTTTTATAAATTGATGTAGAGTTTGGCAGTGTTTGTTGATTAGTGGCCGGAGTTGGAATAATTTATTTTTTGCTTGTTTAATTTTGATGTCTGTATGGGTTTTTCTGGTTAGTTTTGTGTGCTGGTCAAGTTCTAAGTATTTTATGGGTTGTAATGGTGGATTATGGGGGATGCGCAAAACTACTATTCCATTGTGGGGAGACGCCTTCCAGTTATCACAGCCACACCTTTGCCAAACCGCTCACAACATACCGTGTAACGCAGCAGGTATTTTTTTTTTAGCAGCTCGGTTCGTGTTCTGACCGGTCACCCGCCGCACACGAGGCGTGCTCGTGAAGCGCGCGCCCCGCCCACGTGTAGGGCGTTTTGCGGCGCGTGGGCGTGGCGGCCCCGCCCACTTGCGCCCCCCGCCCGCGCGACACCCGACGCTGCGTCGCGGCTCGGGTTGCGACGAGCTAATAAAAGCGACCGCGCCACGCCGCGCCACGCCGCGCCGCGCCGCGCCGCGCCACACCCGCCGCCCCGCCGGCGTCGTGTTCGAGTGGGCGCTCACACGCCGCTCTCCTCCCCTCCCGGCCTACACGAGGCACGGGAGAAATTTGGGCGGAGGGCGGGCTTTTGTTTGGATTCTTGGCCGTTCGGGGGATCGGCGTTCTAGGCACGTTTGACGTTTTGGTCGGCACGCATAAAGTAAGTTCGGAATGCAGGTTTTACAGTTCAAGAATTATATTGATTTATAATAATATTAATAGTAATAATAATAGTAATATTAAAAGTAACAATAATAGTAATATTGATAATAGTAATAATAATAATAATAATAGTAATAATAATAATAATAATAATAATAATAATAATAATAATAATAATAATAATAATAATAATAATAGTAATAATAGTATTTTTGTGAGCTAGTAGATCGACTAGGACCACACGTGCATGCACCGTGCATTTATCAGGGCTCAATATCATTATCTCGGTGGCAGGTGATTATAACGTTAACAGGGGATCAGCATTTTAGCTGGATCCGATTTTTATCCCCCAGAATTGTTATTCCTGGGTGTATGGAATATATAATAATAATGATAATGCTGGGTGGAAGGACGACACACACATACAGACATACACAAATACATCCATGGCCGAGATGGGATTCGAACACGCGATATTTTGGTCCGAGATTGCTTGGGCACTACTGCCTTAGTGTTCTCGGCCATCTGATTGGCTATTTATTATATTATTATTATTATTATTATTTTGTTTTTTGTTGTTGTTTTGTGAGTGAGGCATCATGGGCTCACGCGATTGATTCATTCCACCTAGGCTCAGTCTTGAATATCGTGGTAGGTGCACATTACTTTCTATTGGGGGTGAATCAGCATTATAATGCTGATTCCATTTTTACACCTTACACATGTAGTTATTCTTTGGCGTTGGTTAAGTCTAAAATCTACTTGAAGTATCAATTCGATTTTTGTAGAGCAGATCCAATGACTATAGGTCTAACTACAAATCTGCACAAATTATGAGGTTATCTCCTATCCATATGACTAATTTCCAATGCACGAAGAAATTAAAAGAAAACCCACAGCGTTAGGTCATGTGAGCGCTATCTATGGTTTTGTAAGATACCCATGAAATCCAAAAATTCAAAAACAATAAATCAGTTTCAATTTTGAGCGAAAAATCCAAATATTTGATTGCGTTATTCTGTCCCATTCTCATACTGCGCGTACCGACTGAATTCTCATTCACCGTGCGGTGACACTGCTTACGTCACAGCTGACCTCATCCGGCAGCAATTCTGTGAAGAAGAGGCCGCTCGCAAATAAAATATTTTCTCTTCGTACGTAATAATATTGGAATAATTTTATTTTTTTAATTACAGACTACGTTTCCATTTGATGTATTTGCAAAAGAATTAATTAACCTCAAAACGGCTCAAACGACTGTTTCATTCACATTCTGCTCTCTAATATTCTTCCGTTCGGGCGACATTTCATCCTCGCTCCTTTAAAGACTCTCGTGGCGGGTGCTTGCCTTTACCCCGAGCGCTCCCCCCTCCCCTTCCCCGGCACCCCTCCCCTCCTACCTTCCTCCCCCACACCCCACTCTTCTGCGGCGTCTTCCCCCGCGGACGCGCTGCGATTGAATTTAACGGTTCGATTTCGGTTGGTCGGACGAATATGGCGCGCCCTCTCTGTCTCGATGGCTCCGTCTTGATTTCGTTTATTGTCGGGCTCTCTGTTGGGGAAGCCGCGCGGCCGAGGCGAGACCTGATTTTTTTTCGAGTGGACCTCCGGCCGTCCGGTTGCCCGCTCGCGCCCGTCATGGCCGACGCAATCGCGTGTGAGATCGCTGCGTTAGAAGTTCTCAAGATGGCGGCCGCCTCGACGCGGCGAGGCCAACTTTGCCTTCGTGATGGAGATGCCGCAGCTCAAATATTGACGCGAAGCGGCCCGGCCCGCTGGCCGCCGCTGTTCGCAGATGGCGCGTCGAAGGCTGCGAGTCGCCGTTGTTTTCTTGGCGGCGTCCGAGCTTTGAGCTTCTATTTTTTTTTGGGGGGGCTGCGTGAAAATTTTAATGGACTGCCCCGAGGAAATGTAGTTTCTTATGTGTTGTTTGGAGAAGTTTGAGCGCAACATGTTTGTGGGTTAGTGTGTTCTTCAACTTACGTCACATTTTAGAGGCTTTGTCATGATATTGTACTCTCTTGTATTTCTTGAAACCTTTTTGAAATGAAATGAAAAATGTTGGAGGACAGTTGATAACTACGCACTGCGAAGAAAGTTTTAAAACATTAAGTTCAGAACTTTCTCGTGAACTTTATGGTACGAAAATAAAATTGTCTGGAGTTAAATTTTTGAAGATCAAAGTTATGAATAACTTCTCTCTATTTTCGACCATCGTTTTATAAATATCAGGGGTGGTATGTAATTTAGTTATATTACATTAGTAAAATGGAATGAAAATTATTTCTAAAATAACAAAATTTAATTTTGTCTGAAAATTTCTTAAACCATTCGGCAAAGGAAAACAGACTAAAATACGTTACGATCTAGTTTGAAAAAAAAACACTGTCAAATGTTACAATTATTTCGGCTGGTGTGTTATAACTTGTATTATTCCTTACCTAAATTTAAATTATTAACTTCTCTCGATTAACCAATGTAATACAACTATAATGATATTTCATAAGGAGGTACAGCCACTTTGTCCCCCACACACAATCTCCCAAACAACGCGATTTTTATGTAACGTTACTTTTAAGAATTTAAAAAACGCAACAAAAATTTAATACTTAGCTCGCAAGTGAGATATATCGTGTAACTATGTTTCTGTAGCTATTCGATCGTTTTCCATTCAAACTGCTGCCAATTGAGAATGTAGTGTAGCCCGCCATCGTTTTCTATCAGCAAACGTGTAATGTCGTTTGCTTTGCCTCATTCGACCGGTGATGCGGTGGCTGTGGTGGCTGCACTCACTTTCAAGATTGCATTGGCGAGACGGAAAGTGGATTCGTGTGTACTGGGTGAGGGGGGCGGTCAGAGGAACGGTTAGAAACTTGTGAGGGAGAAAGGAAAGGGGCAAGGTGAGACGCAGAGGGGCATGATGATGGGAGGGAAAGGAAATAAACGGGCGGTGCAGATAAATGTTAAGAGAAAATGAGCGATAAGATGAATGGGCGAGTAATATATGAGAAGGCACTGGTTGTGAAGGGTTTCATTACAAGAAATCTTATTAGTGAATCCAGAGAGTTTTTTCATACTGAATTGAGATATGTATTCAGAATTTTTTCATCCGGCAAGTTTTTTTTGTGTCAACTACTTTAAAAAATCTGATTTTAAATTTTCTTTCACCTGTCATAGGAACCTTTACCTTTTACAGGATGTCCGAGAAGGAATCGTAGAAACTTCGAAAATAAGCTCTTGAGACAGTTTCAAACATATTTTGTCTAAAAAATTCTTGCATATTCCTAATGGCTAAGCCGCTACACGCACTCTAAAGTTGGGTTAAAATATGCTTTCTAGGCAAACATTGCAGCAGCATAGAAACACCCTAGAAACGTGTAAAGTGTTTATTACTTACAAAAAAATATATCATGCTAAAACACCAACAGGCAATACTGCGCTTGTTCGTTCATGTTTTGACATGCTCAGACCAGTTAATCTGGCATTGTGATATGCTAGTATTGAGGTGCCTATGAGCTTGTAACACGAATGTCGCTAGTGATATAATTTCTACCTTTCTGTTTAAAAGTGCCCTGTGTAAGCTGTGTTTTAGTGCTTTGTATTTTCATCATGAACGCGTGTTAATCATGCAGATATTAATTTCTACTGTATTTGTGGTGAGCTGACTGGAAAGACTCAAAGGCGAAATTTAATGTCAGTTGCAAATCATTGTTATCAACGTTTCTTTGGCTGTCAAGTTGGTAATGTTGAAAAGAGCTGGGCTTCAAATATATATTTTGTGTAATACGACTTTTATTTTGATAGAAAAATGGTACACTTGATATGTCATTTGCAATTCCTATGAATTGGAGGAACCGAAGAATGATCTAAATGGTTGTTATTTCTGTTTGAGAAATATTAAAGTATTCTTGTATCCTTTGTCAGAAAAATGTATGCCTATTTAATGAACCCTGAAGAATATATTTACCTCCATTGCACATTAAATTAGTGGGAATGAAAAAAAATTCGTAAAAGCTATGTATAAACTTTTGAATCTGTTATATTCATTTTTGTGAAAGAAAAAAAGGTTATTTTTGTAGACCAGAGTAATGAGTGCCAGGGAAAGAATGAGTGAATGGCAGGAGAAGAAATAAGCGGAGAGTAGACAGAGGAGCACGACAATTGGCGTGTACAGGGGCGAATGGGGAGCGACATGGCGCGAAAGACGGGCGAGGAAGGTGACAGGCGAGGAGGTGTGAGACACGGGGAGGTGCACACACACACACACACACACACACACATACACACACACGACGGCCGAGCGAGGAGACCACTAATTGGGCGTGGGTGGGGACGGGGGCTGGGACACGGGGCGGGCGGGCGCAGATGGTTGGGGAACCGGGGATCAGAATCCTGCAGCTTAAAACACGCTCTGCTTCAGGACTATTAATGCTGTGTGGCCGAGAGCCCGGGTTCGATTTCGCCCGAAGCCCGAAGCGCGCTCATTAGGAACGGGTTCGTTGCGCCGATCGGGCTGGCGCCGGGGCTTATTTTGTGATCTGCCGCCATTTCGCTCGCGCGGGGGTTCCGCTCGTTCGCTGTCTGGGATTTGTGCGCTTTTTAAAGCTGAGGTTAAGATTTGACCAGCGTGGGTTTAGAATTAGAAGGGATTTTAACCATGGCGATGAAATTCACTGCTAGTGTTGAAATATATCACTTCTTTCTAGAGATGAGTAGGATTTACTATATGCAATAGTGAAACATTTCTAGGAGAAAAAGGATTTAAATTTTTTTGGTTAGTTTAATTCGCAACTCTATTTAACCTAATGCTAGAAATCATAATCAGGAAATTCAACACAAGAGGTGATACAACCTTTAAACTATCTCAGCTTATTGCCAGTACTGATGGCAGTCATCAGAAAGCGATAGGAATAAGAAAGCGCTGATAGAATTATTTAATCTAATAGTAAAAGAAGACGAAAGTGATAGGGCTGACAGTTGATGCGTGCCACGATGCCCAGGTGATTAATGAAATAAAGTGCTGTGTGATTCTAATGGACAGAAAAAAAGAAACGACGAACTCCTGAAATTATTATATGAGTCGTCATTGCCAACAATATTGTTTATTATTATAGCAGTTTTCGATGTATTTCAATTTTGTAAATACCAACGAAAACTCACCACAATTCCAATATGTACTCCTGAAAGCCAATATTCTCAAAGGTTTGTATTGCTAATGGAAGACGAAATTACAATTCCGAGAAAAAAAGTGGGACGGGCCACGTTTGAGTCGTGGTGACTGACGTATTGACCAACACATTGCAGCATTTCTCAGAGCTGTACAGCTGAACTACACTTATTAAAATTCGCATAGTCTACACTACACTTACTAGACTACTAACCATAGGACATGTGGCACTCAGAAAATAAAGAATCAATCAATCGACTGGAGAAGTGGCAATTTGTGAGCATTAGCGGCGTCTCTGAACAGTGTGAAGTGTTTTTTTTTCTATATATTTTCTTGTTAATAAGTACAAGGATAAGTAAAACATTATACTGTTCACATCTTTTGCTTACTTGTTACTAACTTACAAACTAAGCTTAATCTATTACATGGGCGGGAAAGCCAAATCAGGTACCTCTGTTAATACACAATTTCTGCAAATTATATCAGGAATACATGTAAAGGAAATTTGTTTTGGGCTCGGGTTGCTTGCGTAGAATTTCGACCAAGGTTGAGTGCATTTAATGTGGGAATTTGTGTTATGGAGAAATAGAAGTTGGAGGCATGATAATTGACATGATTGGCCATGGGTTCGATGGATAGTTCTTTGTGGAGTTGGTCGTTGGTGACAAAGCAAGGGGCGTTGGTTATTATCCTTAGGAACTGGTTTTAGAAAATTTGTATTTTTTTAAATGTTAGCTTTTGCGGCAATTATCCAGATGGGGCACGCGTATAAAAGGAGAAGTCTTAATATAGTATATTAAGTTTGTATATTAGTATTATGGCTGTGCTATACGGTAGTGAGGAATTTCTATTGATAATAGACTTAAGTTGCAGTAAATTTATTTTTGTTTGATTGACTTTGGTTTGATTGGTTTGCTTGATTGATTGGTTTGATTGATTGACTTTGACTTGATTGTATTGTGAGGTGTGTGCGTGACCTCGAAGACATCGCGCAGAGCACTTCAAAAGTCGGGGAGTGGTTGGTTTGGGGTGTGGCGCGGAGGAGCGGATTGGAGCGAGGGGTGTGGCGCAGAGGAGTGGGACAGGGTGTGGCGTGGAGGAGCGGGGCAGGAGGCGAATCGGGGTGTGGCGTGGAGGAGCGGGATGAGGCGGGGCGGGGTGTGGTGAGGAGGAGCGGGGCGTGTAGGAGCGGAGTGAGACGGGGCAGACCGGGGTGTGGCAGACGGGGCGGGGTGTGGCGTTGAGAAGCGGGGCGGGGTTGGCGTGGAGAATCAGGGAGGGGCGGGGGTGGCATGAAGGAGCGGATTGGGGTGGGGTGAGGCGGGGTGTGGCATGGAGCGGGGCAGGAGGCGAATCGGGGTGTGGCGTGGAGGAGCGGGATGAGACGGAGCAGACCGGGGTGTGGCGTTGAGGAGCGAGGCGGGGCGGGGTGTGGCGTGGGGAATCAGGGAGGGGCAGTGGCATGAAGGAGCGGATTGGGGTGGGGCGAGGCGGGGTGTGGCGTGGAGAGGGGCAGGAGGCGAATCGGGTTATGGCGTGGAGGAGCGGGGTGAGACGGAGCAGACCGGAGTGTGGCGTGGAGGAGCGGGACGGGGCGGGATGTGGCGTTGAGGAGTGGGGCGGGGCGGAGTGTGGCGTGGCGTGGGGAATCAGGGAGGGGCAGTGGCTTGAAGGAGCGGATTGGGGTGGGGCGAGGCGGGGTGTGGCGAGGAGGAGCAGGGTCGGGGCAGTTCGCAGGTGTCGCGATGTCAAGGGGATCAGGTGGCGCGGTGCAGCGCTGGCAACCGCGAGTAGTGGATGCGTTGCACGTGGAGGGAGAGCGCGCGGGTCATTGCGTCAAATTAACAAGAGAATTCATGGACTTTTCATGATACTCCATGGATGTGTGGTCCTTCATGAAAAGACTTGTTAAAAGCGTCTGCTGAAGTTCCATTTCAAACGCAATACTTAGAGATTAGTAGAAAGAACTTATTTGCTAAGAAATAATAATAGTAATAATAATAATAATAATAATAATAATAATAATAATAATAATAATAATAATAATAATAATAATAAATATAAATCGGGTACTCTTTCTCTTGTAAACAACCGTTCTACACACCTAGAAAACGTACAATTGAGAATGAAATATTAAAGGAAAGATTATTTAATGCCTTCTGACCTAGTTTATCCATTTCCCCTAGTAAATTTTGTTTCATTTAAAATTACATCGCACATTCGATCGTATGTAACTCTTCAATGATGCCTACTAGGCCGATAAAACTGTTTGAAGGTCTTAAATCTATATACTTTAGCATGCAATACACAAAATGACGCCATTCTGAACATGATTGTGTATTTCGGAGTTGAAATCTATTTGCTATATCCTCTTCATATCCCAAATGTTAAGAAGTGTTCGTAATTTTCAATTTCATGTAAAATGAAATTGAATATTTAATATACAATGCAATTTAATGGCTTTCTATTAGGAATTTTTGTTGTTAATTGAAGCCATAATTTAAATATTTACTCAACCACAAAATCGTGTCTACAAGAATACACACGCACGACAGTAGAGAGCGTGACCATTCGAAGTTGAAGCCATTACGTTGTTTAAAACAATGTCTTACATAAAATACGGAGTTTTTGGCGAGAGTCTATGATGAACGATTGAATACTAAACAATATATGCATCAATTAGCTTATAGTAGAATATATTTTTTTAATATTTATGAGATACTTTAAAATGCACAATATTACATGAAATATAGTATTAAATAATTTAAACTGTATGATAATAATTAAGTAGCATTTTAAGATATTAGGTCCCATAAATCTTAACCAATAAAATACTTAGTGCAAAGAAAAAATATGCGACAGAATTAAGCAATGCCTTTCAGTAGCATTGATGAATATATTAAACAATGTAAGTGAAAAGTTCGTTTTCTAACCCAAAATAAAATATTTATTGATATAACCTTTTCTTTTAAAATGCTTAGATATGAAAATGATCTTCTAAATAAACTCTTTTAAATGTAATAAAACATGAGATGCAATTTCGATAGTTATTTTTCTACAAGAACACATGCACGTTCGCAAAAATCTGTGTTGATAATAATTCGTTGTAGCCCTTCTGATGAGGTGACCATCTGATATTACGGCAGAGTGCTTTCAACGGGGAGTGGTTTGGTGAGTGTTTCGAGTGACTCCGTTGCACTTGAAACGACGCGGACATTCGGACGTCTGATTGAGCACTTAAATTGACATTCGTTTTTCACGATCTCGTCAAAGAGACGAATGAGGTGAAAGCTTTTGTGGATGAATGGCATGATGGGAGGGTTCGCAAATGATAAGAGCATCGGATACTTCAGGGAGCAGATTTATCAACAAGTATTGGAACCGGCAATGCTTCGCAATTGCACTGTACTTTACTTCACACGCTACTGGTCACGTGATCGTTAACCACGTTTTACTCTACATTCTGCATACATTTTAATAGATGAAATACTTTGTTGTGAGCGTGTGTTTATTCTATGGCCTGTTTTGGACATGATTGTGAATTATCCTATAGTTAAAACGTTATCCCTCAAATAAGGGCATGCATTCGCTGTGACACTGTTTTCAAAAGGTTATTTTCTTGTCAGAGATAACGTTCAAGTAATAACGCCGACCGATATTTCACAATCGCAGAGGAAGAATATGCACAGAAGACGCGCTTAATTCTTGAGGGTGCAACGGGTTGCGTAGAGCTTCAGTTCAGGGGCGCTTGAGCCATAAACGCATAAATTATAATCAACTACGCCCCATTTTGCATCTAAATGGACAGACATACGCATGTTACCGTTGTTCTATACCTATACCCTTTGCGCGAGTGCAAGCAATAGATTGACAAAGTTTTATCGCAATCGGATGAACATATAGCGGCGGTGCATTAAATACGAACAAACAAACAAACAAATATTGATTTGTATTTATTATTGTAAGTTCACTGTGATGCGTGATAAGAAGGAAGAAGTCAGACATGAAGATAATGACAAGGAGAGTGTGAGGATGAGAAGGGGCTTATTTGTGACGTATAGCGGAGGAGATGGGTCGTGACCAGTTAGCGTACACAATATCCGAAGTTCGACGATATTTCAGTTGTCAACATGGCGGATGCCAGGAGATGAGATGTAATTGGTGACGATCAGGGTGATCTGCCAAAGCACAACTCACAGCGACGGGACGTCACCTACAATTACCATCACATCTTCAAATCATAACACATAAAATGAACGTTCTTGGAGAATGATGTAAATAACTGTCTTAAGGTTTCACCTACTTTAAAAATACTGTGATAATTGATTTACTTAGTATGTGTTAACAAAGGATAGCTTAGAAACAATGGTTACGCGATTAACCGTTTATACTTGTAAAACGAATAATACTAGAATAGTATGATAGATGAAACGGAAATAAACAATTTCCGATTCTATTCTGTTCACTAATTATTTTGCAAAATATTTGTGGGATTTGAATTTGGGTGTAAAAAACGAAAATCCTGCATATATCCTGCAATAATGTATCATTATTCTTCGTTCTTTTACGACATATATTCCAGTCTTCCACGTAGCATTGTATTATATCAATACATATCATGTCTTGATTCTTATATCTCGTAAAATATCTTGTCCCTGTGATCCTTTATATCTTACTTCTATTGTTTAGCTTCCCCGCTCTTTTTCTCTCATTTTATTAACGTACACCAACATAAATCCTACTTCTATAAACTTTGCCAATATAACAACGAAGTATTTAGACACATTGATTCCGGACATTCAAAAGTGTTAATATGCAATAACAAGTGGTGACACCCCTTGAAAAATATTTTGCAATATTTATAACTATTTCAATATTTTAAATCAAGAATTTCAACGAAAAGTTCATTAGCTATTCTTTTAAGAGATGTTTTTACACTATTCGAAGATAAAGTTCAGTAATTTTATTTTTTTATTTTTGAGAAAATTTTAAAAATGTTGAAGCTTTATGTAAAGAACCTCCATCATACATCTAAATATCCGTTTCAAACTCACAGAGTCTCGAGTTCTTTTAAATCTACTGGGAAATATCAATTTCGGTGAAAATCGTTTGACCGGATTAGACGCTTGTGTTGACCACAGATAGACGGAGAGACAGACAGACGTTTTGCCCTTAAGCGAATTTTGGATTTCAAGGTCTCTCAAGATATTTTACTGTAATTTACTGCATATAGAAACAAGGTTTCTTCACTCTTTTTGGCACCAAGAGCCGTTAATGTGTTGTTTCTTTCAAGAAAATCACCGTTATCTGGTTACAATAGCTGTTCTTCCTACAAAGTAAAGGGAGAAAGTAAAAACACTAATTTTACGATACATAATATATTCTAATAAGCATAAATATAAATTGGAAATTGGTGTTTTTTGTAACGTGTAAATGGCAGTAGTGTGAGTTAAGGATATATTGAACTTCTAGATGTACCTGTTCATTAAATTTGTTGCAACAACGTATTGAAAAATAGGGTAAACATTACTTATATAAGTATTACTTTTAGTTTACTAAAAATAATGCAAGTTAAATAACATAATTTAGGTTTCTGCCGCGTTGACCTACATGTGAGCAACGTACAATTTTGAAAAAAGAAACATTCATTTAATGTGGGTGAACAAATCTTTGCAAGGTACTCGCCCACATATTTCTATTCATTAACAATTGGAAATTTTGTAACAATGTAATTCTGAACGTCTTTTGTTTTCGAAATTTCTGCAATTTCTCCTGTATGTATGTGGGAGAGAGAGACAGAGAGAAAAACTGACAGACAGAATGAGAGGGAATGTTCCGACATGGGTTTCCTCCAATAAATGTATTGACTCAACTTTCTAAAGTCTCAAATATATGTCAAATGGTTGAAAATTTACTCCATTGACTATAACTTCTTCTTGAAAATATGTAAACCTTGGGGTGGTATTATATAGAAAAAAGAATTAAACTGTCGACTAATTTATACAATTTTTAAGTCATAATTCATTTTAACAGTTGCTTCATGAACTATTACACAGAAGTTTATCTCCTTTTATTTGATATTAACTAAGGCAAACTAAGAATGTCATGAGGGTAAGGTTGAATGCTGAGTTTCAAAGCGACACTCGTGCACTGACGTTCGCGTCGTCATTATTCCACACGCCAACCACATTCCGACATTTCACCTCAGCGCGAGCGTTGCGCGGCCGCGACAGCGGCTGCGACATAGGCGAACCGCAGGGTTAATATAGCGCGGTCATTAGCGGGTGCGGCCGCGGGGCGCGCCGGGCGCGCAGGTGGGGGCGGTGCCACCCTCCGCCGAGGGGCGGCGCTCAATTAGCGCCCTCTCCACCCGCCCTCGCCGCCGGAGAAGCGGGTTCGAGCCTCGGTGACACAGGTGCGCGCGGCCGCCGAGAGGACGTCTCGTCTCGGGAGTGGAGGACCCTCGCCGCGGGCGGCGGGCGCCACTGTCGGTGAAGCTTCGATTGCAGATCGAGGGCGACTCGCTTACCTCATCGGAGGCACATGAGGAGAGGTGCTTCAAACGAGGCATCTGAGTCGTGTCACACGCAAAGCAGAGCGATGATATGACTTCGGGGAGAAAACATCGACCGCCGCTCATTCAGACCTAGCTAATCATGTTATTGACATTTCGCCACGTCATTACATTTCGTGCTAAAGGCTTAATGTGATGCAATAAGAAATTAAAATTATTTTTATTTTATTTTGAAGAATGTGGAATATAAATATTTGAATTTTGGAGGGCCCTTGCTCATGGTGGCAGGCGTGGTTGTGGGTGAAGGTCCGATTGCAGATCGAGAGCGACCTCATCGAAGGAACATGAGGAGAGGTGCTTGAAACGAGACATGTGAGTCAACTGCAGCGCGATGATGAGATTTCGAGGGGACGACATCGACCACCACTCATTCAGCTCTTGCTAATCATGTCTGTCGCCACGACATTCCGTGCCAATGATGGACATAATCCAAAAAAAATAAAAAATATTTTTATTTATCTATTTGGGTTCTAATACCAAATTGCAAAGGGAATTATATTTCCAACGAAACTGGTGTGGTAAAATGTTTGAATTTTGTTAAAATTATTTGCAAGACTACTTCAAAGATGTAATTACGTCCAATTGAGTTTTATAATGCATAAAATATTAATTATATTACTCTAGGGCGTGCTTTAACTCTACATCACATCTTATGATTGACATATCACAGCTTTTGAATAGCCAAAACAAGATTGTAAAAGAATGGCAAATTTATTAAACACATGGCCGTTGAACGATTAAACTAGGCATATTAAGTGCTTTAATATTCTGACATTTTGTTGATGCTCCTCGCATTATGTATTTCATGTCTTTTCTTCTTTAGTGTTTGGATGATAATCTATATAAATAAGTAAAATCAGGTTTCAACTGAGCAATTACGACATTACACCCATTTTGAAATTATAGAGCTTAAATACAAGTTCAGGAGAAATATATTGGAAACGTCCCATGCAACGTACTAATCTATCGACTTCAAAAAGAGATTCCTTGCGGAACTCAAATTTAATATGCACGTATTTTTCAGATTTATATGATAAACTTTTACATTGTGTTAACAATTCTATGAGAATGAATCGTTATGTTAGAAATGCTTTCATGGTTTTCGTAGAACATGTTCACAAAATCGTGAAATGTATTGAATTCTGAAACAAAAATAAAGCCCTACTTTGTAAAACGATTTATTTGTATTAATACAGGTGTATGCTATCTAAATACAGAGATTTTTGAAAGTCATTTTCACATCCTTTTTATCGAAATTCGAGGAAAACTCACATTTGCACCGGAAAGTAGAGAATGGTTCAGTAGCTCACAAAAATATCGCGCTATTCGTTGCCCTGGAAATGCAGATTGAAAATCACTAGGGAATTGCACGAATCAAAAATATGCATTGCTTTGATTGTTTGACGTTATTGTAAGTGAACCGTGTGTTTGTATATCATTTGCTTTTTATACTGTTCACTGATTTGAAGTGAGGTGTAAAATTTTCAAATAAATTGAAAATTTTGTTTGAACTACAGGAAAGGCAGAAATGAATTGTTTTTGCCAGGCTAGAAGTGAACGACGCATATTACATACATGCAAATGGTCCGTTATTTACACAAGCCTTAAAAAATTACTCGTTATACATTTACAAAGTAAACGTATAAAGGACTGGATTACAAAAAAATATTTTAATAATCTATATATTATTTGGTTTATCACGAAGTTAAAATCTAAGAATATCTCCGCATTACGTGATGTATATTTTGCGTAACAAATAATAGTATATATGTATATAATAAAATCGATATTATTCTTCCGAATACATGAAATGATATTACGAAAAGTGTTCTAATTTAGGAAAACTCCAATGTGAGAGGCAATAGCAGGAGAGTAAGGATTGTAACTTGCATTATACAAATTCGCAAGTACTAAATACTCTATTGATAATAGAGGTGCAGATGCGGTATTATAAAACAATATATCACGTTAATTTGAACCTAATTATAGAAATGAAATAGATGAAAAAATCATCTCAATATCTGCAGTATCTCAAACATTTGTATCTGATCTCGATACGTAGCAACTTCTGCTATAAAATATATACACCAAAATAGTGTGATTGAGCAAATCACATTACGTTGGCCTGATTTTCATGCTACTCTATAGGAAAAGATTTTAATGCTCTTGTAAATATAAGCTGTTGAGGAATCATTTCATCTTTCCTTGCAAAACTCAGTTTTTTACAAATTATATTTTCATTTGTTACGAGATGCACTACGATGATAATCGAAATTAAGTTTCTAATATTGTGCGTTACATCCTAAGGAATGAAAAGTATTGTTTCTTCAATATAGTTTTCATATAACTAATCTTTTAATATAAGGATTGTAATATTCTTTTGGATTAGGCCAATTAGGGTGTTATGGTGTTAGTCATCCCGATAACAATTTTATCATTAATCGTAAAGATAAAATTCGATTGGCGGTATACAATTCAACCTCGTTGGTGGCACGGGAAATGTAAAACTTACAAATATACACGCTTGCTTTGGCAGACACACGACAAATTTCTTGAACATAGTTCATAAATGCCAAAGATGTGCGTAACTCAAGGCAACTACGATATTCTAGTTATTATTCGTTACATTATCTGTTAGTTTTCTCTTCATTTATCTCTTTTCTTTAAGTTTTGATTCTGGACAAGAATAGCATAAAACCTCATTTACTAGGTTAAGAAACATGTTGTTATTGGAAACGATCGGTGCAGTTTCTCTGGTTGCGCGTACCGACTAAGTTAGCTCAGAGCTGCTGACTCTACAGAGACTGTGAACTAGAGGTCTTATTGATGAGTCAGACTATGGCGAATTTTCATCTCTAGATGTATGTTCAGCAGGGTCAAAGTCAGCATTGCGCTGCCTGAGAGAAAAGAGAACTCTAATAGCTCGCCACGGTTTTTCAGATTAATTCTAGTAGCAGTACCCTACAAACGAATCCGGACCATGCGCAATCTTTCGTTTTTCTTCTTTGTTCTATTCTATCTTCTCACATGGTCATTTACACGAACTACTCTTCCACAAATATCAAAGCAACGATCCATCACTTTTAACACTGACTCCTCTTGAACCCTCTTGCTCCGCCATTTCACGTCACTCCCTCCACGTTTCTCCACGCGAAGCTATTGTCAATCACTCTCCCCACATTTCGCTGCACATCGCTCTAGAGCAACGCCTCGCTATGCCACTCCACACTTCGTCGTACCCACCAGACTTCACCATTCTCTGCCTCAGTTCGTCCTTTTTCGTCATAGGTCGTCAATCCCCGACACATCTTGCGACGCTTCAGCACTGCTACGCTACTCTTCACCTTCGCTACACATAGCCAAGTCACGTCAGGCTATGCTACAAGACACTAAAGACATGACACGACTTCCTAAGGAACATCTCGTCATATCACGTGCCACCGAGTTACGCCCCTTTGGTCCATGCTATATCACGCCACTCCACGCTTCTACACGCCCCGCCTTGGCCCATCAAGATACTTCACATGAAACAAAATGATAAAATACGTAAGACGTCTCGCCTCGTCACAATATATCGCTTTTCCTCACGTCACATCTGACGCGAGGTCGACCTTTCACACTGTGCCACATTACAGTCTTCAGCAGTCCTCGTCTTGCCACACCACTCCATATTTTGTCTCACCTCGTCCCGTCATTCCTCGGTATTTTATGGCATGACACTCCCCTAAGCCATACCACGACGTCACAACACGTCACGATAAGGCTTAAGACGTAACACAACTCACCACGTCACCCCGCGTCACATCACATCTCGTCAGGTCACGTAACGCCAGACTCTGCCACGTCACCAATCAACGACTTGGCACACCATTCTACATCTTGCCACCACCCACGTTTTGCCACGCCGTGCCTCATTTACGTACCTTGAGCCTCGCCTTGCTACATCACGCCACTTCCAACCTCAACATCCCCCAACTCGCCACTCGTACTATGTAGTATTCCGCCTCCCTTACAATGGTTGGCGTGAACGGGCAGGAGGCGACGCGGTCGCCAACTCACTACGTCGCAACACAACTCATACGTCTCCCCGCGTCATATCACATCTCGTCAAGTCACGTACGTTAAGCCATGCTACATCACGCCACTTCCAACCTCAACATCCCCAAACTCGCCACTCGTACTATGTCGCATTCCGCATCCCTTACAGTGGTTGGCTTACATTTGGGCAGCTGGTGACGCGGTCGACAGCGGAGGGACTTCCACAATCGTAGTCCGGGCTATACGTTGGCGGGGACGCGTGCTCCAGACGACGATGGCGCACCAACGGTATTAACGGTGAAGCCCTGGTTGCGCAGGCACCGCTCAGCTCGACGACATGCTGTGGGCGCTCAGAACGGCTCGATGAGAACGTCGTTCGACGTAGGGGTTACGGCATTACGCGAGCAAGATACAGTGAACGGTTGAGAGACGGAAGTAAATGTTGGAAAATGATGTCGGAGATGAAGGAAGAATGCTGAATGGGAAGTTTTCAGGAAGGGGTTTATATGTAAAAATGCTGCTGGTGAGATTTACCAGAGGTAATTCGAGAAGTGTTTTGAAAATAAAGATTAAAATATACGTTGTGTGGGTGATTGATATCCCATGATTAAGAGTAATATAACTTAAAAGAATAATATATGATGTTAAAAACACTTCTCTGCCAGATTTTGTTGTTCAAAGAGATAGCTGTTATCAAACGTACTGATGATAATATCCCTTGCTCTCACATTACATTTTTCACATGAATACTCGTATAATGAGAAAATACGCAAAATCAAGAGAATTTCAAATGTTTTTAATTTATACATTTAAAGTCTTATTTGTTTTGTAGACACAAAATGTTTGCAATCAGGGTTTTTTATTATCCAACCTGTTACTTCAAAGACATTTGGGCATAAGGAGCGCAGCCGTGCCTTTGCGGAACGCGCCAGAGACATGAACCCCAAACCAACCTGCCCGACTGGCTCCGTCTGAGCCAGTGGGTCCGTCTGAGCGGCGCGCCCGACCCGGGGTCGCAGGCGACCCAGTTCCGCGTGCCACAGAGGCAGAGCGGCAGGGGGAGGGTGTGTTTGAAGGGCCGGCGTTTGCCGTGCCTGCGTCGCGTGGCGTTGGGGTCCGCCCGTGTGCGCCGTGGCTTGCGGCCAGGGACCATTGAGGGCCCTTCAGCAGCAGGCGGCGCACCGCTGGGGTGAAAGGGAGGGGGGAGGGGGGCCGCCACCTCAGACGCTCTGGCCCTGTTTGCTCCCGGACCGCTGCGCCGCCGCTCTGAGATGGCCGCGGGTGACGGTGGGAAGGGGGTTTACCAGTCACGGGGGAATGATTTGAAGAAGTTAATGGCTACAGGTGCGTCAGAATAAATGTTACAAACTTCCAGTGACTTTAGAAGGATCAAACATATTTATTATTTGTTAATTGGTGATAAATCTCATATGACAAAGTTGCATGACATTTTCGCATCGCGAACTGAATTTCAACTAATTCTGCGCTGGTATTTAGCGCACATAAACCACGGAACGGCCCGATCACTGGGAATGAAAATATATTGAGTTATTTGTCTTTCCCTTCAGTTTTGACTACAGATATGTCTGTCTTTTACCATCATGAGGTTTGATACATGCATAAAGGTGACGATGCATGTTCAAATTCACTCCCTCGTTTCTAACCACACCATAATTTGTAAAAGAAATAAATTTTCATGAACATAACGAATAAGCATCTTCCTTAAACTATTAGTGTTCACGGCATTACGACAATACGTATTTCCTGTGTTTTTAAATCACAATATCTCTTTCTAGTTGTTTTTAACTCACTAGCAATAAAACATATCATTTTTATTATATTTATGTCAAGTAGTTATTGAAACATTATGTTGTTAGCTTTAAAACAACCTAGGCCAATAATAATTAGTTTGTTCACAACTATTGGCTGTGCAATCCTTTTGAACAGTTCTGCTTTGCACGTTCTCTTTATTTTAATTCCTTTAATGCACGCAGTCTTGGACTCTTGGGATCTCCAGATTGTGGAACTCTCCATTGGTCCGTTTCCCTTTCACGTTCACCCTCCTGTCACTCCAGTCTACCTTCCGTCGTCCATCACCTCGCCTCACCAGGGTGTCCCCTAGCCCCAACATCGCTTTGCTCAGCGACGCACCTCTCCCCGCAGCACCTGCAATCGTCTCTGTGGTCGCCCTGCTTCCGTCCCGCCCTCGCCCGCAATCTCCACGCCCCATACCCCACCCTCAAGGCTCATTGACAAATGCAAACGTACACATAAGCATAACGCATAGATCTAATCGTGAACATATATGGTTGACTGAAGTATTTACAATGTCTTAACATAAACGTA
The DNA here is from genome assembly GCA_038098605.1 of Gryllus longicercus. NCBI lineage: Eukaryota > Metazoa > Arthropoda > Insecta > Orthoptera > Gryllidae > Gryllus > Gryllus longicercus. The sequence continues at coordinate 726,453 of JAZDUA010000548.1, read as the reverse complement.
AGCAAAATGAGTTTCTATTGGCTGTGAGATATTCTAGTTCACTATTGGTTGGATATGAAAATCGATTTCGAAATATAGACTGTGTCCCATACGACGTTGGTTCGTCTATGAAATTCAATACTATTTCGATTCTACGTTTTGAGTTAACGTACTGTGGCTGGTTCATTTCTTGTGCCTAACTTAAAGCATAAGCACAGAACCTTGAAGGTTGCCAGCTTCTAAGTTAACATCTTACGGTTTATGCCTATGCGAAAGCAAGCCTGAGAGAAAACGGCGCTATCGGACGTATTCATCGGCACCTGCCTTCACGTTTCGAGGGCGAAGGTCAAAGGCCGGAGGGCATCTGGAGGTGTAACATGCACTACATCTTACTCTCCGATTAACATTTTCACACACTCCGCGAGTTAGGAAATGTTGAACTGTTATCCAATATCAAGTTTCAATTTCTAAAATTTAATCTCCTGAATGACCGGCAGTGGCCCTCTCCCTCTCCTAACTCGCCAAGAGAAATGTTTAACTGGAGAATACTCGGGAGTAATGACCATAACGGTTACCGTGTTGGGAAACAAATTCGTATTCATACCATGTCCTTCCACTTTCAAATCACTTCCAGCTGTCATCCTCCCATATCCTCTCCGTTTCACTGCCTCGTCTGGCAACCAATCTCTGCCGCTGACTGGCTCTGCTACTGACGCACCTCCCCCCTTATGACGCTTCAGCGCGTGGTGCGACCGGCGTCTTTGACAGCGCTAGCAGCCAGCTTGAAAGCGCCCGAGCGGGCGACGGGCAGTGGGAGGAGGGGAGAGGGAGAAGCCAGTGGGCGGAGGGCGGCATAAGGATGGCAGAGGTTCGACGGCTGGAGCCGGAGAGCGCAGGACAGATGGCGACGGGCAGGGGGCGGGGAGCGGAGGGCGGGGAGCGACGAGGGCGACGGCCGGAGGGCGGCGGGCAGAGGGCGGATGGCGGAGGATTGAGGGTGGATGGCGGAGGGTGGTGAGTGGAGAGCGGAGGCCGGATGTTGGGGGGCGGAGGGCGATGGATGGCGAGGGGTGGCGGGCGGGGAGCGGAGGGCGAAGAGCGACGGCCGGAGGGTGGGGGCGGAGGGTGACGGCGGGGACGGAGGGCATAGGCTGGGGGCGGAGAGCGGTGGCCGATGACTGGAGGGAGACGGCCGGAGGGCGGAGGGCGGGCGAAGCAGTGCTGTAAACGGTCATAGCAGGCGGAGGGCGGGGGCTGGAGGGCGGAGGGTGATGGCCGGAGGGTGATGGCCGGAGGGTGATGGCCGGAGGGTGATGGCTGGAGGGCGATGACTGGGGGTCGGAGGGCGACGACAGGATGACGGGGGTGTAGGCTAGAGCGCAGGGCGACCCCGGATGGTGGGGGGCGAAGGGCGGCCGCTGGAGGGTGGAAGGTTGAGGACGGAAGCTGAAGGGTGTGGGGCGGAGGGGGGAAGGCGGAGGGCAGGAGATGTAGGGTGGAGGGCATAGGGCCGGGGGCGGGTGTAGGAAGGCGGAAGGTGGAGGGAGGGAGGGGGGCGGAGAACGGAGGGCGATGGCTGGTGGTTGGATGCGGAGGGCGCAGGCTGGAGTGCGGGGGTTGGAGGGCGGTGAGCGGAGAGCGGAGGGCGGAGGGCGGGGACGGGGGCGGGGGCGGAGGGCGACTGCTGGAGGGCTAAGGGCGGGTGAAGCAGTGCTGCGAGCGGTTGTGGCAGGCGGAGCGTTTGCGGTCCCGCGATTCAATAAGATTAACGCAGTTTTCCGCCCGATCGGCTGGCGCGCGCCGCTCTTTATTATTTCGCCCGGCGCGGGCCTGCCTTTGACTTCGCGCCCGCCCGCCCTTCGCCCTCGCTTGTTTCTCTTCGCTCGCAGCCGCTTCGCGCTGCGCAGCGCCACGGCCAAACAACGAAATTCGTCCATTGTATTCACTTTCCAGCGCTCCAAATTGCTTGTTCCAGCTCAGGCTTTAGTGGAGGATTTTTTTTGTATTGCGAACTCTCGGATTGGCGGTAAGTTGGGAACAAAAGATCGTAATATTGTTAGGCTTATTGTACGTCAGTATACATACGTTATAAACTCAGTTTCAGGCAGAATGTTATGAGAAGTTGTTATGTAGTTTGATTAAAAATTAATGGTTGATGAAGTTAATATTGTCCGTCACTTTCATTTCCAGAAATGCGTCAAATACCATTACAATCAATTAAATAAATACATGTTTGCAACTGTTACACAGTGTACATATTGCATATTAAGTACATTTAATATAATAAAGTAATAATATTTGAACTTAATTATCTCAGTTCTAGAATCTCACACTCGAACACCGCAAAACATTCCTATAGATTATGTTGGAAACTTAAAGTGAAACAAAGACGTGCGATAAATAAAATGCAATTTTATGAACAAGAATTATATTATAATATTGAAGAAGCATAAGTGGACTTTTACAAGCTACTCAGTTGTCAGTTATATTTGAGGAAATTGTTGAACTCGTTATCTCCTTGTTTCGTTTTCAAAGCACGGCTTTCTGTGTTCTTTTTGTCTTTTTTCGTGCACATTAACCCGTAATCATAGTCCTAGAAAGAGGAATCTCGTAAAGCGGAAAACGACTTTCCTTAATAGTTGAAGTTCTAATAACGAGTTCAAAAAGTAAAAAGTTGAACGTGGAAACTTTTCTAGAAAGAGCCTGCTAAGTTAGCGTGAAATGACAATCGCTGTGGTAACAAGAAAAAAATTGAGTGAGCGTTACTACATCGTAAAAGACCTTTTAAACGCGAATAGGAATTTTTCGTGCGTTCATTTCTCTCTACTATATTATGAGACTATATCAATTGCATGTTTTATCATTGCTGTCTGTTACCGACAAGAAGGTTCTTACGATTTTAAGTATTTGTTACTGAAGTGAATATGATAAATCTGCAACGGCCGGAACTCAAACCCTGGAACCTCCACTGCACAGACCGCAATGCTAGCTCACTGTCCTCCAATAGCAATTTGCGACTTGTTTATACAAAATTCAGTTTCGGAGTTTCTCTGATTTTTTTTCATTTACTCCCCACTATCGAATTTGCCGCGACTTCCGCCCAATACACACGGCGGCGCATCTGCCTTCATCTCGTCGCTTCAGCGCCCGCCTCCGCGCGCACATCTCCCACTTCCGCCGGCCCTTCCCCCCTCTCCTTCTCCCTTTCCCCCTCCCCTCACCCTCCAGCCAGCAGGCGCGCGCCGCTCAGATCGCGCCACGGCGAGACGCGTCAAAGAACTGTGTCCACAACGGCCGGAGCGGAACGGGGAGCAGAAGATTGATTGACTGTTTCCAGGCACATCAACTGCTGTAGTCATTAGTCTCTTTAGTGTAGTGAATGCTTCTCGCGATGATTCCACCAGAAGAGATGGCTCAGGGTCTCTTTGACTGGCAGGTTCTAGGGTCGAACCCCAACGGTGACAGGGTTTTCGCCACTAGTTGGTCAACTAGGTCGTATTCAGACGCTGTCTGGAGGAGAATCCTAGCGGCTGGCTTCTCGGATCGGTGGTTTTTCGTCGTTTCTCCAATTACTAGCAGACAAATGCCGGAGCAGTACCCTAACAAACGGGCCACGGATCGCGCGCGGTCTTTCCTTCCTCTTCCTCGTTCTATCCACCATTTACACACACACACACACACACTAACATGCAGTACACCACCACACATACGCGAAACCGGTCGGGAGCGTAGAGCTTGTAACGGCTGGGGCGGTGCTCCGCTGGTGGGAAATACCTGGTTGTTGAAAACCCCGCTAGCCGACGATATGTATCTCGCCGAACAGTGGGGGAAGACCAACGGCACCTCGTGAGAAAAACGTGCACTAGACTTACGGGACTAATGACCTCAGTAGTTAACGCGCCCGAAATCGCAAACAATAAATCAATCTCCATGATTCCTTCCCCTTCTGAATGGTGAAATTCGGTGGCAAACTACACATTGGTTAGCAGGGAAATTTACCTTCAGATATTTCCGGCAACGAGGAACCGCCTCATACCACCTATACGCTCTCTCCACGAGTGATACTGTAACTCATGTACGTGTATGGGCTTATTTGGGTAGACGACAGCACAAGGAAGAGGAAGAAAAGATCCCTCGCGATCCATGTCCCGTTTGTTAAGGCCCATTCAAACATAAATATAAGCATGGCGTTAACAAAAAAATTAGGAATACGTCCATAAGCGGACTCATTCACAATGCGTTCGCATAAGCATAACACGTAAGACGTTAACTTAAAAGCTTGAAAGCTTCAAGCTTCTGTGCTTATGCTTAAGTAAAACACAGGAAATGAACCAACACAGTGAACTCAAAATAGAGAATCGAAATATGAGCGAAGTAGATAGACTAATGCCATACGGGACATTGACACAGTCGTTACCTTGAAATCGATCTCACATAAAAAATAGTAAACTAGAATGTCTCACAGACAATAGAAACTCTTATTTTGCTTACGTAATGTCAGACATTGTGAATACTGCAGTTTATCACTTATGTTAATGTTTACGTCTAAGCGTTATGCTTATGTTTACGTTTGCATTGTGAATGGGCCTTTAGGGCAATTTAGGGCTCCGGCTATCGATTAGTATTGGTCGGTGACATCACGGGAAGCTACCGACTAGAGCATTAAAATTACCGTCTGAATTCAACCTAGCAATACAGTCATGGAAATTCGCAACTGCCAGTACTCAAACCCTACGACCTCCAGGTCAGGGTCACATCAGAGACCTCAATGCTGGATCTGAACTAACTCAGCCGATGAGAGTAGAAGACGAGAGGACCGAACGGAGGGAGAGAGGAGAAAGAGGACAGAGAATGAATATCCGAGTGCGTCATTTGGGAAGTGCGCGAGGCCCTGCGGGCGTAGGTCTGAGCGCGAGAAAGGGCTGGCGAAATTCGTTCCGCGATTCTGTCAATTCACTTATTTTCGTTTCAGCCGTTTGTATACGAAAAGAGAGAGCTTTTTTCTTTGGTAATACTTTCAGAAATATCTTCAGTGCTTCGACTCATTTTATTCCCAACGTTCTTGATATTATAGAAGAAAAATCGTTAAAAACTTGTGTAGTAAAAAAAAGAATCTATAAGCAAAATTATAGAAACTCTTGTTTTTTTCATTGAGGGGAAGACCATGAAACTTTGCATCTGATACTTTCATAATATGTTTAAGGGTATATTATTATTTGTAAATTTGCGTTAAAACTGTAACCACGCTTTAGTAACTTCGGATGAAGAAATAGCAGCAATTCGCTGAACGTTATAGGGCTCTAGGGGGACAATAAATCCTTTGGTTTTCGAATACTTTAATTGTAAGTATAATTTCCATAATAGCTCCTAACATTTAATATTTTATGTTAAGTTTTACTTCATAAATAATATTTTTATCTAGTTTATACTTTTGCACATTCTTAACCGCAGAGTATTGCAACTGGAAAGGAAGCTATACATATAGTCATGCAAAGTGTAGCGGGTTGAATTCTAGATAAAAGCGTTACTGAGCACGGATCACAACGACTCTTCGGTGAATGCTGCTCGCTTGGCAAAATATCGGCATTGGAGATATGCAATTCCAACCCCTCTGCTGCGTTTCCACACATGGAGCCGACGCGCTTGCCAATCAGACCTTGCAGCCAATTGCACCGCTGGCTGACTTTTCGATTGCACCGTGTCTCCGTTGTTATTACTATCTGACTGAGCTTTCTCACTTCGTTCTATACTCTTTGAGGGGCGAGTTGATTTTTCATTCGGAAAACGACTGTTTTATAAAATAACTTTTATCCGTGGTTCGAAAGTAGTTGGTCCGAATTGAAAACAGTTGTGTGTAAAAGAACAAATTAGTTTACTGCTGAGGAAAACTTTTTTCGTGTACATTCTCACGGTTCTCTTTAGATAGGCACAAAGCGAATGAAAATTGAGTAAAACCGGTTATGTCGCTTACGAATAGAAACCTGCTTGTGTGAGTTATATCAGCTCATTATTTTCCGAGCTTTAACGGCGCACTTTTTAAATGCCTTGGAAAAAGGAATTATTCTGGGACGAAATAAAATCTAGTATTAAAATACGTTGAAGATGACTTAAATAACTGGGTGTACTAACTACTCTTTCATATTGAGCAGCCAAACGTAAATATATTATTCTTCCACCGTGTCTTGTGAGCACGTGTGCTTCATATTCATTGCATTTGCTGTAAACATATTTTTAAAACTCTTTTTGAAGGGCATGATATTTTCACACCTTTAGAAATGCGATATTAAAACTTTATTTAAACTACAGAACCTCCTGGTAATGTAATTCAATGTGAACCAGAAAACAATATAAACCTGTCTGTGTGTTTGCAGTATTATTACTACCTGATTAGGTGTACTAGGTTATTTGACATCTTTAGATAAAAGAAGTGGTGCACATGCTTTCTCGCAAAATTTGTAACTGCTACGCGATATTAAAATATTGCATCAACTTGCAAAAGTGCTTCCAACCGACAAACATTTTATCTTCCCGCTGGGATTCGAAGTCAGTTCCGAGGAGATAACCTACCAAGCACGTTACCGCTACATGACCATCCCCACTGCAGCACGCAATTGTTCAGGTGCTTAAACATTTGTATTTGCAATTCTCAAAATTTCAAAAAATATATTTATTTCAAAATCTAGTTTTAGAGAAAAATCATGAAAGAAAAAATTTTCAACAATATTTTGATGAGTTCACCGAGAATGACACCAGACGCAATTTCTTTACTGTTCTTTGCTGTATCCGAAGGAGGGGGGATGGAGCCGTTTCCGGGACAATTGTTAAAAATAGTATTTATTTCATACACAAATATGAGAAAACTACTAATATTTTTTTAAAAATTGGACATTATCTTATTTTGAATATTCTTAAACAACAGATTCCATCTAGCAAAAATTATTAATTTTCGGTATTGGAGTTGTAGGTAGATGAACAGAAAATGATGATTTTTTGTAATTTTCAAAAATATTGAGATTTTAATAAAAATGATACTTACTTAAGTTTTAAGAATTATTTAAACGTCATTCGAGGACAAAGTTTAATAAAAAAATTTGCGCCATTTTTCAGAAGATTTTGAAAACTTTATGACTTCATGTAAAGTAGCCCCAAAACCAAAATATTCGTTTTAAATTTCAAGGGTATTGAGTTAGGCCAGAGAAATATCAATTTTGAAGAAAATAGTCTAAATGGTTTAGGCTTTAGCGAACTATACAGATGGAGAGTTCGTCGGAGAGGCAGACATGATTTTCCGCATGCTAATTTTTCGGTATAAATGACCAATAAAATTGGGATTCTGATAATTCTGATTCTTAGGAACACAATTTGTTAGGGGAAGTTATTTACTACTTTTAGAAACAAGATTTATTCACCTTTTTGTATCATCGCGATGAGGGATCTGTCTCGAAATATCGTTGTTTTTTTCGCAGCATTGCAATGGTTTATTTATTCTTCATAAATAACTTGCGAGAAATTATTAAGATTATTACTACAACGAAAAATTACCTGGAATTTGAATAAGAAGTGAAATAAACATTTGAATTTGAGAATAATTTTATATCTTGGAAATTAATAAATAATTCATAAATGTGCCAGACAACATCCAATGTACGCAATGTTATATTTTGTGGTAGTCAAAAGTAAATAATGCATACATTTTATATATACAATTTTTCATTACACTCCAAAGAGTTTCCGTAACCCTAAGATTAGTTGGAACGTTTTGGTAACTGCTGTTGCTGAGAGCGGTCACAGGCAACTAAGCAATAAGAAGTGGGACGTAAAGTGGTGGAGCAGTCATCGGGGACTATACCGAACGTTATGGACCGGTTTAGGCGGCTGACGCTATCAATTGATGACTTCTAGGCTGTCCGGGTGACGCCGCGTCGTTGGCTGATAGGCCGACGTTTCGCCTGTCATGTCGCAGGCTTCTTCAGGGTAGTGACACAGTAAAGCTCCGCCTCCGGTGTTATATCTTTTCCAGCCTAGGGGGTCGGGTAACGCAAGTGCGTCACCCGGACAGCCTAGAAGTCATGAACTCGAGCCGCGGAAGCGTACGTGTACAGCTATCAATTGATGACATTCTAGAGTCTCTGATTTTTTTTGGCGTAGACGGCGAAGCTGCTAACTGAACAAGAGGCCATGGCGAACCGCCCTTCTTACTGTCCTCGGAACCGCCGGTTTGGTATCACGTCGGAGGCAGTGGGCTGTCTTTTATTCCATGTCTTTTGTTTTGTCATAGCTCCCTACGTCCCCCTTCCACCGTGGTGATTAGGGGTTCAGGAGTGTACATCGTGAGTCTCTTTCGTCTTTTTTTGTGCTTAAAATAGTAGACAAATACTTTCTTATTTTGCTCCAGTTGCTATAGCTTCCTGTAATTTTGTTATAATGTTTTCTGCCGTTAGGTCCTCTCCCTGTTGTAGATTTAGATCGAATCTTTGTTTTTCCCATCTGCAGCAGTGTGTTCTGCTACATCTTTGGTCTGACAGTAGCGGCATATGTCATCTAACGTTTTGCCAATTCTAAGCGTCTATTCTCCAAAGTTACCATGTTCTGTGAAAAATTGTGTTGTATGGTAGTTTAGGTGGCCATGTTTTCGTGTCACCCAGGGCTGGATCAGTCTCTGACCAACCCGGTAAGCTATTGTCGATAGCAATGCCTCCGTCGAGACTTGAACCCCGAATCTCCCGGTCAGAGGCACTGCAGAGACGTCAGTTGATGCCCCGAGCGAGAAAGGATGTGGGGACCGCGCGTTGCGAGGGACGAGGAAGAAGGAGTGAAGCGGCGTGGGCGGGAGGCCGGGGCGACACCGCCCACGCCATTTCCGCCGCCCGGTGCGGGCGACGTGTTTGCGTGTGCGCACGGAAATTGCCGCGCGTTGGGCGCCCGCGGTCCAGGGTTCGTCTCTTCCGGGCGGGCGGCGGCGGCGGCGCGGTCGCTGAACTCGCCAGGCGCCGGGGCGCCGCTAGATGCGCCGTCGGGTAGCGCCCGATTAATGTTACGCCAAGGCAGGAGATAGAGGGATTCGCAGAAGCGTTGTAATCGGATCATCCTCGCTGGAAATGCATGCCGTTGATACTGCTGCGTGTTACGTTGGTACTTCTTGTGCCTGAATAGAGGGTGCTTGTGTATGGACATTGTTACGTAGAAGGGATTGCAGGGGAATATTAATTTGCAGCTCGGACGTAGATGCATCGTATTTTGCTGTATATACGAACGGGATTGAAAGTCAACTATCGTGCAAAATAATAATTTTGTCAAAAAGAACGACACTTCAAGTCATCAAATATGATTTTTTCATTTTTGTTTTGTTTACAATAGTATTGATATGTTTTTATACTTTCACTTTTATTTCGATGTTTCTTATACTTTTCTTCATGAAATAAACATTAAAATGTAATATTTTAAAGATATCCAAAACACCTAAGTACAACGTGAAATGTTTTATTGTTTGTGAATTACTTTATATAACCTTTCGATGGAAGAATCAACATTTTTAACTAGTAAATTACAAAGATAATAAATCATAGCCATGCCAATAACCATTTATGTAAAGCATATTTATTACACATGGATAATATTTCGGCACATTACAGAAATGTTATCGTAATCATAATCATGTAACTCATAGTCATAATCAATAATAAAACATGACATAGACAATAAATTAGTTCTTTATAGCATAATATTAGATATTTATACCTGATATTATCTATGAATTGAGAGTTCAACACTTTTTTAAAATTTTGATACATAAACATCCAATCCCCATCAATCGGAAAATTCCTTATAATTTACTAAATTTAATAATCAATAAAATTAATAGCATATTGCATTCCAATTTGCGTGTCTATGCATAGCACTTTCCACACCTGTCTGTTCTATCGCTTCAGCTTCCACTTCCACTTTCATCCCTCTTTCCTCCTGCCTCTCTTAATACCGTCGCAACCGATTCCGCACTACACTCGACTCCGCTTCCTACACTCTACGGATTCTGCTGCTGTCTCCTGCCAATTCCACTCTTGCCTCCACTCCCCTTTTCGCTCCCAATTGCGCTCTTGAGTACGCTCCCGATTTCACTTCTGATCCGTTCTGCGATCGCGACTCCAATCCCGACTCCCACTCATTACTTTGCTCCCGACTCCGCTCCCGACTCCGCTCCCGACTCCGCTCCCGACTCCGCTCCCGACTCCGCTCCCGACTCCGCTCCCGACTCCGCTCCCGACTCCGCTCCCGACTCCGCTCCCGACTCCGCTCCCGACTCCGCTCCCGACTCCGCTCCCGACTCCGACCCAACTACACTCCACTTCCCACTCCAGACTCCACTTCCACATCCGCTCCCGACTCCGCTTCCAACTTCGCTTCAGCCTCCACTCCCGACTCTACTCCCGAATCCGCTCGCGACTCCATACCCGACTCCGGTCTCGAGTCCGCTCCCGAACTTGCTCCCCACTCCCCGCTCTAGTCTCCATCTTTGCTTCTTCATTCTTTGCTATTTCCGCAATAGCGTCATTCCCTCCGACGCTCCCGCTGCCTTCCTGCCGACGACCCCGACTCAGTGGTGCCGCCGCCTCAGACACCGCTATGGACTCTGCTCGCGCGTTTTCGACTTCGCCCCCCCACCCCCACCCCCACCCCCACCTCTTCGCGGATGAGCCGGCGCTTGGGCTCGGCGCGTCCCCGGGGCGCCCGCCCTTTCCGCACCGCGGGCGGCTATTCAGCAGGCGGCGGCCGGCGGCGGCGCGGGCGAGGACGCGGGCGAGGGCGAGGGCGAGGGCGTGGGAGGAGGTGAGGGCGTGGGAGAGGGTAAGGGCGAGGGAGAGAGTGAGGGCTTGGGAAGGGTGAGCGTGCGGGCGAGACACGAGCAAGGGCGAGTGACGGCCTTGGGAGGGTAAGGGTGAGGGTAAGGGCGAGGGTAAGGGCGAGGGTCAGGGCGAGGGCGAGGACGAGAACGAATACGAGGACGAAGGCAAGTGCGAGGGCTGGAGCGAGGGCGCGGGCCAGGGGGAAGGGAAGGACAAGAGCGCGGGCGAGGGGTGCGTGGGCGAGGACGATGGCAACGGCGAAGGAAGGGCGAGGGGGGAGCGTGGACGAGGGCGAGGGCTACGGCGAGGGCAAGGGCGTGGCTGCATCGCCGTCCGCGTTGACTTAGCCGGGCGCTGGGCCCCTGGGATCTCGTTGCCGTGTTTGGCATCTGCCCGGCTGCTCGCGGCCGAGAGCCATTGCCCACCGCCACGCCCTCGGCTCCGCTCCTTTCGTCTCCGTTTCGCCTCGGTTCTCGTTCTCTCCTCTCTCCCGTTCGTCGCACACTCCTCTTTATCATCCCTCCTGCCATCCTACTCGCTTTATAGCGCTCCTCACAGGCGTGCTCTTGGGCACAATCTCTCAGCCAATGGCGAGACGCAATGTTCCCTCTGCCTCTGCTTTCCGATTCATTCCCATTTATCCCCGCATACGCCGCTCCTGCTCGCGCATATTGGGTACAGTTTGCACGTACTGAATTGTTTTAAGTAAATCAACTCGTACCATTCCAATTATTTTACATCTTTTGCTGCTTTAAACATGTGTTATGATTATGTTGTGTATTGTTAGTCAATTATTAAATGGTTTTTGATTGGTTCTTCTTTTTCCCTGCTTTCCTTTGCATTCTGTATTCTTTGCAATTATTTTTTGTTTAGACTTACGAACAGTTCTATTATTTTATCTTATTTTAATATCATACTTTGAGTTGCTCTTTCCTCTCTCTCTCTCTCTCTGTACATCTATTTTTCCATCAATCTCTGTATTTCTTTATCAATCTATCTATCTATCTATCTATCTGTATGTATGTATGTCTGGACACTGTGTCTGTCTTTCTGTATGCCTGTTTATCTGTCTTTTCATCTCTCTGTCTCGCTCTCTCTCTCGGTCTCTCTCTCTCTAGTCTTTTTATCTTTTTTTAGTCTATCCATCTACCTACGTATCTGTCTCTGCGCGTACGGGAAAATTGACTGGTTCAGAACAGAGAGACACTTTGTTGAAGACGGCGGTTTTGAATTTCTCTGCAACCTTCGCAGGATCACTACATTGCGAAACAAGAAGCCCTTAACTTCCCAGTAATGCAAGTACAAAATTCATTTCGTGAAGTTATTTATCTTTCCAAATGTTAAGTAACGTTACAGCAACAACTCGAACAAACGTAAAAATATATTGAAATACAGAGCTCCATTACAGTTGCCGGTTTGAGACGTATACTCTTGTACCGACGCATGCGGTTACTGCAGAGTGAACAAAACACTGGGGCGACATAAATCAACAAGGCTTCCGTTTCGCATATTGAGAATATTCGAAAACAGGGTTCTTGTAAATTTCTATGATTCGTTCAAAAAATTACGTGCGTAAATCGTATGATAGTTTCTTCATTTCAATACGGAGTTATTGGCATCAACATTTGATTCGCAAATTTAATTTTCTGTAGTAGTTCCCTGAGCAAGTATTCTACAAAACTGATGAAACACACAGTCATGAATTCTATCTTCCTTCCAATCATACAAAAGGTTTTCGAACACATGAGTTCACTGGTTGAAGTAAGAAATGTGACAGTAAGTCATTTATCCACTTCGGTATTTGAAATCAAATTTTACGAAACTTATAACAGAGAAACCTAGAAATAACTATTAAATATTTGTCATTGCACGTACTTATTAAGAAATAAAATGCCTCAACTGGGTCACCTTGGCAAATTCTAGTGCATCACATTTTTCAGTTTCAATGCTTGGGTTCAAACCCGCTTGAGTTGGTTCATTTGCCCCAATATCCAGACCCACCAATTACACAGTGCCTACAAAACTGCTACCGCTTCGAAAACAATATTAATCTGTGTATAATGTAGGTGACATACGTAAACCAGTAGAAGTAGTACACATGTATCATTAATTTTGTTCCCTCCATCACACTAAAAATTCCTTCCTGTTCGTAGGCAACTCCGTCATTACTTTCATGCAATATAATACTCACATTTACCCAGGAGGCTAGAAAAACAATTCCACTTGTTCTCGTAAAAAGTTTTGTTTGCAATTGCCTCCACCTCCACTTCCCCCCGTACGTAAAACAGCAAAGAACGCAAAACCTGTAAAGGTATCTGCCACTCGGACGACAATATTTTTATGTATTTCATACTTCACCTTTTACGAGGAGTGCTCCCTCGGTGGTCAAACCGTCAGTGTCGCATAAAGCTTCCGTAACTCGGCGCGCAAATGGAAATGAAATTGTACCTCCCAGGAGGGGAGAAAAACTTAATAACGAATGAATTCCGCAAATTCGCAAAACGAACTTTTCTTGCGTGCTTATTTCCCTTCTCGCCAAGTTGCTCAAGCTGCGTCGCAGTGTTTTCAAAATGAAATACGTGAGAAGCTCGTGTGTACTGCGAGTACACTTCCCTCCGCAAATAAATCTGTCTCTCAGCTGCGACCAGCGAAAACAAACTCGTTCTGTTTGCTCGCTGCTTTGCTTGGTATCGCACGGAGAAAGCTTATTAAGAAATTGTTGTATTCAAACCTTCAGCTAGCTGCTGGAGGCGGAGAAAATGCGTTAGAAACAAACTATGTTTCCGGTTTTTGTCGAAATGAACGAGAGCGTTAAAAATGAGTGATCTTTTTCATGAATAAAAGAACAAATGAATAGAAAACAATGATGTACTGGAAGTTATTTGCTAAACTCACTACACGAAAAACAAAACGAAATTCAGGAACATCGCTAGAAGTGCAGGTTTCCTCAGGCTATAGACTTTTAGAGATTGCTAACAACGAAATTTTATTTTTCAGCACTCATGCATGGAAACCACTTCTTCTGTTTGTTGTTTATGCATTGGAGAGTTCTGCTTTGCAGTAGACGTAGTACATCCACGAATTCGTACCAAAATAATGTAAGCCACTCGAACGAAAGTGTTTTTTGTGGACGTTTTTCAAAATTCAGGAACAGAGCGAAAACGGAACATTTATTTTGCATGCCAAGACTGACATTCTGTTCGAATTTTGTAAATTACCTTTTTCTATTGGATTTAGTTTTATATTTATCTCATTAATTTTCTTTTTGAAATATTCTTGTTCACGCGATCCTAATAATTTCAGAGAGATAATTTTCAATACATCATAGTGAAAAAGCGGTAGTAAACCAAGTTAATGAAGGTCGTTTGGGTCAAGTCACTGACCAGAGGAATATATTTTCAAATATGTTATTTACACATGTTACCATAATATGACACGCATATGCTCATTTGAACTACTCTTGGGTATTCTATTTCGTATAATATGCCGCTCTTCAGCAAGAATGAATATTACTCGAGTACAATAGTAAATAAAGTAATAGCAATAACACCAAGGGCGGTGAATGGGGGCATCAAATGATGTCACTGCAGTGCCTCTGTCCGGGAGGTCCAAAGTTCGATTCCCGACGATGGCAGGATTTTCAATGCCTGCTAGATAGCTGGGATAAATTCAGTCGCTCTCTGGAGAGGAATTCTGTCTGCGAGATTCACTGTTCGATAATTTTCCGTAGTTTCTTCGATCAATATCTGGCAAATGCCGGAACTGCACCCTAACAAACGAGCCACAGACACCGCGCGATCTTTCTTTTCTCTTCCTTGCCCTATACTCACCCCTTACTTACACGTACTTACACTTACCCGCAGTACTCTATGATATATGCCGAGAGACCTGTCGGGTGCTAAGAGTTGGTTTGGTGCTTTGCTGGTGGGAGATACGTGGTTGGTGAAAAACCCGCTAACCGACAGACCGAGAGGTCGGCGCCAGTTCTAACCATCCAGCGGGGGAAGATCACCGCCTCCTCCAGGGAAAAACATGCAGTAAACATACGAGACTGATGACCTTAGCAGACGTCGCGTCTGGAATCACTAATCAATCAGCCAACCTATATAGTTAACAAATGAATCACATAATATACAACTGGATCAATGTAGTTTATTAAGAGAACTGAGTATTCGACAGCATCCAACGGGCGAGTGTAGGTGTGAAATTTTGAATGCGCATGTGACAAAAGGTTAATGAAATTGATGATGGTAATGATAATGATAAGAATAATAGTAAAGATAATGATAATAATAAATATAAAAATAAATATAATGATAAATACAATAATAATTATAATAGTAAATATAACAATAAATATAATAATAAATATAATGATAAATATAATAATAAATATAATAATAAATTATATGATGTTCAAATAAATTGTTTTTTCACGCAGGGTTAATCTTAATACTTCACGCGCCTGAAGTTGCCCATCGCTGAGTATCTCTGCAATGGCACCGGGTGGCCTTTGGACGCGCTCGGTGCGCGGCGGGTGGCAGGAGGGGGGGGGGGGGGGCTGGGCGGCAGAGCAAACAGCGGCGCGGTCGCGTCGGCGGCGGAAGTTGCAATTGGGCGCCGACTACCTCTCCGCTCCGTTAATACAGCGCGGCCAGAAAGCCACCGGCTCGGCGCCTCCGCCCGAAAGTGGCCGGCCGCCCGGGCCCGGCCCGGGGCCGCGTGGGAGCTGCGGGGGCTTTGCGGCTCTCGGAGAGGGGGAAGGGGGCGATGGGCAAAGAGCGGTGCGGACGACGAGGAGAGCTGCGGAGCAGGGGAGGAGTTGGCAGAGTACGGCGTGACGGGTAATCGCGTGGAGGAGCGCAGCAAAAACGGGAGTTGTGTGGCGGGGAGTGTCGGAGCGGGGAGTCGTGTGACGCTGTTCGCGTGGAGGAGAAAAAAGAGGCGGGGAGTTGCGTGGCAGGGAGATACGTGAAGGATCAGGGCGAGGCGAGCAGTTGCATGGCGAAAAGTTGTATGGCGGGGAGTTGTATGGCGGGGAGTTGTATGGCGGGGAGTTGTATGGCGGGGAGTTGTATGACGGGGAGTTGTATGACGGGGAGTTGTATGGCGGGGAGTTGTATGGCGGGGAGTTGTATGGCGGGGAGTTGTATGGCGGGGTGTTGTATGGCGGGGTGTTGGGTGGCGTGGAGTTGCGTGGCGGGGCGTTGCGTGGCGGGGCGTTGCGTGGCGGGACGTAGCGTGGCGGGGAGTTGCGTGGCGGGGAAGGGCGAGGAGTGCATTGTGGGTAACCGCGTGAAGGAACATAGTGTGGCAAGAAAAATCGTGGCGGGGCATGGCGAGACAGCGCGGAGCGAGGCGAGGCATAGAGTGGCGGGTTATTGAGTGTAGGAGCATAGCATGGCGGGGGTATAGGGGCGAGATGTGGCGTGGGGAAGAGTAACTTGGCGGGGCGTTACGAGGCGGACATTGTGGGATCGGGAAATGTATTTGGAGATTTTGCATGGTTGGTATTTCGTGTCGGGGATTGCGGGGAAGGTAATCACGTGGCGGGTAATCGCTTGGTGGAGCATATCTTGGCGGGGCATGATGTCGCGAGGCGGGTCTTAGTGTGGTGAAACTTAGCGTGGGGAGCGTACCGTGGTGGGGATTATCGTGGCGGGGCATAGCAAGACTGGATATAGCAAGACGGGGCATAGCGAGACAGGACATAACGAAACGGGGCATAGGGAGACGGGGCATAGAGAGATGGGTCATAGCGGGACAGGATATAGCAAGGCGGGGCATATGAGACAGGACATAGCGAGACGGGGCATTGCGTGTCTGGAAGTGGCTTGGCGGGACTTAGCTTGTTGGGTCATGGTGGGCAAGAAGAATGTTAGGGTGGGGAAGGGAATGGCCGGGCGTGACATGGCGAGGATAAACCATGACAGTTAATTGAGCGGGAAGGAAAGAGTCAAAGCAGGTCAGATCACCTTACCTTACAACGATTTGGTATAGAATAGGGAAAGGAAATGGCCGACACGGCAGCGCCGGGCTGAGTGCAGAGGAGATGGGTCGGTATCTTTAGCTCTATGCAGCAGGTCGCAAGGCGAGGTCACGGCGGGGACGGTTGTCCGCCAGTAGCGGGGGTTTTGGCAAGGCGGGGACCTGGGAGTGGAGTGGCGCGACGGGGACTTTGTGGGCACTCACTGGGCAGGTAGGCGCGTGGCTCGCCGAGCCGGAGCCGTGGCAAGGCTGATTGTGGGAATGGCCTGGGTCGAGCCGAGCCGAGCCGAGCCGAGGTCTCGGGAATTGTATTATGCATGGGGGCGGGGGAGGCGGCTCGGCTGAGTGGGGGTGGCGGCGAGTGCAGGTCGGCGGGATGATGGCAGAGTGCTGAGGAGTCAGCGTTTGTGGGAAAGTCGCTCTGCGAAATGGAGATGCGGCGTCGAGGGGGATGTCGCAATGGCTTTCCAAAGGCCGAGAAACGTTTGTGTGAATGAGACGAGGGAGGAAAGGCAACGATAGTCAGAAATGTCTAAAATATTGGATACTTCAATTTCGGGTTATGATGTAGGAATTCAAAAACTGTGGATAATGTTAAAATGAATGTTGTTTGGTGTCAACACTACAGCAGTTTATTTTCAATAGCAGGGCTTTCGTGAAATTATTCTAAAGTTCTCGTAAACAGAAAAGTTTATGGTATGGATAACTCAAAATACACTTATTAATTAAATATTTTTTTCATTTCATAAGCATTTTTTAAGGTAAGAGTTTTAAAATAAATGACTTCGACTGACCAATGAATTTCGTGACTGCTTTGCGGGAACTTTTTGTTGTGTATATACGTTACCTGCTGCAGTACGTGGCTTGTGTGGCTTTTAGTATGTAACAAATAAACAATAGAGTATTTTTTTATATTTTAACTAATGATATAATAATAATAATAATAATAATAATAATAATAATAATAATATATTACAAGTTACAATTATTTTTGTTACATTCATAGATTCAACAATTGCCTGCACAATGCACAATTGCACATTGCACAATTGCACATTGCACAATTGCACATTGCACAATTGCACAGCAACGTTATGCAATTGTCAACCTTCAATGCGAGCACATAGTATATCAATTAAAGTAGTAGTAATAGTAATAATAATAATAATAATAATAATAATAATAATAATAATAATAATAATAATAATAATAATAATATAGTGTCTTTTAATGAATACATATTAAGTAAAATTTAAAATATGGAAGACCCGTAATATAGTGAATTACACACCAAGTTGCAGTATTGCGGTAATAAAAGCGTAGCACTATTCACTGAATATCTCCGAATCCGGCAGCGAGATGCAAGCGTTGCGCAAGCGAGGCGCAAGCGTTGCGAAGCTTACGAGGCCGCCGAGTAGAGCGCGGCAGCGACGCCGACGTGGGTGGAGCGGGGGAGGGCAGGGGGGAGCAGTTTGGTTGCGCCGGGGCGGGATCTTGTGGCAGCGCCGAAATGCAGGATGCATTTGTCCGATTCAATTTCCCGCACCCGACGCCCTGCGCTTGCTGGAGGACCCGCCCCGAAGGCAAGTGCATTTGCGGCAGCGGCGGTGGAAGCGAGGGTGGGGGCGGCGACTGGGTAGAAGTTGCGACGTATAGATGCACTGGTTGGTGGGGTGTGTTGGTTCAGAAGTGGAGTGATGGAAGCGAGGTGGTGGCGTGACAGTGGTGAGATTGGTGGCAGGAGTGGTGGAGGGCTGCAATGGAGGCGGGTAGCGGCGGGGCGGACAAGATGGTGTGGTTGCGGGCGGGGCGGCGGCGACGGATGCGAAGGCGAGGACAGCAGAGCAACCGGGTGGAAACGGAGAACGTGTGGATGATAGTGGAGTAAGGTGGAGTGGTGCACAAGCGGGGGCAGGAGGCGAGGGTGATGGGAGTGGCGTTGTGGAAACGGTGGTGAGAGCAGGAGCGGTGGAAGCTGCAATGGAGGCGGGTAGCTGTGGGGCGGAGAAGATGGTGTGGTTGGGGGCGGGGCGGCGGCGACGGATGCGAAGGCGAGGACAGCAGAGCCACCGGGTGGAAACGGAGAACGTGTGGATGATAGTGGAGTAAGGTGGAGTGGTGCACAAGCGGGGGCAGGAGGCGAGGGTGATGGGAGTGGCGTTGTGGAAACGGTGGTGAGAGCAGGAGCGGTGGAAGCTGCAATGGAGGCGGGTAGCTGTGGGGCGGAGAAGATGGTGTGGTTGGGGGCGGGGCGGCGGCGACGGATGCGAAGGCGAGGACAGCAGAGCCACCGGGTGGAAACGGAGAACGTGTGGATGATAGTGGAGTAAGGTGGAGTGGTGCACAAGCGGGGGCAGGAGGCGAGGGTGATGGGAGTGGCGTTGTGGAAACGGTGGTGAGAGCAGGAGCGGTGGAAGCTGCAATGGAGGCGGGTAGCGGTGGGGCGGAGAAGATGGTGTGGTTGGGGGCGGGGCGGCGACGACGGATGCGATGGCGAGGACAGCAGAGCAACCGGGTGGAAACGGAGAACGTGTGGATGATAGTGGAGTGGGGTAAAATTGTGCAAAAGCGGTGCCAGGAGACGCGGGTGACGGAGAGAAAACGTGAGTGGGAAAAACTGCGGGGGAAGTGGGGGCGGTTCCAATGGAGAATGATAAGGCGACGAGGACTGGGGTAGCGGTGGGGTGAATGGTGAGGCGGTGGTTGTGGGGGCAGTGTCGAGCCGAAGACGACGGTGGGGCAGGGGGCGCGGACAGGGGCATTGGCGGGGCGAGGGGGAAAGCGCGGCAGGGTTGGCTTCAGTTGCAGAGACAGAGTAGCGGCTTGGTGGATGTGGGGGCGGATGCGGGAATGGCGACGTAGGCGTTGTCTGTGGCGGGGGTGCGGCTGGGGGTGCGACGGATGTGACGGGGGGACGGGAGCACCGGCGGGGCGGAGATGGAGGCAAGGCAATGTCGGTGTCGGCCGCGGAGATGGTACTGTGACTTGGCGGAGGCCTTCTAGGAGTAGAGGCGGGGGGGCGGCGACGTGGGTGTGGTCGCCGGTAGGGGTGGGGTTGAAGCAGATGTGGAGGCGGAGACAGGGGCGCCGGCTGGGTGGAGGTGGAGGAGGGGCCAGGTCGGTTTCGGGGGGGGGGGGAGGCGGGACAGTGGATTGCCAGAGGCGGGGATGGAGGTGGGGCCGAGGCTGGAGATGGGGGCGTGGACGTCGGTGGGGGTGGGGATGGCGGCGGTGCGGATGTAGAGGAGGGGGCGGGAGCGCCGGTGGGGCGGAGGTGGAGGCTGAGCCAGGTCGGTTTCGTGCGCGGAGGCGGGACAGGGGCTTGCCGGAGGCGGGATCGAGGATGAAGATGTGTGCTTGGTCGTCGGCGGGGATGTGAATGGGGCCCTGGCAGATGTGGAGGCGGGGACGGGTGTGCCGGCGGGGTGGAGATGGAGGCGGAGTCAGGTCGCCTTCGGGCTCGGAGGCGGGGCGGCGCGTTGACGGAGGTGAGGGAGGAAGGGAGGTTAGTGCCGGGAACGTGGGCGTGGTCGCAGCGGGGGTGGGGGCGGGCGAGGGCGCTTGTGTGCTGTCCGTACTCTCAGTGAACTGCGTCTGCAAGTCAAATGTATACAGAATGAAACTGGATAGCGAGTTCATGCGCCGGCCGGGGATGACGAAGACCACTTCCTGGCGATGACGTCTCCCAGGCTGCTACTCGAAGTTGATGAAACATTGTGCTGCAGTTACGTTTGGAGCTCGGGGATGTTATTATTAATGAAAGTATCAACCCTCAGATGTGTGTGAAATAATACTTGTTGTTTTGTTACTTTCCATTGAATTTCTGGTTGCTCTTGATAAAGTAGCAAGTTTCATCTGTGTATTTTAGTTCTGCATTCTCAACGTAGAAATGCAAGGGATTAGGATGATGATGGTTATTTGTGTTCTCGTTGTTGTGCAATGGTGGTTGGTGAAAAACATTTACATCACATCGTATTTCATTATAGTACTCTGTAAGCATTTATTACTTGTTGTATGCGTCGTATGAGTTGAAGAGGAATACTTTATGAAAACCTGAGTGCTCAGATATAATTTACCAACAGACGAATTTTACTTGAAAAAATATGAATAAAAAGTAAGCGTGTTGTGCGGTGTGGTCCATTAGCTTTTATACATTTTTTCATTTCATGTTGTACATTGCGCTGTTAAAAACGATGAAACAGAAATGATGCGACTAATTGGGTGATGATACTGTGAAGTAAAACACTGTTTCTTTGAAGTTTTATGACATTGCAATCGTACAAAATGTCCCATTTTACGAAACAAATTGAGACCCTATGAATGTATGCATTGTCTGTTATGCTTAATTGTTGATACCTCATAATAACTAAAAAGT
Organism: Gryllus longicercus; assembly: GCA_038098605.1. Lineage (NCBI taxonomy): Eukaryota > Metazoa > Arthropoda > Insecta > Orthoptera > Gryllidae > Gryllus > Gryllus longicercus. The sequence goes on along the minus strand of JAZDUA010000548.1, from coordinate 705,270 downwards.
ATTACTTCAGGTGATTGATCATCTGCAACCAATTTATATCTCTCATTGTAGCGTGTAATCACTATTCTTAGTAGGCAGAATACGTAATAATAATATTGTTACCATTTCTCGCCCCTCTTTTTCCACGTTGTGTTAGATGTTTATTAAAACTGTAACCAAAATCGCCCAGTTACAAAATTGAAACGTTGTATTTGTTTTCTTTTACACTGTTAAGAAGGTAAGATCAAATAAAAGTGAACTCTCTGCTGACTATATAATAATAATAATAATAATAATAATAATAATAATAATAATAATAATAATAATAATAATAATAATAATTGAATAGAAAATTTAATTTACATAATCTTATGTTAATGCGTGGAGTGGTTTGTTGTATTACACTAACACATTTTTATTGAATCCACGAATATTTTAGTGTTATCCTTTAGGATAATTATAATATATTCACTATACGAAAATTTATTTCTATTTTGTATTTAAATTACGATTTATAAAATGTATTATTAAAATGTATTAATAAAATTATCGTAATATAATATGTATCAATATTATTTATTCATTATTTGTAAATATATTTTTATCGGATAAAATAATGCGATGCGAGTAGCAGATGTACATGTGGAAAGACCGAATGCAGTGTGCTAGGAATACGTCTGACAGCATCACATGACCTTCTACAAATGAATTCAGTATTCTAGTCAGTATGAAGACCACTTGTTGACGTTTTTCTCTGGAACGTTAATTAACTTTCCTTAATATTTATTTATATTAATGCGTACTTTATCTTTAAGCTTGGAGGATTAATGAAAATACGTCTTCAGTCAAAGGTCACCAATCTTCTAACTGAATTTTTTTTCATTCTACTTTGTTTTGTAGAATTACGATATTGAAATACGAAATTGATATCGATTTTTATTCAGAATAGCATGATCTTATTTTTTTAGTCAAAATGCACGTGGGGATATTTCCTGCTTACCAAGTTGGAGAAACATTTGATGTGAAAAGCTTGGGAATGAAAATGGACAGCATTTTATTTATGAGTATTTTTTTAGCTCAACCTTTGGATTGATTTCAAAGATGACATGAGATGAAGAACGTAATGCAAAATATCATTCTAAATGTAGCTCCGACGTTAATATTTGGATATTTAAATCAATAATGATTCCTATTGGTGGAAGCGGCTCGCTTCCTGGCACCGTAGCATACCACGAGCTTCTCAGCGCAACTAACGTCAGGATAGGTCAGTAACCCCATAGTTTTCCAAATAAGTGGAATTTAAGGTACAAATAGATGTCATGCACAGGAAACTAAAAGTAAAAATATAAATAAAAAGTAACAAAACACGTACTTAAATTTATTTACCTAAATTCCGCCTAATTGTATTTCGGGTGTAATGTAAAATCGTTCTGTGTGACTTTGAGTACGAACTGCTCTCCTGTGGCGAGGTATTCAACTGCGTGGAGGGATGATTTCGTCGTGCTACACGTGTCATAGACTCGCGCCGATGACATAGTCCTTGACATCACTGATTTGAACGAATGAGTAGTCAGTAGAAAAGTAGAAATTAAGCCATGCTGGAATGGTGAGAAACATTTTCTGAGAAAAGCTTGAGAATGGAAATGATGAGCATTTTATTTATGAGTAATTTTTTAGCGTAACCTTTGGACATATTTCTAATATGACAGGTGGTGAAGATCGTAATGCAAAATACCCTACTCAATGCACTACCAATGTGAATATTTGAACATTTATATGAGTGGATGGTTTGTAGGCAAGTGGAAATTAGCCTTGCTTGAATAACGAAAAATATTTCCTGTGAAAATCTTGGGAATAAAAATGGTGCATATTTTATTTATTTAGGATTTTTAACATAACCTTTGGATGTTTTTCAAATGTGCCAGAAGATGAAAAAACGTAATGCAAAATATCTTATTCACTGCACACCCGCGTGAATATTTGAACAATTAAATGATTGAATAGTTCAAGCCTTCTTCCATGGCGAAAAACATTTTCTGTGAAACGCTTCGGAAAAAAATGGACAGAAGTTTATGTATAAGTAGTTTTTAGCAAAATGTTTGGTTCGATTTCAAATATAACATATGGTGAAGAACTTAACCGTACCAGCGATGTGAATACTTGAAGATTTAACATCTTGATTCCAAAAGTATACATATGTGTGCCTTTGTTTCAAAATTTATTTCGCGTGACATAACACAGGTATTTTTATTTCGAGAAGTTGACTTGATTTGTTAATCTCTAAGATGCCTATTGTAGCCATCAGTGTTGTTCGTATATTTAGTAGATAAAAATTGGGCCGGAAACAAGTTAGTCGTTTGTGAACAAAAAATGTACTCTTTGATCTGAAGAGGTTAAAAGCATGAGTAGCTAGTAGGAAAGAGGAGGCGAATTGTTTGGACGGTGTGGGCTGAAGGGGGCGTGTGTGGTGTGCGCAGGAGCAGCCGGAGCCGGAGCGCGCGCGCCAGCGGAGCGCGGGGTCCCCGAGCGGCGCCCGCTGCCCCCATGCGGCCGGCGGCGGCCGGCCACGAGGCGCGCGCCCCGAGATGACGCGCCGCTGCGGGCCCCCGCCTCCGCCTCCGCCACCGCCTCCGCCAGCGCCCCCCGCCAGCGCCCTCCGCCTCCGCAGCCAGCATGGCCCCCGGCGCGCGCGGCCCGCCGCCCCCGCCGCCGCCACCTCCCCCGCCGCCGCCGCCGCCATCCTCGTCCGCCGGCGCCGCCCCCGCCGCGCCCGCGCCGCTGCTGCCGCTCGCCCTGCTGCTGCTGCTGGCCGCGCGCGCCGCGCTCGGCGCGCCCGACTGGAGCGACTGCCCCACCGCCTGCCGCTGCAAGTGGGTCTCCGGCAAGAAGACGGCCGTGTGCCGCGAGGCCGGCTTCACCGCCGTGCCCAGCCACCTTAACCCCGAGATGCAGGTGCTGGACCTGGGCGGCAACGACATCCCGTACCTCACCAAGGAGGCGTTCTACTCGGCCGGCCTGCCCAACCTGCAACGCATCTTCCTGCGCGGCGCGGGCGTGCGCGAGGTGCACCGCGACGCCTTCAAGGACCTGCTCATCCTGATCGAGGTGGACCTGGCGGACAACGCCATCGCCTCGCTGCACCCGGACACCTTCACGGGCAACACGCGCCTGCGCCTGCTGCTGCTCAGCGGCAACCCGCTGACGGAGCTGCGCGACGCGCAGTTCCCGCCGCTGCCGCACCTGCGCACGCTCGAGCTGGAGGGCTGCCAGCTGCGCCGCGTGCACCGCGACGCCTTCGCCCACCTCGCGCAGCTCGAGACGCTCAACATGCGCGGCAACCGGCTCACGCAGCTCAGCGAGCGCGTGTTCGAGCCCCTGACGCGCCTCAAGACGCTGGCGCTGGACGGCAACCCGTGGCGGTGCGACTGCGAGCTGCGCGGCTTCCGCAACTGGCTGCTCGCCACCAACCTGCACTCGCTGCCGCTGACGTGCGCCGACGCCGGGCCCGGCAGCCCGCAGGCCGTGGCCGGCATCGCGGGCCGCTTCTGGGAGGACGTGCCGCCGGCCGACTTCGCGTGCGCGCCCGAGGTGTCGCTGGGCGAGCACATGGTGCAGGAGGAGGTGGGCGGCAACGTGACGTTTCGCTGCCACGCGCGCGGCGACCCCGAGCCCGACGTCACGTGGCTGTTCAACGGGCGGCCCGTGGGCGGCGCCGGCAACGCCTCCAACCCGGACCTGGTGTTCCTGATCGAGGAGGAGCGCCTGGGCAGGGACAAGTGGACCAACCTGAGCATCTTCAACGTGAGCGAGGCCGAGGCCGGGGAGTACGCGTGCGTGGCGCGCAACGTGCGTGGCGGGGCGGCGCGGAACGTGTCGCTGCTGCTGCCGCAGGTCATCGCCGCCACCACGCTCAGCAACCCCGACGGCTGGCTGCTCTGGGCCGGCCTGGTGAGTGCTCGCACGCCCTGCTATCATGTTGCGCTCACGGCCAGATCTCGCATTCTGCTCTCACATCCTGGACCCATACCCTGCTCTCACACCCTGCTCTCAGATCTTGCTCTCACACTCTGCTCTCACACTCTGCTCTCACACTCTGCTCTCACACTCTGCTCTCACACTCTGCTCTCACACTCTGCTCTCACACTCTTCTCTTACACACTGCTCTCACACTCTGCTCTCACCCTGCCCCCACATTCTGTTCTCACACCCTGCTCTCAGACTCTGCTCTCACACTCTTCTCTCACGCTTTGCTCTTACACACAGTTCTCACACTGCTCCCACACTGTTCTCACACTGCTCCCACACTGTTCTCACACTACTCCCACACTGTTCTCACACTCTGCTCTCACCCTGCTCTCACCCTTCTCCCACACTCTGTTCTCACACTCTGCTCTCATATGTTGCACTCACGACCTGATCTCGCATCCCGCTCTCACATCCTGGACTCATATTCAGATGTCACGCCCGACCTCATATTCCTGCTCTCACACTCAGCTCTTGCAATCGTATGCTCACGCTCTGCTCCCACTCTCTGCTCTCACACTCTACTCTCGTATGTTGCACTCACGGCCTGATCTCGCATTCTGCTCTCACACTATACTGTCACTATTTTTTCACACTTTTCTCTAACACTCTGCTCTCACTATCTGCTGTCACACTGCTCACAAATTGTGCTCTCACATCCTGTTCTTATATGTTGCACTCTCGTCCTGATATCTTATTCTACTCTCACACAGTGCTTTATATTTCTGCTCTCTCATCCTGATTTCACATCCTGATCTCAACTCCTGCTCTCACACACTGCTATGAGATACTGCTCTCACATCCTTCTACATCGTAATCTCACACCTAGCTCTCATTCCTTTCTCTTTCACCCTCCTCTTGTACGTTGCTCTTACATTCTGCTATCACACTCTGCTCTAGCTCCTTTCTCTCACGCTCTGATCTTATACGTTGCTCTTCCTTCCCTCACATCCTGCTCTCACATTCTGCTCTCACCTTTTTTCTCACGCCTGACTCTCGCAATGAACTTCACATTCGCTTACAATACCACACAGTTTTTACAATGCAGCACTTCTGCAATTTAACTGCAATGCTCTGATGGAATCAAAAGACGTCCACTGTCACGTTCATTGGCTCATGAAGTAGGGAATGAGAGGACGACACTGAAATTTGACTGCATATGATCAATATCGAATAAAACACAAAATACCCATTGCTTACTGATATTCTTTTATTTGGTTATATAACTTCTTAATTGACATTTGTATTGATGATATATTTAAAATGTTTAATATTTTTGATGATTAACACCCTAGCCAGGAACGGGTATTACAATTTACAAATGATTGTAACATATATATTTTTCTTCCAATTGTTAAAACAATAAATTTATTGAAGTTTTAAAATTTTGACGACAGTAAATGTGTTTCTGCCAGAAACACCCAATAGTACGTTTGTGAAGCAATAAAAGCAAAAAATTCAATTAAAGCACCCGAGAGATCACCGCACGTACTCAAATATATACGAGCATGTGTGTGGCGGGTTATCGTATATTTAAATTATTTTTCGAGATGAAATTTTTGTAAATCATTAGCTCCAAAGCACATTAACTAAGTTTTTTTGCGTGTACTCTTTTTTATTTGCCGAACATGGCCTAAAACCTGTGTTCAGTAAATGTACCGAATGCGGAAATACACACCCTGGGTTTAAGTACACGGATCGGTCGAGTTAAACACATATGTTCACCACATGCTAACAGTTTAGTAGAATTGGAAACTTCAAAATTACCCTTTGTTTGGAACGCGTAGTGTGTAACGACGCAGTTCACTGTTATTTTGGTTACTTGAAATTGGATTTCTCCTTTTTGCGACCGTGCATGTGTATTGCAAACTTGCGCAACAAACAATATGCGGTCAAACAACAATGGTCACAATAAATTGGCCATTCTCTTCTGCGGGTTTACATAAGGTGCTAATCGGAAATGGGACCTGTTGCGTCTCTTGATTTTTACTCAGAGTTTTTACAATTTTCTGGAAATATAAAATTAACTTTGATGTGCTCACTAAAAATATTGAAAATTCGTAGTTTAATGTCAGAAACATTTCCCACGAGGCATAGTCTCTAAACAAAACGCTCCTCACAATTTCGTTGAAATATAGTTTTAATTAATTTCATTTAGATGTTACTGCATTCTCCGCAATGGGTTCAAACAGATACTGAACGTCTCCAAATGAATGCATTGATAGTTTTCATGAGAACATTTTGCTTTGCGGAAATTGTAGGAACCAAGCGAATAAAATATGAGAATGAAGAGCGTTATTTGTGGATTACAGGGTTAATATTAATATAGTGAATTTTATGACACTTTAAACAAAATATATATTAATTTTTTCAGAACTTTGACGGTGTGTGAATCATATTTAATACTCGACATTGTCTACTTGAATAGTCGAGACGAAAGTTCCATCTGACAAAATTCAAGTCATTAAAATGAGGTTCACTTCTTTTTAAAGTAATTTCACGCAAGTATATTTCTTTGTTCAATGAAATTATATAAAACATAATGATAGGTATTTGATGCAATGATTTGTTATAATTATTGTGGTTGTACACTCTTCACGACGAATGCGAACACCCATTGCAGAAACTACTTATCAGTTGCATAAGAATGGAGGGGATAGGGATGTCAGACCCCGAAGTGCCTTCATTTAGGATTTTCATTAGAAAACTCTTTCTTACATTTTTTGTGATAGTTCTTGTTTCAAGGCTTTTCGGATGTTTATAAAAATTGATATCTTCGCCATACGTAATAGCCTTCTTTTACAGACAGGTCTGCCCTTAATCACTTTGGAATTGTATATTAGCGTCTTCCGATATAGAGAACAATTGTGTAGTCAAAGCAACATAAGGATAGTTGAACTATTCTTCATAAAATGGGACGTGGCCATCTGTTACCCGGCGGAAAAAGACCACAAGTACTGAAAATATTCAAAATTTATATGCCCAAAACCTCATTGAAAATATTTTGATACAACCTCATTAGCTCATTTACATGACAGCTGGACGGTTACCTGTAAAGATCACCAATTTCCGAACCAAAGCATTTTTGAGCCTCGACGGCGATTTTCAAAGAGATAAATTAGAAGTTCAAATGTTCAATTATACTACGTAAGTGATCAAATTCAAGTGCCTTTGGGATAAACCAAGATCTAATCTGATCCCCTGTAAAAAAAATGCATGACACTTTCTGTGACACACAGCTTCCATTCAGTACTTGTTCGTTTATGTTATTGGAATGGTCACCGGAACACATAACTCCACACCTATTCCTAATTTCCTAACTCGTTTATTCTCTATTACTTTCTTATTGTGTTATATTCTTACAAAATACAATAACAATATTAATTGAATATGTGTACAATGTTCAACAATATTAATGAAAATGTAATTACTTCTAAAAGTATAAAAGTAAAGTTTAATATTAATTAAATCATCCAAATTCATCTGTTTTCAGTTGTCACTGCTGTAGTTTTGAAATGTGTAAAAATTATCTCTTCTGCATTACATTCGTGAATACATTTTCTCCCGTAACCTCGAGTAAATACTTTATTTTTTCAAATTCTTTTAATGATAACTTATCGTCAAAATAATTATTTTCATCTCTAATGCTTTCAACCAGACGCGAAATAGGTACAGCTGGCTCTGAAAACAGTAATATAACAAAGTAATTACTCATGAAATATACATAATGATACAAATGCTAATATTTATGCCATAAATCTACCAGGTGCTATATTTGTATGTGAACATGTATACAACAATACTAATAATAATGCTAATTTTTACTATAAATAATTCTATTTTATTATTCGCTACATTTTTGTAAATTTATCTATATCTGTTCTAGAGTATTTTCAATTTCCTGTCAATTTTGGGGTGATCTTCGGATTTGTAATGGAATCAACACAAATTGGAACATTATATCTCTACTTCATTATACTGGTGTATCTTTCTACAATGCTTAATAGATAATATAATGTAAAATAGACATAAAGTAACTTCACTTGACTACAAGCACTTCGCATTTTCTTGAATCTAATCTGATTATGTGACGTAAGTTCTGTCTTATTTTGTTTCTTTCATAAAATAATATTCAAGTTAATAACTGCATTATGTTAGAATTGCATACTGGGGATCTTATTGAAGCCATTTCTAAGCATTTTGTGTTCATGGTCATGGCTTACGTTTCTACTAATTACTATCTACAACTACTAACATGAAGTAAATGTATCGATTACTAATAAAACATGAAGATACTTAATATTAACCTCAAACTTTTTAAATAACGAACTAAAACTTAATGAACATGCAACAATATTGTAGGTGCTATATAAATGTTCTAACTACTAATACTAACAATCATTAAATAATAAAAATGAATACTATTTGAATAACCAGTAATATCCCTAATATATTTAAGTAACTAACTTTGGAAAAATTTAAGCTGAAAGTAACGCAGTTAAAAGGACAAAATTAAATGCATTTGAGATAATTTCACTGTTTCTAACTGGTGAGGTTCGGAACCACATCTGTTGAAAGATCTCATTTTGGTGTCCAACTCCGTTCCAAATTCTTATTTGAATTTTGAGAAATTAATATAATATGCATCGATTACTATTAGAAATTATTCTTAATTTTGTTGTTAAGTACGACGGTCTCGTATATTGTCCTTTCACAACGCGTGTGTTATAGTTATAAATATGCAAATTTGTGGGAAATAATAAAAAGAATTACTCGCGCCATATGTTAATCATTTTAGATAATATTAACTTGAATGATGTAAGAATAATTTGACCAGTATATTTTTAGCGTTCCCCCAATTAATTTTCCCATTTATAATCCTTTTTTCATATTAAAATGCTTACTATTAAAAGAGTCTTGTGTAATAAATATATTTTTTGCATACCAGCATTTTAAAAGACCTATTGTGTTGCAAGGAATCGTTCAGAAAAAGGCATTTTATGGCACAATTTATGATGTATTAGTTGTTTGTTGCACAAATAACTGCATTACGACTCATTATGGTAATTACAGATAGCGAAACGGGAGGAGGGGTAAACCGCACAACCGACCAAATCACAGTGAGCGAATTGTGCGGTTGAAGTGGTAAACCACCCATCACACCTTTTTTATAATGATGCCAAGTACTCGTGACGTCTTAATAAAGATGTTTCCAAAAATTACCTTTGATTCTCTTATGAATTTATAATGCTGTTATACAAAAAAATGCGTATTCGTTTATAAGGTTCTTTCATTGCATTTGTTCAATTATAAAAACTCGCTCATAACTTCGCTCATTTTCAACACGAGTTCTTGTGCACTAAAGCTCAACTTCACAAATCTGCTGCATTGTATTATATTGTAGCGTCAATGCATGGAACCTAGTTCTTAACCTTCACTGTTTTTTACTGGTTACGTGGCGATTCGCATGTACAAAAATCACTTTTCAAACCTGTAGACGTACGAAACAAGTGGACTTAATCGTAGGCGTACTACAAAGAAGCCATGAACATTGGGAACTGAACCTTTGGGAAGTAAAAAGTGAACAAAAACACTGGGTCTGCATGAATCAACAGTTTGGGTTAATAAATACCGCGGTGCATACAGATAATGATCTTAAAAACATATATTTGTAGGTTTTCGTGTGTTCGTGATAAGGTAAAAAGTACGTAACTAGTGCGAAATTGTCTTTTCTATACTCAATTCAAAACGCCAAAGTCGGCTTTGTCGTCGACTCCTCCACCAACAATGCTTTCGTACGCTGAAATATCACTATCTGTATTAGTTGCGTTAATTCCTATAGTTGATAATTTCACCATTTAATAGTTATTTAAATAAATAGTCATTTTTCATCATTCAGAGTTGACTTTTATTGAAATTCCTAAAAAATTAAGTTATTAAGAATACGAAAGTGCATTTTTCAAGGGTGTATTGTGCAGAATCTCAGATGCACTGCTTATGCATTCATGTAGTTGCCTGGGTCAATTCAAAGAAAAATTAAACATCTTTTTTACCCTCTTTATAGTTTTTTTATAATTTATAGTACCATCTTTATAGTTTATTATTTTAACTTTTTATCATTAATAATTGTTTTTATTGAAATCATTAAGAATAGTAGTTTAGGCAATTAGTTCATAATGTTGAGCTTTATTGTATGAGTACATGTTTTGTAAACGAGCGACTTTAACAAAGAGTTATCAAATTTGTACGAATGTAATAAAGCAACATTATAAACGAGTTGCATACTATATTTTTTTGTATAACATCATTATACATTTATAAGAGAATCAAACTTAATTTTGCGAAACAACTTCCCTATGACGACTCGCGTATTTGACATCGAGCAAATAAACGATGGTCGGCTGTTCCGTTTAGGTCTACCTCCCCCCGATTATCTCACTACGATTGGCTGAATGAGTGATGACGCAATCATTCATGACAAAATTTAATACGTCATCATTTGTGCTGTACAATGCCCGATTATGAACGATTTCTTGCAACCGAAAAGGTTATTTTATAATGCTGGAATACAAAAAAAAATGATATTAATAATACAAAAGGTTTGTTGTGTATTTTTCGAGAGCGAATTGGGCGGGACCTCTGAGGCCTTTCGTGTAGCTTGCCGGGTGCATGCATCGTAGAGTTAAGCCGGTTGGGCGGTCGCCGTGCAAGGCGCCAGTCGCCGCGAGCGGTGTGCGAGCGTGGTGTGCGTGGTGTGCGCAGGTGGCGGCGGGCGCGGCGGCGCTGTGCTCGGCGCTGCTCACCGTGGTGTGCTCGTGCTGCGTGTGCGGGCGGCAGCGGCGCCGCCGCAAGCACCACCGCCGGAAAGGCAAGCTCAAGGGCAGCGTGTCGTTCACGGAGCAGGAGAAGAAGCTGCTGGACGTGAGCATCACGACGACGGAGCGGCCGTCGGGCGCCGGCAGCTGCGAGGGGCTGGGCGGCTCGCAGCCCGACATGGAGATGCTGGAGCAGGCGGCGCAGGCGGCGCTGCCGCTGGAGCTGGGCGAGCCGCCCGTGCACATCACCATCGAGAGCCACCACGGCGCGCCGCCGGACGCGCCCGCCGCCGCCGCGGCCGCCGCCGCCGCCTACCCGGGCGCGCTCACCGTCTTCCCGCCGCCGCCCGAGTTCTCCACCAGCATCCTGCCGGCGGGCGCCTACGGCAACATCTTCATCTCGGTGTCGGTGAGCCAGGAGCCCGTGGGCGCGGCGGCGGCGGCGGCGGCGGCCGCGGCGGCGGCGGCGGACCAGCGCGGCTACCCGGACCTGCTGGACATCCCGCACCGCGGCGGCGTCAAGGGGCTGGGGGCGGCGGCGGCGGTGTCGGTGGCGGCGGGGCCCGACGCGCCGCCGTACCCGCCGCTGGCGCGCGCCGCCGCCCTGGGGCCCGGGGGGGCGGCGGCCGCCGCCGCCGCGGCAGCCTCCGTCGCGCCCTACGCCACGCTGCCGCGCCGCCCCGTGGCGCGCAAGGACAGCGAGCCGGGCAGCCTGCGTGCGGCGCTGGGCGTGGCGGTGACGGGCGCCGCGCCGCCCTACGACAACATGGGGCCGCGCGTGACAGCCGGCGGCAGCTCCACGCTGTCGCTGCCCGACTCCACGCTGGCCGAGGAGCTGGCCATCCCGCCGCCGCCGCTGCCGCCGCTCTGCACGCCGCTGCCCGCCGAGTACGTGGCGCTGTGAACGCGCCTGTGACGCTCGGGGCGGACGCTCGCCGCCGCCCGCGGCCGCCCGGCGGGAGCGGCCCTCGCCCCGCCCCCGCCCCCGCCCACGCGGAGGCGCGGCGCGAGTGCGAGTGATGGTGCGACGACACGCAGTGCTGTTATTCTTATTATTATCATTTTCTGTGGTGAAGGTGTTCGGGTTGTGGTGTCGGTGGCAGGCGATAACGTGCTGCGGTCTAATGCATTTTTTTTGTCCTCTCGTCAAGAGAAGGGCACGAAACCAGTTTTTTTTACCGGAAGCAACAAGATTGCACTTGAGGTAGATATTTTTGTGTTTCTGTAATATCAGAACGAACGTGAGCAAAATAAAGCAAAAAAAAAAGAGCGGAAGAGCAAGAGAAATAAGTTTTTTGTGGTGGAGCGCACAGCTCATGTTTCCCACGCGCCGGCAAACGGCTTTTTCTCCCCGTCGGTGGGTGTGGTTCCTTTTTTCTTCCGCGCCCAGCGGCCTCCGCCTCCTCCGCCGCCGGTGGCGCGGCGGCGCGGCGGCCAGGAGGACCCGTGTGCGCGAGCGGGAGTGCGTGTGTGAAGTGATGGTGTTCCGCCGATTTCGCGTGTGCACAGTGTGCTGTTGGGGTGCTGCGGCTTGGCAGGGGGGGGGGTGTAGTGGTAGCGGCGGCGGCGGCGGCAGCAACGAGAGGACGCCGCCTCGGCGAAGCCCCTGCTGCAGGGAAGTACCCGCGTCAGCTGCAGGACTCGTCCGCCGGCGACGTCGGGCCGCTCCAGACGGGGAGGGGGGCGGGGGCCGGCGGCCGAACGGACCGCCCCGCCCCGCCCTGCCCCGCCCCGCCCGGCCCCGATCGCACCGCCCCACCCCGCACCGCCTCGTCACACACCGCGCCCCGCGGACTTGTTGAGTCGACGGCTTAGAGCGATGGTTATCTCCCCCTCCCTCCCCGCCTCACGCGCGACCCCGACCCCCCCCCGCCCCACTCACCGCCACTGACCCCCGATCCCCGCGCTCGCCCCACGGCGGGCCGGGCGCCAAACAGCTCTTTCACACGTTGTCAGTGTGGCCCCGTGTGCTCGTATGTAAGGCGAGTTCTTTTTCTCTTATTATTCAAACTGCACGATTGTAAACTGTTTCTGTTCAAGTTTTATTTGCATTTGTGAGTCAATATTCAAAACAACGAAGAGACGAAGTTATGTCATTACGGCAATAAATCACTTTATGACATTTGTTCTTTTGTTTCTTATTCTTATTTTTACGACGCAATAAGTCTAATTTGCTTACATGTGGACATATTTACTTTAATACTTTAATTAAAATTACTTAATAATTTTATTGGAAATAATACTATAGCTACCAAAGCAAATTATTTTTAAGCAATTTCAGGAAATATACAGGCGAGCTTATTACGTGTGAACTCATTTCATTCGACCACAAAGCATTGAAGTACAGAAGACTGAAACGTTTTCTTACATGAAGTATGACATTCTTAAAGAAGAAAATGAAATAAGGGTATGGTTTGAAAGAGCTGGCAACATTGTATATCCCTGTCGTTCTATCAGGTTTCGAAATACAGGATTTATTCACTTCGTTTATTTTAGCTCTGTAAAAATAACGGTATCATTACCATAATAAATAATTGGAAAAATATTTTTTATATTTTCTTTATTTTTCAACATCGACTCCTGCGTATACTCTTATTATTTATGTTTCATCTTCGATTGTGTATAAAAAAGCAGCCACCAATGACAACAAACAGCAGACAATTCTCGTTCTAACCGCTATTCTCGAAAGCACTTCTGGCATTCTAGCAGCCCGCTGCGCGCTAGGGACGCCCTGGACACAGGCAAGAACCCTGTGGAACACCCTCTGCGGTCGGGGCCGGGGCGGGGGCGTGGCATCGAAGCGTTTGCGGAGGGCGCGCACTCGCTCGCCCCCGCCCCCGCGGCCGTCAAACACGCGCTACACGCCTCCTCTTTCAGGCCGCCCCGCCCCTCCGCCCCGCCCCGCACACTGGGACGGGATGGGTTGAATAGCGCCCGGCATGCCAACCGATCGGTGGAATACGTTTTCTCATCAAACACTAATTTTTTGTCGTGGGGTGAATATGTGAAAATGCTTTGCGAGAGGTGTAGATTGGGAAACTAATAATTGGATACCTAGTAGTGCAATCTTAAATGCCTCACATTTGAGTTTCTTGAAATGCAAAATGTGTACATTCCTAAATTGAAGTATTACAGAATTTGGTGAAAAAGCCTAGAACAGAACATTGCAAATATTTAATGAAAAATTTGGCAATGTATTTTGTTCTGTTCGTAAGAGGGAAATATAGAAAATCAAAATTTAAACACGGGACAAGGAGTGAAATTAATTGGTTAGTATTATTGGATTGGTATATTAAGAAACTTTTTTTGGAGTTTTCACAAAATTCATATTTTTATTAAGTTGCTTATTAAGAAAACTTTACTAATGAATCGATATTTTAACGGTCTACAGCTGTGAAGAGTAAACAAGTATCAAAAGATATTGAACTAATTTATCTACACAAAGTAAAAGCTTTTTTTTATTTATACGAATTGCTGTAGCCTCGGTTTATAAACTTCATCTGAGTTCTTATCTGCTTTATATCGACATAATACCACTAACAATTGTAATTTAACTGATTTAATATTACCACGTTTTAATATATTTCCTTTCCGACTTGCTGCGGTCTAATGCATTTTTTTCCTCTCGTCAAGAGAAGGGCACGAAACCAGTTTTTTTTTACCGGAAGCAACAAGATTGCACTTGAGGTAGATATTTTTGTGTTTCTGTAATATGTACACCGACACGCTTCAATCGCCTACGAAGAAAAGCGCTGTTCCGTTGTCGTGGGCGTTGCTGCCCACTGTGCCTCTGCCCATCGCCCACCGCCCTCCGCCCACCGCCCATTGCCCACCGCCCACCGCCCTCCGCCGCTCGTCGCTCATTTCTGGTGGGCGGGGCCTCCCCGGGAACTGCTGTGGAGCGGGCGGGCGCAAGCTGTATCGAGCGCCCGCCGTTTCATGGAAATACGTAGCAAACTTTTCTTTTTTTTGCTGAAGTGTTATCGCAACTGCGTAAAACTCGTTGTTGTGTTGGGGCGAAGCTGTTTTTATTAAAATATGATTGTCAAAATATAAACTGAAATGACTTTCGGGAATAAACGAAACTAGTTTAGGAGGATGGTTTCTCCACGAAACGTGTTTTGCTGGTTTTCGATAAAAAAAAGTTTAGGTGACATATTTTTTAGAATTATTTGTTGAACTAGGTAAATACACGCACAGAAACGTTGCACACAAAGCATTAAATAATTATGGGCGGTGCGGCAGATGATTTTTAGCTCTCAACGCTGTGATATAAATAATGTTGTGGAAAAATAAAGTTGGAACTTCAGTATACAGTAAACAGCTTTTGGGAGGTGTTTTAGAGTTTTGTATACTTTCACCTTTAACAGAGTAATGTTACACTTAACGAATGTGTTAGCTTTCTACTAATGGAATGCACTAGACATTCGGTTTGGTATACTGTTACGAGGTTGCGGTTTTGTACCTTCATTCCGCAAATTCGTTAAATTTTCTGGTAACCATTAGACTCTGAGCAAACACTATTATCGAGAGGGATAGGAAGGGTTAAATCCGCCCGCATAAATGTCGCTTCGTTTGATGATGCGCACACAGCGAGTTTGTTTGAAGCTGTCGCCGCTTGAAGTGGCAATTTGTTGCGTCGTTTGAAATCTGATTCTACGTATTCATTTGCGTCTCCTCGATTCTGCTAGTGACGATTGGAGAATGAAGCAACAAAATCGGAAGCAACTTAGAAAATTTCGAATTTCTAACCTAATGCTAAAGAGTCACTGTGTGATATTTCAAATATTTCATGTTTTCATGCGTCTGTGTGTCGTAATGAACAGTCATTTGACTTCTGAGAACACATTATGTCAATTTCTAAAGAACTTAGAAGTAGATCTATCACATAGCCTACCGCATGAAATTCATTACTGAGAAATTTGATTTGCAACCCTATGAAATTGTAGGGTAGTTTTTAGCACATTAATTCGAATATATGCGACCTCAGCTTTCATTTAGTTTCATTTAGTCAGCTCAGTCACATTTATTCTTTTAGAGGTTTTTGAAAGATTGATGAAGTCTGATCAAACCTTCGATTTGCTGGGAAAATATGAAATTAGTGGGAATTGTCAAAGACTTTAAGTCTTTTATAAATTAAATGAGTGTAAGATGTCAGTTGTTGGAAATCTTTACATTTTAACAATAATGGGATGTGATATGGAGTACAACAAAGCGTACGATGTTCACATACTGACATCCTTAATCTCACAAATTAGTTTAATCATTAGTAGCTTGCATTAAACGCCCAGTCACTTATTGATTTTTAATAAATTGAACATTTCATCACGAGAAATCCTAATGAAACTTGTAAATCTTATTGAGTTAGGAAAGAATATGGTAGGAAGATTAAGGCGATATATTTCTTGCATTCATTTCTGGATCTACAACTCTGTTCGAGAGAAGATAGCATTGTAGTAAACAGCAGGATGGTATTTGGCTATTTTTAAAGGCAAGAAAGTCTTATTTTTCAATAGCAATACTTAGAATCTCAGCAAACCCTCAGTTCAGTCCCATCTTAATCTCCTCTCAATGACATTTCGTCTAGACTCATCTTCCTTCCTACGATTGACATTTTCAACCATCCGTCTCACGTCAGACCAGGACGTCCAAACCCATCCCGGTACTCTGATTCCCGCCACGGCCCCCTCCCCTCCAGCGCCCCCTCCGCCCCCCTCCAACCCTCCTTCCCATCCGCTTCCTCTGCCCCCTCCGCCCCCCTCCGCCCCCCTCCGCCCCCTCGCCCTCCTTGCCCCCTCGCCCCCCGACTCCCCCCGCACCCTCGCCCCCCCGCCAGCTGTCTACCGAGCGGCACAGCGGTGATTGGGCCTGATTTATCGCCGCTCGCCGATTGCGCTCCGTTTCTCTTTTGTTTTTTCCGAGCCGTCTGTTTTTCTTCCGCTTTGTTTGCGCCCCCGCCGCTCGCGGCCGCGCCACACTTCCGCCCCGCCCCCTCCTTCCCTTCGCCCTGTCCGCGCCAAGCGCCCTGCTGAGCTTGGTTGGATCGGCGCTACAGCTTTGCGGCTTCGGGGCTTTCCGCGCGAGGTTCTGTTTCCGGTGTATTTGTTGGGGCGCGTTGTTTTCGGGACTTAGACGAATACGGCCAAGTTGCCTCAGATACACATTTTTGCGTTTTATAGAAGTATCGTTTTTTTCCTCCTTGCTTCAGATTTGTAAAGTATTTTTTTGGGGTATACTAACGATTTTGTTTGAATTAGTTATTGGATTTTCTCTTGTTTTGATGCACGGGATTGTCACAAGATTTTGTTTCGTCTTTAACTATTTTTTTTATTTACTTTCTTTGTGAAAATAACTAAGAAAATATATAAGTTCATTTCATGTGGCACAAATATCGTAGACTGTGACAAATGAATTGACTACTGTAACATGCGCATTTTAAATCAATAATATGAACTGGGCAGGATAAATTATTATGAGAATTTCTAACTTCTTTACTCAATATGTGAAATCGTTTTTTATTGTCAATTTTTTTCAATATACTGATATGATATACACATATTATACTTTTTAAAATATCTTAGTGATTAAATACAATAACTAGGTGAGCCCGAACGAAATGTACAACATTAATAATCTTTATTATATGTTAGTAATACTTACTTAGCCATTGCCATAATTTAGGCTGCAATTTATTTCAAGGTAATTGAATGCAATTGTCATCTTAATCAAAATTACATCTCCACCATTTTAAATTATTTTTCGAGAACATTCAAACGTCCTTAAGTCCCAAGCAAATCAAGAAAATGACCACTATCATCAAACATGTGTATCCACGCACTCAACTCTCACATTCATGTCCAAATAGCTACTTGGGCCTGTAATACTAGCGTACAAAAGCGCCCACACAAGCCAACGCTGTTGGAGGGGCCGAACAGAGAATGGGCGCGGCCGTCAATTAATTGAACCCCAAACGCCGCTCCACACGCACTAAACGAAACGACTCCCGCTCATCCGGAGTTATACGCGTTCAGCGGAGCAAGAAAGTACTCCCATTAATACGACAGTTGTTCATAAAGATATAATTGCTTCGTCCCTCAAGACAGGCTGGTAGTCAGCCGAGCGATAGCTTCGACTCGCGTAAAAACGGGGAAGTTTTGTGGTGGGGAAGGAGGGACGGGAGTAGAGTCAGGCGAATTGGGAGGAAGGGGGAGAAAGTGAGGGGAAGGAGGGCGTTGGAGGGGAGAAGGGAGCGACAGGAGGATGGAAGGGGCAGGAGAGAGGAAAACAGTGGACTGTGGCGATGGCCGCGGCAGAACGGTGGCGAGGGATTAGGGGGAGTGTGAGTCGGAACGAGTGCCCGAGTACATGGCTGCGCCGAGATGAAGAATTACCGGATTAGAAAGAGACCCGCGAAAGGCGCAGTGGATTTCAAGCTATAATTCTCTACCCTGAAAGTTGAGGACGAGAGGAAAAGCTGTATTTCGACAGGGATTAAAAGAGAAACAAGATAAAAGAAATACGGGATTAAGAGAGATATATGACAAAATACCTCATTTTCATTTCCAGTCCGATAAATGCGTTGCCATTTATGGTGTAACTAACGGATTAGGTTTACTCACAATTAAAGTAATGACACTAAAAAGGTTGGTGATCAATTTTGTTTCCGTTGACAGCTAATTTCTCTGATGCGCGGTTCACAAATCAACGTCAATTTTACTTCATATTTTTATTTTTGTGTTAATAAAATAGGCAACACTAGCAGAAATTGAATTAAATATATCGATGTTTTAGATTGTTATCCTCAAGTGTTTTAGAAGCATCATTAACGTATTCTTTTTATAAATTTGAGTCAGATAATCATTTATAGTTACTCAATATTAACATGTTCAATCACTTCAATTTATGTACTCAAGCACGATCTGGAAAAACTTCTAAAGGTTTCACATCATAAACTTCCGTTTGACGTGTTCTGCCGACAGAATCCGCGTCTCTGATTCTTACGTAACAGGATTGAGATGCGGTCAACTGGAAGGCAAGAGGAAAGCGAGACGACAGATGGAAGAGACTTTTCTTTTCTCCCGGTTTTCCTATATTCACATTTTTCTTTCTTCCTGAGTTAGTCCTTTGGACTCTTTAAAGTTTCTCATATTGATTATTTTGAAACAAGCCGTTTCTTTAAAAAATGTGATTAAATTCATATTTATTATTTTGAAGTTTAAGCGAACTGACGAGAACTCCAAGAGCAGAACCCTACGAGGTAGTTTAAGAACAAGACTAAAGGCAGAATAAATGCAAAGTTTTGTTACTAGATTCCTATTCGTAACTTTATGATGGCCAAAAAACTGTTTATTATATTTTCTAGAGCTCTTTATTCTGGTTAGAGAGAAGGGGAAAGGTATTACTCAGAAAAGAGGTTTTCCGGAATAATATTGTTTGTTACTACAAGATGGGGACTGCTCGATGTTTGATCTTTTCTTACAAAATCTGATTTTCATTAGATTCGCTACTTAATCAACTCATTTTGTTCAATTTACACGGAACAAAATTAATTATCACTGTGATATGGTGATAGATTTTCTTTGAACACGTGAACCTTGTCTGTCCCTATTATCAAATTCATTAATAATACATATTCTGTAGACACTCTCGCCTTTGTATCCCCTTTAAAATATTACTTTGTTAAATGAATAAA
Organism: Gryllus longicercus; assembly: GCA_038098605.1. Taxonomy (NCBI): domain Eukaryota; kingdom Metazoa; phylum Arthropoda; class Insecta; order Orthoptera; family Gryllidae; genus Gryllus; species Gryllus longicercus. The sequence goes on along the minus strand of JAZDUA010000548.1, from coordinate 685,761 downwards.
AATTCTTTACGAAATCACTGTTTTAGTACATCTACGAAGCGCACCAATAACGGCAGTACAAGCAGACGCCCATTCACGGCAATTCTTTTCCCGCGTAACGCCTGGGCCACTCGTTGCAGGTGAGCGACCATGCGGTGGTGGGGGAACTGGGGCGGAGAGCGCCTGACGCAGAGAAGTTCCCCTCCCTCGCCCCTCCCCCTCCTTCCTTCCCGGCCCACCGGCGCCGCCACAACCTATCAATTGCGCGGCGATGTTCGGGGCATTAACGCGCCCCCAGGGCTGCCAACTCCCGGCGGCGCGATCGCTCCCGCGGGACGCCCCGTTGCCGCCTACTCCCTCACCCCACCCCCACCCGTGCGCCGCGACACGCGCGTCATCTCGCGGCGGAACTGTGCAACCGCACCGCCTCCCCTCGCTCCCCACCCCCGAGCTGGAAACCGATCACGAGAATGAGGGAGTTGCTGGGAAGGGATATTCTGTAATCGCCTGGATCCTCCGCTGTGAGGTTATCGTGCGTTTACGTGGTCCAATGAGACGTACTGTTGGTGCGATTTGATTTTACAATTACATGTTGTCTTTTTACCATGACCTGTTTTCAAATCTACACGTAGGCTTTTCCTCACTACCCTGAAGAAGTCTGCTATTTGACAGGCGAAACGTCGGCCTCTCAGGCAACGACGCGACGTCACCCGGACAGCCAAGTAGCCTGTTTACAAATTGCCAATGGAAATTTTATTTTTGGTAGTGATTTTTTCTGCTTCTGAGACCCCTAATTCTTGAGTTATATTTTCTATGCTCATTCAATTCAGTCTGTTTTATTCGTAGGACATACGCATAGATACTATTTATTACGTTATTAACTTATCGCCATACAATCTTTCTCCTATTGTTTATTTTAGCCTCTCACTAGTTCCATTTTATCGCCTGGGATTACCCTGTTTGTTTTTCAACGAGTTCCTGAATTCGTCTGTACTGAATGAAAACTAGGTAACGAATAGTTTCATCGAAAGGATCATTCTCTATGCATGTTCCTGAATGACAGCCAGTACCTGACAAATAAATACTCTTACGTGTACATTGACACTTTCGTTGCTCATCTAACTTTTCAACTGCTTCTCCACCACAGTCTCATCTCATTCTCTCATCTTCGTTGCGCGTGTCATTCAGTCCCACTACCCTTTTCTGTCATCTCCACCCTATTCGAAATCTCCACGCCTTCATCACCCTTTTCATTCCTCTCCATCCTATTCTCACTCTCCGCTCTCATTACTCTCTCCGTCCATCCTTTCAACCCTCACTACTCTGTCCGACCTCATTACTCTTACCTATTCTCACTTTCCATCCGTTTCTTTCCTCCCTCCCTCCCCACTCTCTTCCGCTTTCGCCTTCTTCTTTGGCGTGGCCTCCCCTCCACGCGCGTTCAAAGCGCCCTCTCCGGCGCCCGCGAAGGCTCCGCTCCATCTCGGTTTAAGTGGCGTTTGACAGTTGCTGCAATCGACAGAGGGGAGCGCGGGCGTGCGCCGCATGCGTCACCGAAACCGGAGCTTCCGGGGCCAGGAAATTGCGCTCGTCCTCCAGGGAAAGATCGCCCGACTAGGAACCTGCAAACGTGTCGTTTTTCAATTCTGTCTTCGTGCAGAAAATTCACGTAAACAACATTTAAGGTTTAGAATCTTAAACGTATATATATATATATATATATATATATATATATATATATATATATATATATATATATATATTATTTGCAGAGTTCCATTCTCAAAATGTTACTCCATTTGTTATGTAATTTGAAGAACTAGTAATCTAAATCTTTCTAATTAGCAAAATGTCAAAGAAAATGTTTTTAAATATCTGAAGAAATTATCTGAAAATGTAGAAAGATGATTTATATTTTTACGGAAAAACAAAATTTTCAATTAAATGATCTTAGCTGTCGGGGTGACGCCGCGTCGAAGTCTGTGTTGCCGTCGTTTCGACCATCTTATCATGGTATTCTTCAGGACAGGTTCTGTTTCGTCGAAACGTTGTCAACACGGACTTGGACGCGGTGTCACCCGGACAGCCAAGATCATTTACATGACTCCGGCCGCGGAAGCCTACGACTTCCAAAGTTTCAGTTGCTTGTTTATTCAATGGAACATGTGCATTCAAAGAAAGTTCATCTTACAGTTAAATGCTATATGAATTTCTGTTCGTGAGCTTCACCGTGCCTCGAAAATTCATTACAGACACACGTAATCTTCATCAGCTTATTTATCAGATAATACGCATGCCTTCCTGAAAATCAAAAACATCTTTACGAATTGGCTCCGTGGAAATCACTACTTTCGCAGAGCTTACAGACGTCACGGTGGCCTTTCGTGACCGGGCTTCGCACACACTACAATCTCAAGAGAACGGCTTTCTTTCCCTCTTCATATTCCCGAGATCCACATTCGATGCGGTCGGCGGCGCTCGCAGCGCCGTGCAGCGGCCGTCTAGCAACACATCCAACGGGCCGTGAGAGGCTCTTCGAAATTCAAATCGTCGCTTGACTTCCCGCGGCGCTGTTGAACAATCGCCTCACGCACACGCCTTCCCCTCCCCCTGCCCCCCAAGCAATCACTTACCTTCGCTGCACGCGCGGTGGGGGGGGGGGGAGCTCCGATCTAATCTTCGGGAGCAGCAACAGTGGCGCGGCGGCCAAACGGCGTGGGAAGCCCCAGCAATCGAATCGTTCCATCTCACGTCCCCGCGGATAATCGGACGTTCGAGAAGGGCCACGCCCCCTCCGCGCCGGCGGCCGCCTCCTGTACGCCCCCGCGTTTCCCGCGCGTTAAGCTCACCGGCTGCGCCGATTTGTCCGCGGCCCCGCCGCCCCGATGTGTTTCCCAAGCAGCCGTTGCGCGCCCCTGCGTTCGGGGATTACGGCCCCATCCGCGTGTTGGAGCGGGCGAAATGGGGAGTCGCTGGCGCTGGTGTTTGAGGGAGGTCGGCGAGCACGGATGGAATCGGATTCCCAGCAGTCTTACCCAAGGTCAGCTGTTTCTAAAGAATGGAATATCAGTCAACAATCTAGTACTTTTGTTTTAGCTTCGAACGAAGGTCAGCGATTTCTAAAGAATGGAATATCATTCAACAATCTAGTACTTGTTTTAGCTTCGAAGGAAGGTCAGCGATTTCTAAAGAATGGAATATCAGTCAACAATCTAGTACTTTTGTTTTAGCTTTGAACGAAGGTCAACGATTTTTAAAGGATGGAGTATCAGTGAATAATAAAGAAGGCAGTTTTGTTTTATATTTGAAGAAAGATCAACGATTTTTGAAGGATGAAACATCAGTCAACAATCAAATACAGTTTTGTTTTAGCTTTCATCTAACGTCAGCTATTTTTTCAGAGATGGAATATCAGTCTAGTTGTTTTTAGCTTTCGTATAATTGTGTGAAAATAATAATAATTCAAAATAAGTTTTAAGATGTGTAATATTGATATCTTTTTACTTCGTTTCACATATTCAATTGTGATTTTACCTATTACAGAAAGTACTTATAGCTAATATATATGATCCACGACTGGTTAAAATTGCATCATAAAAAAAGGCTCTCATAAAGTCAGCCCATATCTTTTACGTTTATGATTAAAAAGTGAATATGGGGTGTACATCAATAAAATACAAATGTTTTTACAATGTTCTATTCTGTTAGTAATCATCCTCTAGTAAAATCAATTGAAATATGAATGTTGTAAATAAGAAAGGCAGGGGCGGGGGAATAAGAATAAGTTGTGAGAATTTCTCTCAATCAACTACTCTGCATTTTTCTCAGAGAAGAGCAACGACTGGAAGGAATATTTTATCATGTTCTTTTAACAAAGCGAACCTCCTCAAAAAATGAATTTCCAGAAAATCAGCTCCCCACCTTCCGCGTTCACCCCCGGCGGATCGTGTTTTCTCGTTCGCGTTGTTCATACGAGTTTCCAACCACCACGCGCCTTCGACAGATTGCTCACCGTTCCTTTCCCAAAACCGACCATCCTGCGGGCGTCGACATCGCCCTTCTAACTGTCACTAACACTAGCGCCTTTCTCCCATACACCCGCTTCCCTCCCCCGAACTCTGCCCGCCCGCACGCCCTCTGGAACCACGCCCACCCACGCGAACGCCGCCCAGAAAACCTCTCCCGAACGCCCACCCACCCTTGCCCGACTACATCCACCTGCCCACCCGTCCAACCCAGATGCCCACCCACCCAGTCGCACGCCCAACCTGCCGCTTACCCACACAGTCGCTCAAACGCCATCCCACCACCTACCATCCCCACATCCCGTCCCCGTAGCTTGAGAGCCCTCCAACTCCACGCCCCACCCCGCAGTGCGCCCGCGCTGCCACCGCCGCCACGCGCCGCTCGCTGCCCGCCCCACCCCTCGCCCCGCCCCGCCCCCGCCCCGGCCCCGCCGCACAATGGCAGCGGCCGCGCCGCCGCCGGTGGCCTCGCCGTGTTTGCTCTCTGGAATGAGATTGGGGCGGCGCGGCAGCCGGCGCTGTTTGCCAGCGAGCAGCTGGCGGTCGCGTGCCCGTCGCCGCCCCCCGCGCCGCCCGCCGCCCCGAGGCACCGCGAGGCTCCGCCACCGCCGGCCCCCGCCCCAGCGCCTGCCCCTGCGCCCGCCCCCATTCCCGCGCCTGCGCCCGCCCCTGCACCCGCCCGCATGCCCTCCCTGCATCACCTCCCACCACCTACCCCCTACCGCCCACCCTTGCGCTCGCCATGCCCACCCCCGCCTCCCCGCCCACCGTGCACCGCCCGCCCCCGCCCGGAGGCACCGCGACCTTCGCTACCGCCGACCCCCACCCCAGCGCCTGCCCCTGCGCCCGCGCCCACGCCCGCCTCATGCCCCACCCTGCACCGCCTCCCCCCGCCTGCCCCCTACCGCCCACCCTTGCGCTCGCCATGCACCGCCCGCTCCTATTCAGAGGACCGCGTCCTCCACCACCGCGTCCGCCCACGCGCCCGCCCCTGCGCCTATCTCTCGTTTCCGTCCCCGCCCCTGCACCCGATTCCTACCCGCACCTAGGCCTGCCCCCGTCCCCACGCTGACTCTCGGGCCCGCCCCCGCCTCCCCGCCCGCCGCCGCACCGCCACCTCCGCAACCGCCGACCCTCGCCCCCGACCTCGCCCCCCCTGCTCATCCCCACTGCCCGCTTACCCTCCATATCGACTCGCCTTTCCGAAGCGCCCCGCGCCCCCAGTGGACAAAACCCCTCGTGCGGCCCTCCCAGCGACGAATGACCCCCCGGCCCCGTTGTGGGCCCATTTGGGTGGATAACCTTCCCGGGTGATCTATGAGAAGCAATCTAGCGCTGTGGACCCACGCTCGCCTCTTCATCCAGTGAGAGGGTTTTTCTGCCGGCGGCCGAGGGGGTTGGCGTTTGTGTCCGCGTATGCATGGCTCTCCTGATTGAGAAGTACGTTTGGGGAGAAAGCTGCGACTTTGTTTTGTACGCTCAGAGTCAGCCTTTTGGACTCTAAACCTAAGAGAGGGAGAAATTCATGCTGATGACAACGGTATTGATACCTGCTTGTTTCTGTTTTGAGTAACATTTAAATGAACATGTGTGCTTAAAGGAGCAATTCTAACCAAAACACATTTTTATTATTTTCTTTTATTACAGTGTGCGATTCTCATACTTGATGTTTTATTATTTCGTCGACCATCATGTATTGTCGTTCCAGTTTAGTCTTCGAACTCGGCACGTATTTACTGTGTCAACATTTGCTAACATTCCTGCACCATCATATTATGACCCTCGTTTGATGTAGAAAAATATATTTGCAGTAATTGTGGTACACCGAATAAACTCTCTTTTGTTTACCTGTTATTGCAATGTGTTTTGACGTTCTACTACTTTTGTGTCAGTCATGTCACAAGCGTATTCGCTCAAAACGATTTGATTTAAATAAGAAAAGTTGAAGGATTTTCTTTTTCAATTATTTGTTTTCAAAAATGTACCTTATCGCACATCTGAATATAAACTTCTACTTTACATGCACTTGGACTTGAGAAACAAATAGAATCTCCAGCAAATGCAAATCTCAAATCTACCTGGCTGCGCTCAATTTGTTCCTTCATTTTTGTGTCCGTGATGAGATTCTTATATCTATTTACAAATTTGATAAAACGTTCTTTAGTTTAAAACGAATAGGATATTGTTTGAAACATTGGACTTTTTTCGCACCTCCTGTATTTACAAATCCTTTTGGTTCAACTACTATACTGCTATTCTTCGTGTCTCGCAACGTTCACGTGTATTCTTTTGTTATACGAATCTTCAAGAGACCGAAAGTCATACCATGTTTATTGTCTGTGTACTCATTCTTCCTTTATTACCTACTTCGTATCATTCTTTCCATTTATATTTCACCATTGACATCTCCATGTTGACAAAAGATATAACATCAACGTTTTATTTCACTATTTATCCCAGCTGATTCTATCACAAGCATCTCCTTTATCACTAATTGTATCATCACCACCTTTACTAACACCGGAATCGTTATTATCAACTACATTTCTATCACCACTTCCACCACTACTTTTACACTTACATTACAACTACCAAAACCATTTTTTTCAGCATCACCTTCTTTGGCATTACCTCTCCATTACTAACTTTTTTTAATAGTAAATTACCTTTACTATAACCTGACCACCACCGAATATGAAAACTAACATTCAACTCCATCATTCTAATCATCGCGTCCTCCTATTCTCTACATCATCTGAACACATCAGAGCGTTGGCTTCCGCGGCCGGAGTCAGTAACTACATGGCCGCCCGGGAGATACCGCGACCTAGCCACAGGTGTCCACTTGTCGGTGGACATTCTGCACTCTTCCTCAGAGTTTAAATGTTTCCTCCCAAAGAGATTGGTGCGATGCACTTTCGTCGCATTCTGTGACCTTCTTCGGGGCATTCGACCTTGAGGAAGGTCGCAGAATTGCGACCGAAACGTTGACACCTGTACCTAGGTCGCAGCGTTTCCCGGACAGCCAAGTAGTTACTACCCCAACGCATCACCAACGCCACATCTCCCCCTCTCCCAGTGGCCCCACTCTCTCCGTCTGCGGTGCCTTATCCTCAAGGGGCGTGGTGCAGACCACGGCAGCCACCGCCACTGAATGATTAATGAAGGTCCCCACCCCCGCAGTCTCCCCATGTTGGTAGATCCGCCGCGGGAGAAATCTCATCACTCGGTCAATGGTCCCGAATGGTGATGCGACATCGATAATAAAACATTGATGTTAGCAAACATCGATGCTTAAAATTAAAATATCGATGTTAATAATGCATCGAGTAGAAACCATCGATGTTTTTCTACATCGATGTTTTTAGACTGGATTAGTATCCTCTGACATTAAATTCGTGTGCATTAAAATTTAATTTGACAGTGTTCATGTTTATTAATTCGCCGAATGAGGGTAGGATAAGAAGAGCAGACCTTACGCCCATAGCGTGTTTGTTGGCCTTATCTCAATGTGCGAAATGAATATGATGAATGAGGTAATGTACGGCATGGATGTCATCTAGGACGAGATATTTTGGTTGATGAAGGTAGTGCAAAAAGTGTTCTTTTGGTTTGAACACATTGCTAAAAGCGTTACTATAGTTATTATTTCATATTTTAACTTTTACAGTATTGTGATCATGGTAATTTTTCATTCAGAAAAAAACATAGGAAAAAGAGCATCGATCACAATTAATGGATGATAAAGAACATCGGTGTTTCTACAAAAACATCGATGTTTTGAAAACATCGACTTTAATGTCGCATTCCTAGTGCCGAACGGACTGGGATAAGATTGCCGTGAGAGTTTGTTTTACGTGATTATTTTGGAAAGAGTGATTGGGTGTAACTTGGGTGCTAGGTCCTCTGGGTTCGAGGTAGTGAAAGCGGAAATTGTGATGATGGAAATGGGGTGGTGACCATGACAGTGAGATAATAGAGTTTGGAGTATTAGGGAGTACAAATATGCGATAATATTTAGTTGAGTATTATTCCTTTTCGTCACAAATTTTCATCGCAAAGTTATTTCGTTTCATAGAAAGAGATGTGATTAAACGTGTATAGTGAAGAGCAATGAACTTTTCTAAGTACGGAAATACAGATATTTAGAAAATTTTATTGTAACAAACTTTATTGTAGAAGTTTTTATTGTTACCTAATAAATAAGTAAATTCACATTGCAATGAAAGGTTACATTTTAATGTACTTGACATGCGAAGTCGATTGTACATGGAAAAGTTTAAGAATGCTTTAATTTGATATGCTTTAATATGCTTTAATTTTCGTCGTATGGGTATGAACATCTCTATGAATGTATAGTAAAAACCTAGGAAATGCTTCTTACCCCAGTGGATACAGTATTTAGTCCGAAAGAACAAAATTGACGTTAAAATATATTAGTTTGCCCAATATGAACCAGTTCATGTTACAAACTCTTTCACGGCTTTTTCTATTCCCGTTCTTTTTACCTCATACTTTTTTCAAATATGACTTCCCACTTAGAAATTATGGAATGTACTCTAATATTTTATATTAATATTCAAAATTCCTTTATCCCCAAAATCCCTCAAAATCCTAAACCTTGCTCAACATCCGACCTTAATGACTTTCAAACCGAGTAATATTACCCTCTCCGAAAGATTAATACACGAGCCGTGGGAGCTGTGCGCATGATCCTAGACTTGTTTGTATTCGCGTCATACGAGCATAAAACGCGGTGTTTTAAGCGCTTCAATGTCGGCGGGACTCGAGCCTTCTTTGCGATGCGACCGCGCTAACAGCTGAAGCCCGGCTAATGCTTGTTGTTGGTGGCGCCGCGGGCGGCATTCTGTGCAACCGCGAAGCGCATTTGGGCAGGGGATGGACGGACGCTCACAGCGCCCTACGCTGGGGCTTCACGGCCGCTTCAGGCGGCCTGGGATTCAAAGCACGGCCCTCCCATATTCGCCCGCTAACTACTCGCAGCGCCACCAAACTTCGTCCGCCTGCCCACTCAAAATAAAAAAAAGCGGTGCGGCTGTTTGACTTTGGACGCGGGTCACGCCGCGGGTTGTTAAGCTTCAGTGAAGAAATGTTCTTTGTGCACCATACTAATCAGAAAATGATTTGGTATTTTTTGTTAAAACAGTTGTAGTGTTTTAACAAAATATGTAGACGTCATAACTATCATATTGCATAGGGATAATATATCAATATTATTCAGGAGTGTGTGTTTGAGATAAATGGCAGGAAGAGAAAAGTGAGGTGACATTATATTAAAGAGTGTTAAGATAAAAATTAAGCTGGTTTTAAGGTCAGTATTTTGTGCTAGTATAAAACAACTTCAATTAAAGTTAGAATAAAATTTTACTTGCCCTTTACCAGGCTTATATTAAATGTCTATTATTTCCGTAGGGTTTTCCATCCTTAGACATTGCTGTGTTGCAAGTGCAAATCCTCCGCCGGCATTCCGACTGTTCATGTGTCAACAGACCCAATTCCGACGACAGCGGGATTGTAAGTCTTGGGCAGCGCAAAACTGAGAAAAGCGCGACAAAGCCAGCCGTCGGGTGTGGAAAGGGGGATTCACCCCATTAGCTGCCCCCTCCCCCCGGGAGGCCGCGGCATTAGGCAGGCGGCTGACAGTTCCGGCACTGCGCGGCGCGGCGCGTGTGGCACATTTTCCTGCAATTTGACGTAGATGCAATTAAAGCGGGAGGACGCCATTACCCTCACTCCCTTCCCGCCACGCCCCCCTCTCGCCCTTCCGTCGCGGACCCGGCGTGACCCCATCAAACACCCCCGGCCACCGCCGGCCGCCGGAAAAAGCGAAGGCGCTCGATCGCAGGCTCACGCTGCCCCTGTCACCCCCTTCTCACTAGCTCTTTCCCCTCCTCCCCACCACCATCCTCCCTCTAGCAGCTACCTCCCATCTTTTCTCGCCCTCCCTCGCACTGGGCCATCTCTCCATTTGCCCTGGCCCTCTCTCTCTCTCTCCCACCCAGCCCCCTTTCCCCTCACCTATTTTCCCTCCCCCCATTGCCCAATATCACCCATCACTGGATCTTTTCTCCTTACCCTCCCCTCTCCATGACCCCTCTCTCCCCCCTCGCTCTCGCTACCTCACACTCACGCTCTCACCCCGTTTTGGCCCCTCTCTTCCTCAGCCATCGCCCCCTCTCCTTCCTCCTCTCCCTCACCTACGTCATCACTCTCTCTGCCCTCGCAGCCACAGCCACTCTTACCACCACTCTCCCAACTCCAACCCCCCACCCCCACATCTGCCCATACTATACATCCTCCACTTGCTTTCTCCTTCCCCTCCCCGCCAGTCTGCTCCCACCACCATCGCTTCCTCCACCCACGACATCCTCGCCGGCTCGGTCGCCCCCGCTGGCCCCGCCCACGTCCCGCCGTCAGCCGATCGACGGCCCAGACGAATGCGACCGATTCGCGACCGGCCGAAGTGAAATAAACGAACTGCGCCTTTGAGCAGGTCACTCGTTGCTCTGTCGCTCGCTGCCCTCGCGCAGCGGCCAACGCTCTGACGCGGGTTATTCGCGCATTCTGCTGCGAATTTGTTAGTGAAATGAAGGTGACATTCATGGGAATGGAAACATGTTGTTCCTGTTCAATAAACAGGGAATATTTTTTTCTTCATTTTATGCAATTATTCATCTTTCGTTGGAGCTGTGTGTGTGTGTAAGTGGAAATAAAACGTGACATGTGAAAGTAAACAAAACAAAAACGGATGTAATGTTCTCTGTTGATGCTTCAACTGGATGATAAACGAGAAAATCTTTCCGAAAAGAAGTGTTGGGATGAGGTACAAGAAATATTTGTTGAAGGAAGTTTCCAGCAAGTGAAACGTGATATCTACTCTGTGACTTTCTTTTTAATTGTTTTCTGCGTCTCAGTACTTCATAAGTGTCAGTGTCTACAATCTCTCGGGTGGATGGCGAGTCTGAAGTTGAAAAGGGATAAGGAATGAATGATGGCGCTAGGAGTGCTGCCTCGATTTCTCATTTTACAACCTTCATCTTTAAATTTCTTAAGCGTTTTCCTTGCGGGGTCGCAAAACTGGGCTTTTTATTTCACCTCCAGGGGCTATTCTTCAGATTCGTTAATGTTTAAAATAGTTAATATTACTTGACGACTGATCAAGGAAATAGAAAACAACCATAAGTACCAAGAATTATCCACGAGAAAAAAACACAAACTCTGGTATCTCAAATCGTGTAAAGTTGGACCACTCTACGCCTTCTTCCTTTTTTAAATATTTTATACGCCGAAGAAATAGAACAGGGAAAGTGGAGACATAAAAAGTGAATTTTGATTGATTTGGAAATTGAATTGATTTTTGAAATTGAATACGTGGAACACTATAGTGAAAAGAGAATGAATCTTTCAAAGACGTGTAAATATTAAAAACATTAATATTTTGCCATAAATAATATTTGCGAAAGAATAAAATTTAGTACATAAACACTAAAAATTCACTTGTATTGTTTCGTATTGTTTGATCGTCGCATTCATTGCAAAATTTATCGTGATCGCAGAAAGAAAAATATTACAGAAATCCTATCCTTCAAACACGACGAGTTGGCAACAAGAGGCACAGAACGTAAAAATTGCGCGTGAAAGCCAAAGAGAAAAAAAAGACGACGCCTGGTTTGTTCCCAACGCAAACCCCCCCTCCCCCACCTCGCCCCATACTGCCACTGTACGTCATCCACCTGCCCGCCTTCTCCCTCTCCTCCCTGCCTTTTCCGGTCTCTCTCGCGCTTTACCGTCCACTCCTGCCCACCCCGCCATCCTCCACATTTCCGCACCCTCCCCTCTCTGACGTTTCCTGTCTCCCTCGTCCTCTACCGTCCTGCCCGCCCTTCTCCCCCACCCCCGCTCCCCAGCCCTCCACCACACTTCCGTACTTTCCCCCATTCCTCCCCACCCAACCACCAGCCTACCTCCCAGCACGGCTCGACCGTCGAAATTCCAGGCGCGACGTTAATTTCCAGGCGTCCGATAGCAGAGCCGGCCCCGCGCCTCGCCGCGGCGGCGCTTCATAATGCAAACGCGAAATATTTGCGCGCGCTTCGCACCGCGGCGGGAGCCCTCTGGCGGAGGCTTTTTGCCAACTTCACCCCCCCCCCCGCCCCAAGGCCTGGACTCGACTCGCCGCCTATCGATTGCGGGCGGCTGCGAGAGGCTGCGTGCTCCGTTGTCGCGTCCCAGTGATCGACTGAGCACAGCGCGTCGATTTTCCGTCGCCGGCTAAAAGCGTTTCTTCACTCGTGCTGCGCCCGTGAATTATCTGCGGATCCGCATCGCTACGCACGTAGGAGCTAGTACTACGTGCGTAGTACGATTCTGAAGTATCACAAGAGTCGTCGATGGATGGATCTGACAATGTTTTTAAATGACGTTTTATTTTGTTGGCAATTCAATATACTAAAGTACTCCTATGAACTACTATATCAATTTTTGTACACGAACTTTGTGATAAATCTCATTTATGACAAAATATAAAGTGCCAGTGTTTTAACTTCTATTTCACTATCTCCCTACTTAGGAGTGGCAAAATGAATTGCGATTTCTTTGTTTTTAGTTTGCCAGAATTGGTTGGTTTAACCATTCATCCATTAAATGCACAATTTTGAACTTGTCGGAAACAATATTCTAGAAAATGTTTAGCTTAAGCTCCTGACTCGAAGTTTAGAGGTTGTCTGATTTTGAGAAGTATTATGACTGGGAGCTCATATAATTAAGTTCAGAAAGCATGAGGTCACATTGATGTTATGATTGTTTCGTATAATCTAGGTAATACTTCTCCCAACTTTCAAATCTGTCCCAATTAACTTATTTCAGTAATATGGTTATGGAAATTTTCTACTAATCGTAACAACCAAATATTTATAATAATATATATTTATAACTGAGAAGTTATTATATTACATCTCAATTATGTGCATACAATTCCAAGTATTTTATACAACCAGGATTTCTTACACATCGTGTTGTTCCCAAATATTTACTATAAAATAATTCTAGTTGGTTAATTAAAAAAAATTGCAAATTAAAATCAATAGGAGAAATCAAAATCAGGCAGATGCATTTGATGCAAAACAATCTTGTATTGTAATCCCTTAGAGAATGTATTTAACACTAAAATCATCATTCTATTTCAAAATATTTGATGTTTTGTCGTTTTAATAAATGTGTGTAATCGATTGACACAAATTTGAAGAGCATTTGATTGGAATCCGAATTTTAAATCGGAATCTCTTCCCACCGGACATTCCATTACTCGTACTAGAATCTAACATTTTCCAGTTTATAAATTAATTTTCGCAATTAAAATTCAAACAATGGGGGGTTCCATGATAGTTTTCAACTGCTGCAGGACTCATACCCTGCTCGGCAAGTGGCTCTCCTATTGTTTTCGCAGTAGCGGTTCCCGTCCCACGCCCTCGCCTCCCCGCGCGCGCTCTAGGGGATCTCGCCAGAGTTACGTGCTCGATTCGCGAATCAGCTGCATTTCGAAGGCATAGGAGGGCGCTGCAATCGGACCCATTGCTGCAACACAGCTGGCCGTTCCCACTTGCTTGTGATTGTTCGTGTAAGGTGCACATCAGGGCGTTGCAGAGGCGTAGCGTAGTTGGTGCAACTGATGTACAGCTTCGGGTTCCTCAAAGGCAGGGAACCAGAAAAACGATCACCGCTAACACCGTATAACGGTATTGTTCCTGTTCAACAATCTTTTGAAGATATCTCGTTATAAGGTCTGTAACAAAATTCTCATAACAAAAATATTTACTGAAAGTTATTCTTTATTATTGAATATGGGGAAACTATTTTGAAAAACAAGTGGAAAAATATATAGGAGGGCCAGTGTTTGAACTAGGGGTATTCACAATATGTCAACCGTTTTGTTTGTATATTTAGGCTATGTCTGTCACAATCTTATGTGCTACTCCTCCGACATCTACCACGCGACAGCGGTTCGTATTAAAAACAATAATTCGTAAAACTTTCATTTGTAAAGCCCAAGATATTAAATTGACAACAGTACGAAACGAGTGTACATACGAGTAACACACATTGCTTGTAATTCACAAGGTATATTAGATCTAAATTGTTACTTGTTCTATATTATATAGTTCACGACGATACTTTCGCGAATTCATTTTTAGAATAGGGCACCAAAAATGAGTAACTAAATGGCTTAAGATGAAAAATAATTTCTACTCTTGTTAAATTAATTTATATTGTAATGAGCACCTACTCTCATAACTTAAATCTAAAACTCCTGATTTCGCGTTAGTCAATGGCAGTTAGGGATCCTGCTCCTTTTGCACCGGCCTCCCGAGAATATAGCTAAATCACTATATGGCTGGTGCTGTGAGGCAGAACATAATGAAACACGCAAACTATGGCATTATTCTGCGAACGTCGAAACATTTCGCTCGGTTTGTGTAAATCAATGTTGGGATTTGTCTGACAAATAATTTGGGTATAATCCCTTAGCGTAACGAATCAACTGTGTTGTCGCGAGATCGGTAAACGAAAGCGAAAAACGAGTGATGGGAAGGTCATTCTGTTTACGCGACCAAAGGAAAATTCGCGCTGCACAGGCTCAAGAATGTTTTACGTTAATCGCACATATTGAAGGGCGATGTCTTGTAACCCAACTTTGACACTTATAAGGAAATGTTAAAACGGCAAGTTAAATGTGTTCGTGAAAAACGTACTTTGACGTAAAAAGCGTTGTAAATTGTGTGGTGGCTAGACCGAAAGATGCTTTATGTTTATAGCGTAGTCCGAAGGCTGGGGCCTTGCAGTATCTTTGGGTATACGTACCGAAGCCTTTAAAGTTTGAGGTTATAAATACGACGGTTCTGCTGGCATTGGTTCGGCATGGTTGAAGTCAGGTCTTGGAAGGGAGCCGACTTGTAACAGAAAGAAATCTCGTTCGTTACAAGCGATAAGAGCCATTATTTCGTCTTATAATGTATTTTATAATCATGTTCATTTTCACGAGTAAGTTAACAGCCTCTATTGTTATTAAGCGGTTTTCAAGCGCAAAAAATAATCTATATTTTTAGGCTCAGAAACTCTTCTTCATAATCAATACTTCATCAGTCATCAATCAACTCCTTTAGTTTTGCTATGTTTCAAGTAATCACTTCACCAGAATGGTCAATCGACTTCACCAGAACTATATGCCGCTTCTTTCATATGCAGCCGGGGCAAGGCTGACTTGCCGTGAAAACCAATGAATCTTCAGCTCACCCATTGCCTCCAATAGCAGAAGCCGCAGTTCACTAATAGTTATGCACCGATTTAAATGGAGAGGCACTTGAAGATCACAAGTTGGACGGAGATGGGGACATTCAATCAGGAGCTTCGTTAAGAGTTAAATGTTTGGTATTGGAGCTCCCAATTGGATAACAATATCACCCCTTTCCTTCCAGCTCCTGACCTTGAAGTGCCACTCTGTTTAAATCAGAGTATGTCGCAAGGCAAGTTGACACCAAGATGTTAGTGTCGCGTATGTCCCACTAGGTGAGCACGCGATTTATGCCAAACTTTTGTTCTCAAGGAAATGGATGCGAGTGCTTCAATTGCCACTGAAAGTACATAATATCATTCATTGCGAAAGTGATTGAGATATTTCAATTAAGTGATATTGTGATAGATATTTTTTTTCACTTGCTTTCGTTGTAATACGGAATTGCCACGTGTAAAATATGGAAGTATTTTACTGAAACGAAAGTTCGCTTTAAAAGTTTTACCAGGCGTTTTCACAATTTCCTCTACTTCCATACTATATCGGCGCTGGAAACGCATCTAAATCAAGAGGATTCGGTCTGAAATGTTGGGTGCATTGCTTAATGTGGGAGTTAAGTCATCCTAGGCAAGAGAGTCGTTTATCGTCTGTCGCATATCTCGCGTCGCCAATGTGTGAGCAACTAGGGAAGGGCGGACTATGCCCTCATCTGTCGCAAATTCATCGTGCCACATCACTTGCCGCCACATCAAGGTTTCTTTCAACCACGAGCAACATTTGGGGATTGTAGAGAAGACACCATGTTTATAGAGCAACCAACAGATCAGAATGACAGTCGTTAACACGTCTCGAGCAGGGTTGACCAAAGAGCTGAATGCAGACAGGCATTCAATGTTCAAACGTAATATTATTTTTATAATATTTGTAGAACTATGTTCCCGTTAGAACTTACTATATTCGTATAATATGTTTCAAACACAAAATTATTTATACTCAGTATTTTTAAATGTATCTATTCGTAATGCGACAAAAAAAATTCCCCTCTCAACCGATAGCTCCAGCAGAACAAAAAAATAAACATATATTCTTGTTTCAGATATTTTAATGCATTTTTGGGTTGTTTTAGAATATCCCAACTGCATTTAAAAACAATTGAAATATTCCAACGATGCTTTCTCAAATACTGTGCAGTTTTCGCATGTTAAATTACATTTTTGTCCCAAATTCTTTCAGGCAGCAGAGATTTAATTAAATGGCTTTCGTTTTGTTTTTTTAATGAACATTTGCGAAATAAACACATTGCTTGCCGACATCGTGTGTAGATCAAATAAACGTCAGGTGACTTAAATTATTTTTTTCTAGATTATTAAAAGGTTTTTTTAAAATACTAGAATATTAACCTTTTGAATTAAACGTTTGTGTGATTAAAACCAAACCTCATCCGTAAGATAGGTAAACATTATATATTTTATTACTAGGAACAGCTCATGCCATAACAGAAAGGTGTATAGTAATAGAAATCGGAGCTAAGCCATCACCATCATATGTTTTCAATCCCAATTTTCGAAAGATAATAAAAAAATTAAGTAAATGTCAATATTTTAACTGATTCTTTTATTACTTTTTGTGTTTGCCCAAACAAATATCCCTTATTTAACCGAAACACGGGAAAACCAAGAGAGTTGCAAAAATTGAGATCGAACTCTCTCAAGGGAAAAATAACCTAAGTTTTAAATGTATGATTTAATTTTAAAATAAAAAGAAATTTGACCTAAACCATTTATTACCGACTGACTTTTTTACTTCGGTGGAAATGATAGAACTGAGTTATGTTTTTATACCTGTAAAAATATAATTTTTGTTTCAATTTTCGTTTATATAGAAAATTTGTTTATTTATGCTGTCCATTGTAATACTGTTGAACTTGTTGGTTTTCTTTCCGTTAATTCTTCAGTTTTTATTATAATTAATATATTTAAAGTTCAATTTTTCATAAACTTGAGAGCGACTTCAGTAATGAATTTGTTAAAATTGTTTTTCATACGGAATTTTAAATGGACCAAAATATTGAGAATGAACCTACTTTTCGACACACATACTTTTTATTCGCATACATGCTGACGTGTTTTTTCTTGTAGTATTATGCGTTGTTATACATGAATCATGCTTGTAGCAATGTACGATACGATACGATGGGACATTTACTCTACAGACAATCCTCACGGCAGATAATTATGCTAAGGACATGGGATGTTCTCTTAACCCCAATGAATTGGCTCCGATCCCTCCTTTTATCTTCTCTAAGAACCATTATAAAATATTCTAATAATATTTACATTGATACTCTATCATATTTCCCTCGACTGCCGTTTATCCGTCATGCAATTCTTTTTTAAAAAAATAACAGAAATAAACAAATCTCAGCATATTTAAACAAAACTACCACTACTACGATACAGAAGAGCTGCAAGATTATGAAGTTGAATTACCAATCTCAGAAAGTAACTCCCTTACTGAAGATCAATAGTAAGATCCTCTTATGTCCCTTGTTAACGATAAACAGGATTGTGCGGTATAGGAGTAACGAAGTATTCATCAGCTGTAAAGACATACGTCATATTATCTCCCAGATCAAAGCTCGCTAACCACAGAAAGCAGCCACAGGTGCATGAACCCCTTAGCGTGCACGCAACCAAACCGAATCTAATCCAGTCGATGCAGCTCCTCGTCTCGACTCCCGGGTGGAGGGAGCGGGGAACAGAGCACTGAGAACAGAAGCAGCGGAGGGGCGATCACGGACTCACGGGCGCGTTCAACCGCTCGGTGAGGCGCTGCAATCTCTCAAAGACGTCTCACTTCTCCATTGGCACCGTAGACAGAGGAGACAGGATAGAAGCAATAGTGTCGTCGGTGTAACTTCGAGTAACAGTGTTATCTAGGTTATCCGGGACGAGCTATCCGGGAATCCAGAGCACAGCAGTACGCTCTGAGGAAGGCCGCAATATGCTGGGGGAAACGTTAGACACCATGTCAGTGACGTGACTCGTCCTCGATAGCTTACATAACACGAACTCCGGTCAAACTCCGGAAGCCAACGCAACCATTTCGAGTAACATTCTTTAACTTTGCACAATAGGAAGTTGGCGCATTAGTGGATAATTTGCAATTCACGGAAAACTGTTATTTATAATAATAATAATAATAATAATAATAATATTAATCATTAATTAATTATTATCAGAGGAAAGTGCGACGATAAGTCCGGTCTTTCCACCAGATGCAGTCGCGTTGTGCCACACCAACCACGCATGATCCACGCGTCTTCTCAATAATCTTGCAACAGTTGGTTTTTTAGTTCCTCCAAGAGGGTGCGGACCATAGAGCGCCCCACTGTAAGCGCCGTCACGGGTTTCTGGGTGAGTTGAGGTTGCAAGTTTGCCCGCAGCAATCTAGAATGTGTGTGTCCTCGTCTGCACCTCACCATCTGAAATCCTGCCGAGTTAATACTATCAATGTCACTCCTACTTCTTTCTCAACGCCACTCCATTGGTGTTCGAACCCATCACAACCCTCATAGCCAATATCACCGTTAAAACATTTAATTATCTAGCTCTGCGACCTCCGCCTGAAACTGCAAACCTTGCGGAGCGAAGGGGACATAAATATAGAACAGGGACAGAGAATTTCCTGATGGTATGGTGGAAATCTGTCTTTCGATTGTTACGTTTTAGTGATTGCTCTTCAGTATGCAATTGTATAATGTGAGAGTAATCAGTTATCTTTTTTTTCCCACAATTTTGTCACAAACGTGTAAACTGTTTTAAAATCAATTAATGTTTTTTGGTTAATGATTTTGATTACACCACTCTTCTGTAATTCTATGACTAAAAGCAGTTCATTTGAATATATGAATTGATCCTGTTCTAAGAATAATTACCTCTCCCTTCAAGTTCTATAAATCTGCGTAAACTATTCTGCTAAACAGACGTTTTCCTCTACAATTGATTACTATTTCGAGTTTAATGTAATGTTGGAAGACTGCAGATGTTCTAGAATCCACTTCACATGCTGAAACTACATGACCAGGATGCCAACAGTTAGGAAATTAGAGTTGCAACACTGCAATAAATTGTCACTCGCGTATTGTTTTCCGTACGTTCCGGGAAACTATGATCTATTTTCAGCAATTCAAGATATTATTTTCAAGTGACGTCTCTCCCTCAAACACAATTTTTCAGGGGGAAAGGAAAGTATTCACAATCCCCATCAAGTTCAAGAGAGGTTTTCGGATAGCATAAAAAGCCATTTTGAACACAACATTTGTAAAGATGGAGGTGGATATTAAAAATTTGATGACAGAAAGTAATATTATAAAACTATAGGAAATGGCGTCGATGTTGTAACGCTTAGCGTATCGAGCTGTTACAGCCAAATTCGCCGTTTCAAACCCGATTAAATCCGTGAAATTGTAAGGGTGAAAAAAATCCTTCGTAGTCGTTCAATCGGAGGGAAAGAAAGCTGTTGCACGTTATAGATTTACTACACCTAAAGGACCCTCAAACTTGAACGACGCCTCTGAACTAAATTCAAGTCACCTGCTCACATTTTGTCGCCTGTTGAACCTTCTTTCTCCGCTGATTGAGCGTACGAAATTTGGTGTGGTCAGTTGAAAGAGTGGGTCTGATGTCACGAGTCCCACCATGTAAAACAAGACATAATTGGATTCAATTCAAATGGAGAAATGTTTTAAATAATCCCATCAGTCAAGGCACAAGTTGCGTGAAGAGCACACTTCTGGGGAAATGCCAACACAAAGAGAGGGCTTTCGTCCTCCGAGATCGCGTTGCTTCGCACTGCCCAGCGGTCGCTGGCGCACGCATCGCCCCGCCCCCTCGCCCACCGCGGCCGGCGCTTTAGCCCGCTTTAGCCGCGGATGCGTGCCGCAGACGGCGCGTGGTTCCTGCCCCGGCCGCCGGAGGGCGCGGGGGTAGCGGCAGCGGTGGCGGCGGCGGTGGCCGCGTGAAAGGCACCACCCGCCTCTTCCTCCACGCCCCACCCCCGCGCCTGACCCCGCTCCGTGGCGTTGAATGGCTCCGCGCCGGGTAATTAATACGTCACGGCTCGCCGCGGACCTTTGCGCTGCCATCGCCCCCGCCGCCCCCGCCGCCCCCGCCGCCCCCGCCGCCCCCGCCGCCCCCGCCGCCCCCGCCGCCCCCGCCGCCCCCGACGCCCCCGACGCCCCCGACGCCCCCGACGCCCCCGCCGCCCCCGACGCCCCCGACGCCCCCGACGCCCCCGACGCCCCCGACGCCCCCGACGCCCCCGACGCCCCCGACGCCCCCGACGCCCCCGACGCCCCCGACGCCCCCGACGCCCCCGACGCCCCCGCCCCGCCACTCCCGTGTGCTTGATTCACGACTTGTGCGTGAGCCCCGTGGCGGGCAACTGCAGCCCTCCCCCCCCACTTACCCCACGGCGGGTCATTCCGGCGGCGCCTCCGCCGAGCCCAAGCTCCAAACCTAACATCCGCCATGAAAACTTCTCTTTAGATCTCCGTCGTTTGATGCAGTGTTCTGCGCTCCTTGCTTCTCTTTGCTCTGGCGTCGTCTCTTCGGGCTGCGTTCTCCAGACCCTTTCCAGCCCTGTTCTGTTTCGCCATCTCGTGGTTTCGCACATTATTCTACTTTTTAATCTCTCTCAATCTCTTTTTACTTATGTATTTCCATTTTTAAATATTTTCATTGATTTTGTCATCTAATAATCAGCAGATGCGTAGTTTCCGAACCTTTTAATTTCAAGTATCTAGTTTACCCATCAAAGCAGTCTCTTTTACCAAGAATAGCAGCTACGTGGCTGATGTATGTGGCTGCTGGATATTGAACTGACGGTTCAATTAACGGGCTTCCCCAATTTCCAATTGCCTCTAAATGATTTCGTTCTGAACACTGCTATACTATCTTGTATATAAGACAATCCAATGGAGTCATGCTGGTTACTTTACAACTACAGAAAATGAAATATGCTACTGTCCTTTTTACAGTAACAGTGGTGTTCATCTAATTATCTTTGGACATAACTGAAACTGAACTCTCGACTCACGTTTCTGAGTCCGTTATTCATATTATACAAGTATACTTGAATCTCAAATTCAATTTAGTTCCTTACCTGTTAACTCATATTAATGCACCATTCCTTCATTCCATCGTCTAAGATCGTTCATTGAAAATCATGTTTTGGTAATACTTCAAATTAAAATGTCTTGATCCTGCTTATTCACGTTTTCATCTCTTTTCAAGGAAATTTACTTAATATTCACTCTGTCACGTATCCTTGTAGGCATATAAGAACAATAACCCGTGAGCGACATTTTTATAAAATATTGTTTTTCTATTCGTTTGCTACTTTCATTCAACCTAATAAAAGTGTGTTAAGAATGTTGGTCAATTATTCTTTCCTTCCTCGCAATATCTTATTTTTTTCTTCACCTAAACATCTTATTACAGCAAATATTTATTTTCTGAATTTATCTCCCACTCTCCCTTGTATACGTTTTTCAACAAATTTATTACCTCGTTTATTTGAAAAGTTTTTTTTTCTTGTGATTTATATAATCTGTATCCCTCCCATCTTTGAAGCGTAATTAATCTTATTTGTTTTAATATTTCATTTTTGTTTAGTGTCCCCTGCACAATTTGTTGAAATTAACACCAGTTTAGATATCTTAAATTCCTCGCTCGACCGTGGCGGTGTCGCTGGTTTTATGTAAAGCAATTCGCGTGGCCACTTCCTTACCAGTGTTGCGCGAAAGAGTCGATTCCGCTGCACTTGCTGCTGCAGCCGACTCCACTTTAAGGTCCCCGCCATTTCCCCGCTGCCCCCCGCCTCCCGCCCCCCGCCGCCGTTCGCCGCCGCGCCGCGCCGCTTTGATTCGCTGGCGGCCCGAACCTGTTGAGATAATTAACGTACCGCCTCTGCGGTGGCTGTGGTTCTTAACCCACTGCCGCCACCCCGCCCCACACCTCCTCCCCGCCACCCCGCAACGTGTTATTTACAGGAGTCAACGGCATCCTCTTACAATTAGCTCAAATCCCAGAGGCTCTGTAGTCTCGCCGCGGCTTCATCGTTCTAGTGGAGTTCGCCCACGGTGTAACTGGTGGAAGTGAGGTCGTCTGTGAACTTCTATTTCTTCTATTTCCAATCTAGCTTTGTCTATTGTTTCGCTATTACAAGTTGATATATTTATTTTTTGAATATATTAACTGAAATTTTGATGGTTTAACAAACTACAAAAATTTCACAATATAAGGTTCGATTTTGAAATTAATGTAAAATATGAATAGAAATCTAGTATTCTGAAATTAGGGAAAGAATAATGAAAGATCGTTTATAAGAAAGGTATCAAGTATCGCATCAAATAATTTAATTATTTTGATCATATGAGAAGAGTTAACATATTGAAAATATATTCTTCAAATCTATTAAAAATTGTAACAAGAAAATCATCGCATTGTATCTTACGCAAAGTGAAATCTACTTTTTATTCACTGGGTACATAATTATGTTTATAAAAGTAAAGTAATATCTAGTTAGAATATAATTATTGTAACGTATTTCCAATTAATAAGCTCATAAATATATTTTTATAGTAGTGCAAAATCTCCAACAACATTTGAATATAGTTGTAATAAAGAACATCTACATAAAACTACAAAAATACTCAATTTCTCTAAATGTATGATATGAACTTTTTGCACGACCATATTCGAATTTAATTCCACCTCATGCTGCGATTACAAGAACATTAAAAAACTTATTGCACACTTTAACTTGTTCCGGTAATAACCGCAGTATTCTGGATAATTTTCTATTTTTCTGAGCGAAAAATTATTTATACGAATATACTTAGAAATATATAATGTATGTGCCATGTCCTGTCGAATGGCATAAGGCGCCATATTCTAAAAGTAGTATGCGAAGAGGTTAGTCAGGTAGTGTGGAAAGATGCGTGCGAGTGAGGTTTCTATTTTTGCATTCGAGCGTCCCAGCGTGATGAGGTGATCCGATTGCAGAACCGCCTGCACGATGTATGCAAGCAAACGCAACATTGCGTCGGCGGTAAATTTTGTTCATTTTATTGCTGCGTGAGAGAATTTGTGTGCAGCCGACCTGCGGCCTGATTTTAATAACATTCAGCATTTCCATAGATTGAATTTCAAATGGTTTTATTTAGAAAATCGCGCAGCAAGCTGGAAGTAGTCTGTTGTGATTTTGTGATTCCATATTTAGGAAAGATTTTTTTTACGAGAGATTTGAAAGGTTGAAAAAACTTTCATCACACAACTGACTAGAAGATGGAGAGTTTAAATAAAGAATTCAAACTCTGCTTCGCCGATCAAATTATGTAGAATGATTCTTCACTTTTGGAGGAAAGCAAAACTTTTTCAATGCAACGACAAGGTCTTTCCTTTAAAACCTCATTTCCAGCGCGTAATGAAAGTGAAGGCAAAAGAAGACTATCGCTTTGCGTCCCACTTTTCCTCTTTCTCTCGCTAACAATCACTCTACCCTTAACAAGTAAACTTCTTGACTCATTTCTTCGAATCGGTTCACCTTCCAGGGTCACAAAATGCTGGCTTCTGAGACTACACAACAAAAATAATTTAGCGCTACAGTTCACGTGTTCCGTGCATTATGGATATTTTACTTTCGTGTCTGAAATTGGATGTACAAGGCTTTAATGATTTCATGTCATGTTACGAGTAATTCTTTTCGGTTGGAAGGCTCCTTTTCCATTCCTCCACGTTCAGTTCATTATATAAATTATAAATCCTATTAAACATCGATCCAGGGTTTTTCCTTGCTCCCTCTTTGCTCCCAATTTTGGCGTTTAGACATCATATCGTTAGTGGATTTATTAGATACAGTTTCGCTTTTATTATTCGTTTTAATTAAATGTCTCAAATTAAATATCTGGGTTCATCATTTGAGATGTCTAATAGCTTTACAGTTTACAGCTCTGTTCTCGGTGTAAATTTACGTTCACAATCAGTACCCTTTTAATTCTAATATTTGTAAGTCATGTTTACATAAAACGCGATTCATAAGTATACGCGATCAATATCTTAACACATTATAATACTCGTATAATCAAGTAAGTGCAAATTTAATTTTTTAAAAATATTTTTTGAATAAGAAAGATGAAATTAAGCTAATTAGTTTTTGCTGACTGAAAAATAAACTTAATGTCAAGCACCCACTCTTTAGAATATGTCTGTAAATCGCGAAAGATTTACACGATTAACAATTTTGACGTTGAATGCCTCTAATTAGGTATACTGTTCGTGGGTTGCAATAGTGGCACCACTAAAAAAAGCAGGTGTTGAGATAAGCGAGTTTGAAATGTTCACCTTCTATTGAAATGCGTCATTATGGCTTTCACACTTCTGCCATTTGTTGGTGGAATACTGTACTGTACGGTTGCTGCTGGAAGGTAGAGTAATCTGTAATTCTGGAAAGTCTATTAACAAAAATTTCGTGTGTTTTGAGTTATGCCACCATTATAGTTCACGGGCGATGTATCTTAATAAGAGGAAACAAAACAATTCTTCCTTTACATTTTTCTTACAACTATAATGTAGACATTTGCAGACTCTATACATTATTAAATACATATTATTAAATATATACTTTGTGAATATTACCTTCAATGTTTTTTAAATGAAATGTTCTTATCGTGACCCACATTTCTTTTTATACATGGTTTGCACTAATATTGTGTACGTATTATTTCCTTTCCCCACCCTTGTATTTGTTTGGATCACGTTCTATAGATTGCACATTCCTCCTCACTTTATCTGAGAATCATTGACCACGTTCTTGAGTGCGGTGACTCAAACGAGTGAGGGCATTAGTCACGTAGTCACTTTGTATTTTTTTTTATTCTTGCTGGCTACTCGGAGTGTTCTTTGCATGTGTACGTGATCAAGACGTACCCGCATCTCTATTGCACTCTACAGCTTCCGGCCGCTTCATGCTCTTGTTACTTTCGCCTTTGTTCTTTGCCCTTCAACTTCCTTCGAACTTCCTGTAGTATCATTTTACCAGTTCACGAACTAACTCCCCTTTGAATTGTCCTCAAACGTTTCGCAGCCGAACTGTGCTGTGGGCTTACAAGCAAATCTGATAATTCACTTGAAGATGACGTCACTGCTGCCGCATGTTGAATACTTTTCGATGTATTGAAAAATTGTGCAACTCCACTTTGATGCCGTTGACCCTTTGTTGTTTGGGACAAAGACAAGGGAAGGACGAGTATTTCCATTATGGCCTTCATTTTTCAAAGTGTCCATAGTTCTTATTTGTTGTTGGAACAAATGACTCTCTTTGCGAGCACTCCATTTCCTTCTTCTCCACAGTTTCGTACAACTACAGTTTCTGGAGGTTGTGGATTTCCCTACCCCTGCTCAGACATAGACGAACCGCACGGGTTACTTAGACTGTTTTCTCCCCAATCATCGCGCCCATATCAGTGTAGAATACACTTTTGGTATTAATGTAGCTTACAATTCCAGCCGTGGATTGGGTTTAGAGGTAGAACTATGTTTGAACTGCTCTATGGCGCGGACCACAGTAGCCCAATACCTTTGCACTCAATCCACTATTTCACTCAAACTGACAAAGGTGACATTTGGAATTAGGAGAACGATTTAGGTTGAGGGATAAAATATGTTGAACTGGAAATGCACACCATGGTACAACATAATTGAACGAGAGTTCAATGCATGCTCGCGATTTGAGCTTGTGTGGTTCCACTTTCAAGTCTTCAACTCCTTGTTAATTGCGGTAGAGGAGAGGCACGAACGAATATAATGTTTGAAATAACCTTCATGTGGCGGTGAGTCAGAAGGGGTACTTATTTATTATCGGGAAAACTATAGTCTTGGATTTTGAGAATACTTTACTTCGTTTTCCGTAACTTTGCTTAATTGCTCTATCTGCATATTTTTTTGGTTCCCCACTAAAGTCTTGCTAATTATACTGATAATGCAATTCTGGTATTGACCGTAAAGTCTAAAAGACTTTTAAACCCTAAAATCCTAAATCCTAAATTTACAGGAACATTCATGATTCTTTCGAACAGTGGAGAAATTGATTTTTAAAAAATGTAGCAATGAAACAAATACTATGCTTGTAGAAATGGATTTACACAATTTATAACTCGAAATGAGGGAATACTTTGAGATATAGCTCTTTACTTAATGATCTAAGCAGTTTTGATCATGCACTCTTGTAATAAAACTTATAAGTGCTTTTAGTATAAGTGCTCTCTCATATATTAAATTAAATCACTTTTTATACGTAACAAAAGTTGCAAGCAGCATGTTTACGATTTCTAAGCATGCACGAACCCCAAACATTGAACATAAATATCAAATTAATTGCACTGTTACTAGTTTTCATAAAAATCAACGTGTTCTGTTTTGGAACACAAATTAGCCCAGTTAATTCTTTAATATCACTTCCCCATCTCCTGAAATAACGTTATTTGCCATTTAAGAAAAACAGCATTAAAATGTTCTTTCTTGTAGACGTAAAATGGGAGTTTTGTAAATTTGTTTCTTTCTGTGTTAGAATATAATTTTCAGGGACATTAAACTAAGAGTACCAATAGCATTAAACTCCTATATAAACATAATGGCATTCAAGATCACGAATTGAAAGGAAAGGGTACTGTCATGCTATTGGGAGCTTCAGCACCAAAAATTTAAGCCGTAACGAAGCTCCCTGGATGGCTGGATGACAGTGTTTTTCGCCCCTCCACGTTCAGCTTGTGACCTTGAAGTGCAATTGCGTTTAAATCGGAGTATCGGAACACACCCCACTGAAGCAAAACGCGCACTGAAACGAAAGTTTGAGAACTTGCTTCCTCATCTCCCGGGCGTAGGAAGCAGGTATCGTCTCTACGGACCCTGACACGAGGCTCGCGGGTCGAATTAAATTCGAGCCGGTCTCACGTGTCACGTGATATGACGCGCGAGGGCGCTAAAGAGATCGATTGGGCTAGGGAGAGGGGGGAGGGCCGACGGTCGACGTGACAGCCCGAGCGACGTGCGTGGGGTGGCGGGGGCCGGGGCCGAGACCGGCTGCTACAGAGGGCCGTGACACGGCAGCCCTCCTCCGGGTTGCTGCGCGATTTGTTTTTCAGTTGTCACCTCTCAACGTCGCCTGGCGAGCGCGTTCCCAGCCAGCCCCTCGCCTCGAATTCATAAATCCAGTCCGAGACCGGGGCCTGGAAGGTGTGGCCCTTTCACGTGAATGTGTTCGAAACTGTGGGACGGGTAGTGGGAGGACCCTTATACGTCGAATTGTGGCAGTTTTAGCATTAAGCTGAATTCTCAATGGAGATAAATTTGGTTTATCAGGCGTTTGATACGACTACTCTGGAATTCATTTGACATCTACCACCTTTCTTCTTTGCCTTTCTTATCGCTTTTCTTCACCATTCTTATCGCTTGGTGAACTTAGCTCTTTCTACGTTTAGAACGATTTGTTCTTTTATTATGGGATGACCAAAATATTGATGGAAGAATATTTAACTGCATTCCACATGTTTTAAGTCTTTTGTCTAAGAATTTATATTTAGCTTTAGAAATCAGAAATTTTAGTGTTATTCATTTTGTTCCTATCAACCTAATCGGCTAAATATATCTCGTTATTTATTAAATACCACTGTTTATGAAGTACAGTGTTGGCGTTTTGTCATGGTATTGAACAAGTGTACAAACGTTATTCTTCTGTTTATGTTCAATACAATAGTAATTTACATTGAAAGTCAAGAAAAGTTGACGTTTGCACGACTAATCCTATGACTTGAATACTCGATGGAGGCCGTCAGGCTGATTATAGGAATCCCATATGATGTACAGTATTTTATTGAATACTTCTTTTTATTCGGAGAATTTTTCCGTTTAATACACAAATTAATTTGCAGACTTCGAGACCAAATAACGAATTTTCCCGTTCTGGGTGTTATTATATTTTGTTTTCTAATTGTTGAATTTTCAGTTCTAGTACTGAAAGTACGTTCGGGACGTTATGAGACTGATGATGAAGAGAGCTATGTATGAGTCTCTTCTCACTTTCTAGACGGTCTCGAAAAAATACCTTTGTTTATGTTTAAAGTTTTTAAACCACACCAGATCTTTGAACATTACAAAATCTGAATTACAATCATAAGGCAGTGGAGTGCATCTACATTTTCATCTCCGAAGTGATTCATATGCTCATCGTAATATTAAGAGCGCACTTTATAATTACTGAATATGATCACTGTGGGATAATGCACAACAATTTAAACAATTTATCGCCCTCTTCGAATATTTGACGATTCTTTTAATTTCCTTTCTAATCGTAGCTCACAGAGAAGGCCCTGCAGTCATTGTGTCAGTATGTGCAGCAGGATTTACTTCAACGACACAGTGGGTAGCTGTCTCTCAGAAGGTGCACACACCGGGCGTGTAGCTTGGCTATTATCTTTCCCGAATGCCTTCTTAACGCGCCGCGGCAGGCGTTTAATACGCCGTTTGCGCGCTCGTATTTTTCATCCCACGCTCCACAAACCGCGTCCCCCGGCGCCTTTTCATTTCATTCGCGGAAGAGTTCATAAGCTGAATCTCTTTTGAAGTTGCACCAGAATGCTCCTAAGCCACGTCTGCAAAGGGCCACGGAGTGCAGCTTTTTCCATTATGTCACTCGCGTCATTTTAAAGAGCCATTTTGCGTAAACATGACCAGTAATCATCCTTAAAACTGCCCCTCTGCCATTCTACGTGTAAGGATTCAGAGACTTTGTGGTTTAGTACTAATATTTTTTCCCGTTACCCGACGCACTTTCGCTTCTTTCTTTCGTTTACGAGTGTGTTCTTTACGAGGACTGGAATGCTGGAGTTCACAGGCAGTTTAAGACAGTCGCATTAAACCCGACCTTAGTGTTCTTCAAAAACTCATCATATTGAAATATGTTTCGCATCTCACAGACTTATACGTCTTTGAAAGACTCCATGTATGAATACTAAAGTAAATGAAAATGTTTACCAGAAAGGAACACTAAATAAAAAAGTTGATTGTAAGTCTGTGTTTGAAAGAAAGACTTCCTTTGAAAAAAATTCTCCGCGTACTTTTCAATGTGGCAGTATGAATTTTGAAAGTATTGTTTATTTTACTCTTTACATTCCTTTTAAATTTGGGTACAATATTCTCTCAATGATTCAGGTGAATTTTTTCAATTGAGGAACTGTTTAATTGCATTACGCAGGGAATTTGTCATTCAGTATGATAGACAAAATATTGCTTATTGAAGTTGCATTTGTATCAAAGATTTTATATTTGTGAATCCAAAATTTCAAAAATCGCATTATAATAAATACACTTTTAATCACAAATCTAATTGCTTTAAAATTTGCGCAACGATGTAACAGTTTCTCTATTACTGTATTTACGCAAATGGAATCTTCCTGCATTTAGAAGTGTTTGGTTATTTCAAACGATCTCTTCTTAATAAACAAACTGTGAACAAAATACTACATTAATTGTACAATTATTAATTGGTATATAAGTTTGTTTTCAGGAGGTTTTTTTATAAAATTTCAAATCCTAACAAACATGCTCTTATTCAAAACTTTTAATTATTTCTCAATTCTATTGTGCAATGTTCTCATAGCAAATAGCATAAGTGCATTTCAGTCTCAATTTTATCATATGACTAAAAGTGTAGTACATTGAAGAAGAAAATGGAACCTAGTTAGTTACATAACTGTTCAAGTTGCATAGTTCAATTGTTTTTGTGAATGAATTTTTAAAAGAATTATCGAACATAATTCAGAACCGTTTATGTTTTCGGAGAACTTGAATTCACAAAAGTATTTTATTTCTTTATTCCATGCAGTAGCTCCTCCCTTTAAATTCACTTATTTACCTTACTTCTAAGGAGAGATCTTAAATTTTTAATAATAACAGAGCAATTCAGCAAGAAATCTCCTTTAACTCTACATTTAGTTTAGATAATGTAAGTAGTTGTAAGTTCATCTCCCTGGGACATTTCATAATTTTAACTTTATTCTCGGTGTGACGTTGATGGGCCGTAGCTGTTCTTCAGATCCCATCTATTTTTGACTTCCCCTAAAAGCTCCTACCGCCGCCTTCTTCTGTTTCGAGTGCGACGTTAGCGAGAGGTCATCTGCAGGAGGGCGTCCGAAACATCTTCACCCGGTCGTTAGCCAGACACGTGACCGTCGCTCTTGTCCTCTCTCTCACCTCTTCCTCGACCCCACCCCGTCTACCTCCAACCCGTCACCCCCAACTCTTCCTCAAGGTCCTACCCTCTGCTCACACTACCCACGCGATCCCTTTTCAGCTACATCATCCCCGGCACTTCGCTCTCCTCTCAGTTCCTATCTATCGGTTCCTGCCCACCGTTTGACTTCTATGAGTTCACCACTGCACCCTCCCCGCCTGCTCCATCCCGCCTCTCTCCACCCCGCCACGCCCACATTCCCACTCACTTCACACAACGCTTTCCTTTATCCTCCTTGACCACCCACTATACGCACGTTTATTCCCCGCCTTTTCCTGTTACGATCACCCCGCCCCCGCCTCTCTGTACCCCGCCTCCTCTTCGACCCGGCGCGCCAATCCGCTACTCTACTCACACACTCTCTTTTATGGCTTCTCCGCATCATCTACCCGAGATATCGCGTTTCTCTCCCCTCCCTGACCACCCGTGCCTGCCCGCCTTTCCCTGTGTTGCCACCCGGTGGCGACCTCCCCGCCTCACCCCGCCTTTTGGCGTCCCGGCGCGACGCGCCTACTAATTCACTCACATACTCACCGCCAAGCCATCGCAGCAATGTCTTCCCCGAGATCTCACACTCCCTTCCCAGACCCGACCAGCCCCACCGGTCTATTTGTCACCCGCCTTCCCTCTGCAACAACGTCCCCTGACTCCCACCCCTGCCCGCCGCTTCTCTTCACCCGGCGCGGCCCACCCACAACTCCGCCCACCCACTCTCCTCGGTGACGTCCCATCATCGCCTTCCCCCTTGAACTCTCCCTCCTCTTCCCGTCCTAACTACCCCGACCCGCAGTTTTCCCTCTACAGCCACCCCGTGTCGCCCTCCCCGCCCCACTCGCCCCCGCCATTTCGCGTCCCGGCGCCCACTACTGCTCCTACACTGTCCCCGCCGTGCCATCGCAGCAAGGCCTTCCCCGAGATCTCGCTCTCCTGCTTTCTTGGCTACTTCAGTATAGCTCCGAAGAAGGCCACAGCAAGATGGCCGAAACGTCAGTACAATTGACCGAGACGCGGCTCGTCCCGGAGAGCCAAAAATGCATTGACTCCGGCCGCGGAAGCCTACGAACCCATATCTCGCTGTTCTCTTTCACCCCGACCGTCTCTCCCCGCCCTTTCCCTCAACAGCCACGCCGTCCGCTCGTCCGCTCGTCCCCGCCCCGCCCCGTGGCGGCACGCCCCTTTCGAGCGCCATCCGGCTGACCTAAAGGCCGCCATAAACAATGCGATTTTACGAGAGGGCCGTCCTCCGCCGCGACCGCAACCGCCCGGTCGTTAGCAGTTGAGCAGCGCGCGTGGCAGCACTCCGCAGCGGAAATTGGGATATTGTACCGACTTTTATGTTCGCCCTAATGTCTCTAATCTATAAGGATCGGAAATTTCATCGGCTATCTGCTTTAAAAGCATTTAATATCGGACTCTTTTTATCAAAAAAAAATTTAATCGCATTATAGCTTTATACAGTCCAATGACTTCTCTATTCATCGCGCGTTCTATTTCTTTTTTTTAAATTTTATTTCGACGCAAACGAGGCTCAGGTCAATTTCGCGGATTTTCTGTGTAGCGATTATACGAAGTATTATTCACGTGGAAATGAATTTAAATATCGCCGCGCCTTCAGGGCGGACTTGTTGCGTGGGGTGTACGCGCTGTGGTGTGCGTGCGTGTGTGTGTGTCCGTGATTTCGGTCTCCGGGTCTGCGTTCGTCGTCGCGTAGAGCCAAGTACGTATCTCTGTTTCGTAGCCCGCCGGTGATGTTGCGTGCATGTGCTGCCCGTCAGGCTATCGACGAAGCTTCGATGCAGCCTTGTCACGCCAGCGGCTGCTTCGGATGGGATGTTCGAGAGGGGAGGGGTCGACCTGATGATAAGTCTGGTTTTCGCTGTGTTTCGTGCAGGATGCACCGTGGGTGGTACGACATGCTATGGTGTTCCATAAATCCATTTCTGTGTTTTTGTCGTGTGGCACTCTATTTAAGTTTGGAATACTAGGAGGGTAGGTCAATCAGTAGAAGTCTCTGGTGAGGCACATTTCTTCTTAGCTATCTTCACCTCTAAGACCTCATCACTAACCAGAATGGTTTTTATAATACTTCCAAACACTCCGACTATTTACCAAAGATAGGCGTTTTTCCTTTGGGTGGAAGTGTTATTTAACAAACAGAAGTGAGAAAGTGTCTTGAATCAGAGAGGACAGATGTTATGTGATCTGCTGGTCGTATGTTCGAATACTACTCCGGAACTTGCTTGCAATCAGCAGCAATAAACAAGTGATTACGATCTTATCAGAGAGGAAGATGTTCGTAAACGAACTTACATTTGGTTTTTACATTACAATTCACCTCCATCAGAATTTTTGTTTCCGATCCCTTGGTGGTTTTTCTTCGCTAAAAGTTCCAAAACGATGAGACCTATACTTATTAATATATTCTAGGCTATCAATCACCGCATTAAATCCAACGATATTCCACGGTTCGCGTTTAATTGATAGGATTCTGTATTTTCAATAGACTATCTGTTGATGCGAACATTCATCATTACTTTCACTTGCCAATTATCTTGACGAATCCACCTAAACTGACTTCTCGTAAAAATAATTTCATTGCTTGACCTCATTTTGTTGCTCGTAAGTCTTGTTACCAAACAATTGTGCACTATTTTTATGAGAGTATGACCTGAGAGTGTCCCAGTTTAACATTTTATTCCGTAAAATTATGCGTTTTATCTCGTAAACATTCCAAAGCTGCTCTTAGAGCTAAATTGACAATTGACGATATTCCATCCTCATTGCAAGAACAATTAAACAATCCAATGAGGATTTATGTCACGTATTGTAATGAGGTTGCTGCAATCTGAATATAGTGCAGTTGTCGTATTTTTTAGAACTCGTGTCGACGCAGTACATCGTTCAAATATTCATCATGGAGACGGGCTAATAAACTGATGATGATTCACGTATCGTAACACAGGGAAGAGCTGTCTCGTGGAAAGCTTTCGTGGGCTATTTCGTAAAGTGCTCCCCAGAAGACACGAAGGCGACCAACACGTAAGCGCTTGCTGCCATTTCGAGGCCGCTCAGTGGAAAAGCTTGGATGAGGCAACGGGCGAAGCAAAGTGGTTGACGATGTGAAGACGACGGCTGACGACAATGCAAGAAAAGACAACGAAGGAAAGAAAGAAAATTAGATGACAAAAATGAAGGGGGAAAGTAACTATGACTAAGGGTGGAAATGAAACAGATTTGTTTTGCACGACCTCAAGTTAAGTGCATATGCCTTTGATCTCGTTGTTGAAAAGCGAAACTAATAAAAAGGTTGCCTGAACGGGATGACAATTCTTTGAACTAATATAAAGATTAAAATACATTGGTTACTCAGCAATATGGTCACATCTTGGATGAATTTATTGTGTAACACAAATTTCCGACGTAAGTGGGTCTCTAAAAAGGTAACACGGGGTGACAAGTAAATATAAAAGTATAGTTTCAAACGAACGTGTTAGAAAGGAAGTTTAGTATTAAGTTCAAATAGACGTTTGTAGCCCAATTGTTAACAGGTTTCACATAATTGTATTACCTATTTTTTAAAACATTTGGCGCGTCGCTCCTTCGAAAATAACAAAAAATTTTATTATTAGAGTGTATCACTTTGATAGGTAATGAAAATATAAATTACACTCAGTCAATTATTTCTGAGACGTAATATGATCTGTTTTAAAGTAATGTTTACATTACAATTTCAAAATAAAGCGTAAAACGGTAACAAACGCGAACCCTACCCAGTATGATGACAGAGTGGCCGTCATAAATAGATAGCTAACCAGACACAATTTCAACACATATTTTTCACAAATTACATGAAAACCATAAACGTCAGTTTGCCACGTTTCTTGACAACATAAGCGAGTAACAAAGCGCCATTCCCGAGACGATAAAAGCTGGGTGAGGAACAGGTAGCCGCTCGCCAGGAGCATGCAAAGCGGATCGCCCACGGAGGCACGAGGGGGCGGAGACGCCCCAGCGCCCCGCAGCCTGCCCACCACCGCGGGCGCCTTCGCCCGGAAATAACCGGCGAGGGGCGTGGGCGAGGCGGGCGACGCGGGCGTCCTTCGTTACGACACCGCGAGATTGCCCCACGGCGGCGGCGGCGGAGCGCGCCTCGACCGGTGCACTTACGAAATTGCCACCTCGGGTGCGGGCGGCGGCGGGAGGGGGCGGGGCTGGGGGGTGAGCGGGGCCGCACGGGGCGCGGCCAGAGCGGGGGCGGCGGCAGCGCCCACAAAACACGTAAATCCGCCGACGCCGCCCCCGCCCCGCGAACCGCTATATCACGCGTTTAAATTGCTTGACAGCGCCGCGCGCGAATAATTTCCTGTCGGCCTAAACAGGCGGGACTCTGCCCCGCCCCCGCCGCGCCCCGTCTCGGCCCCGCCCGCGCCCGGGGTCACGCGATCGCCCGCCCCGCGCCGCCGCTGGCCGTCGGCGGCGTCCGCCAATTTACAGGGAGGCTTGACCGCCGCAATTTATTGTCACTTACAGCTTAAAGGGACCCCGCGCCCAGACGCTGTAAATCACGTGATCCGCGGCTGCAGGCGTGGATGGCGGGGGCGCGGGAAAGTGAGTATGAAGAGACGCCCGGGATAAGAGAGCGGTAATAGAGATGCTACCTAAAGAGACAGGCATTTTGAAGGTAGAATTAGATAATTGGGGATGTATGGTCCGGAAATGACACAATCCCATTAAATGGAACAATGAAAGGTGTAATGACGGAAATACTGATGTCAAAGCGATTGTAGTAGGCGTAGAATAATGAAGTAAAATTCACATCGATATAACAGATGGAAGGAATGTGATAAAAAATAATTATTAATTCACTATTTAACACTCACAAGCCAAAGAGAAACAAAGTCAGCGTTGTTAAAACAGCCTCATCACTATTTGGGAAAAACAATATTCTTAAACAAACCCAAAAGAATACAAATGCAAATACAACTCAATGAATTTTTGAATATTGATGTAACCCTCCCAATGTCGTTGTGGCTGGAGGTAATCGATTACAGTTGGTAGACGCGAAGATATCTTACTCTTTCTCCGACACGTCAAAGCCGCGACACGAAATCGCCCGTGATATCAGACAGCTTTATTCCCTCTAAAAATGATCGTGATTGAGAGTAATTTGTCTCTTTCCGTGATATATGGAAGGCACGCCTCAAACCCGTCACAGAAGGATGGTAAATGTAGAGTGAACGTATACTATTGCACCTTCTTTTTGAAGATTTGTCCACTCTCGCTTCGAACGATCGGTTGTTCCATACTCTTTTTCACTCATTCTCCCTTATCTTCATTCACGGTCTTTTATCTTCTTACCATTATACAGCGCTTGAACATCGTTTCTTATCTGGCAGTACAATCTTATTCTTCCTTTCATTTCCGAGGGCAATTGGCCTTCCTCTCTCATGTGCTTTGTCTTCATTATTTACTTCAGCTTCATTTTATACAATCTGTGGTTTATATGTATTATTATCCTTGAAAAACTATCTCTATATTCCTCAAATAATTTCAAACTTTCGCAGAACTACCTCATTTAATATTAATTTCTCACTTATTAAATATTAATTTCTCCTTTGTTGTCTACAATGTTCTATG
Source organism: Gryllus longicercus (assembly GCA_038098605.1). Classification (NCBI taxonomy): domain Eukaryota; kingdom Metazoa; phylum Arthropoda; class Insecta; order Orthoptera; family Gryllidae; genus Gryllus; species Gryllus longicercus. The sequence continues at coordinate 649,461 of JAZDUA010000548.1, read as the reverse complement.
ATTTTATTATTTGATTATATATTTTCATTCTCTTCCCGAATCTTTCATTCTTTATGATTATTATTACCCTCTTCTGGAATTATTTTTTTAAATGGTTCTTCATTGTATTGTTGAACTAAATCTCATTTCCAGAAGGTTTTCTTACTTTTTATTTTATTGATTTATACAAATTATTTATCACTTTTAATAGTAGTGTTTCTACTCCTTCATACTTTCCAAATCAAATATTTTCAAACATAAATTACAACAAAAAAATCAAGTTTCAATTCATTCAATTTGTCTTTATTATTTATCTAAAGATTTTATTTTTGATTGAACATGCTTAGCAATACTGAACTGTTGTAAATTTGAAACTACTTTTTTTACAAGCTTACTACAAATATAGATTCATACTTTTACAAAATTAACCCTGCTATTATGATACAACTAAAGTAGTTACTTTTTACCAAAAATATGCTCTGAACTCGGCCACCAGCATGTATTTTCCAAAAAACATGAAACCTGCCCTGATTTGCGCCAACAACTTCACCGGGAACGCACCAGGTGCGGCGGACTTTTCGCGTGTTTTCTGCGGCCCTTTGACGGGCTCTCGCCCGACATGGAAACTGGGCGTAATTGGATCAACACCTGCAGGGACCTCGGAGGAGCGCGGGGTTCCGCGCCTTTGTGCTGCTCGCCATGGCAGACCCCGCGCGCGGACGCCGCAGCGGCACGGGGATGAAATGTTATTGGACGCGAACAAATGACGAGCGACCCCGCGCACGGACGCCGCGGCTGCCGCTGGCACGTAGCGGGCAGGGTCGGTGGATGTAGGTGGGACGGAGAGGAACGGTGGGACGAAGAGGAAGTGATGGAGCAGGTTGGAACGAGGCGGAGCGGGAAGAGCGGATGGTGCAAGAAAGGTGGCAGTAGTGGGTCGGAGGGGGAAGAGCGTGTCGGAGCAGGAGGGAGTGGAACGGAGCTAGTAGAGCGGGTCGGAGTGATACAGAGTAGGCAGGAGAGGGACGGAGCGGAAAGGAGTGAGATGGAGCAGGTTGGAACGAAACGGAGCGGGTAGAGTGAATAGATCGGTTGGAGCGGATAGAGCGAGAAAGAAGGTTGGAGCGAGTCGGAGCTCGCGGGTAGGAGTGAGACTGAGTAGGTAGAAGAGGGACAGGAGCTGGTAGATGTGTTCGGAACGATCGCAGTGGATCGCATCGGGTCGGGTCGGGTCGGGTCGGGTCGGGTCGGGTCGGGTCGGGTCGGGTCGGGTCGGGTCGGGTCGAATCGAATCGAATCGAATCGGATCGGATCGGATCGGATCGGATCGGTGGAGAATATTGGAGCGGATCAGAGCGAGATGGAGCAGGACGAAACGGGGGAAGCGGGTACAGCGGTTAAGAGCGGGACAAAGCAGGACGCGACGGAGCGGAGCGGAAGCGAAGAGGAACGGAGGGAGCGAAGCGGAGGGAAAGCAACGCAGTAGGGTGGGGAAGGCACGGGGAAGGAGTGTGGGCTGTGTGGCAAGCCGGGTGCTTTTTTCCATTTACCCCGAAATGAGCGGTTGGCTAACTCTGTTATCTGGGAAATGCCGTGAAATTGGGCGAGTGCGTAAGCGACTCTTCTCCGCGGCGAGCCCGCTGCTTGCGGGCGGCCGGGCGCTGAAGGGCGAGGGGCGATGGGCGAGCGTTGATCACCGTCTGCGCCGCCCACCCCTGTTTGTGGGATGAGCGAACACTCATTATCATGTGCCAGTTGTCGTAAACCTAAGGAGATTTTGATGTCATCAATCATATAAATAGTATTACATGGTACTTGCTTGAGTGTAATACGCATTGTCCAACGAGGCACGATGTCATTTTGTCCTGGCAAATACGTGAAGCTTTACCGCCTTAAAAAGCCGATGTTTCTTGCTTTTATACAACTAACCAACATACATTATGACATAATATTTGTATTACTTATTAGGTATTTAGATAAAATGGAATAAATTAATTAATATTTTAAGAATTTTTTTTCAAATCTAAGAGATTTTTTTTGTCAAAAGCTAATGATAGAATTATACACTTTGTAAACAAGGCAATGTTGTTACCTTCCTACCGGTTTTTATAACGTATTTGCCTCTTGCAAGAGCATGTTTTTCACAGAATAACACCACTCGTTTTTATTGAAAGTAACTTTGCATGCTAATTAACTTTTCTCTCGGTTGTGTCGTAGCTGTTACGGGTGATGCATTGTTTATTATTTAACATGATACCTCCATCTTGAAATGTGCGACAGAGAAACAAGTGAATGCAAAAAATCTCGTCAGATATATAACTCCCATTGGACACAAAAATTTCACTGAACCACACAGGCAATTTTGAAAACAAATTTACAAAATATTTACTGCAAGAAAATTTTGTTGTTTTCGTGTGCAACTATACGGCTATAGTATAACAATGTCTCCGAGGTAGACGGTTGGTTTGTTTTTTCCATCACAATGAATCCTAACGATGAATTTGTCCCGAAGTAAATTTTGAACCCTAATAATATAATTGTCATTAAGAATATTTTTATTTGATTTATATCATAAATGTAGTAAACTTTAACAAAGAAGACAATGTAAATTTTCCAGAAACAAGAAAATTAAAACCTACTGAACTAATTGTCTCAAAATATTCAAATTAGATTTTTGATCGTTAAAATTGTATTAAATTTCGAAGTTATTTATTTACTTTGAAGAAAATATGCATTTTATATAATTCAAAGGGAAAATGAATTACTAGAAAATTAAATCAAATAATAATGTCGGTAATACAATAACTAGCTGCAACAAATTTCATGAAATACAATGGAACTTTCAACAAATATACTACCTGGTTTGAAAGTATTTTCCCTTAAAATGTCTATTCTTCTCTTTGTAATTGTCATGAATACTTAGAAAAAATACGTGGACACGTATATATGTCTTCCCTTTGTATTTCTCACGGATACATAACATGTATACTGAGAAAAATTGATGTAAAGGAATTTTACTACATTTTTAGTTATACACACACAATAATTTGAATTCCAATTCATTCGCTGATTGTAATTGTCCTCTTAGTTGAACAGTAAGCAGTGAGAAGAAATTATTTCCAAAGTGACGTGTTCCCACCTACCTTTTCCTTTGCTTCTATTTCTACATAACAATATATTTTTAAGTCACCTCTCCACCTTGCTACCACCGGAATTCGATATTTAATTTTAATGATTTCAATATTGTAAGAATGCGTTGTTGTGACTCGTTCAGCGTTTATGGTTTTAATATAATTCTTTACTTTCGGGATTGTTTTTCAAATAATTCGTATATTTGTAAAATATGCTGTTGAAGTTATTGAGTAATTCTTTACTTTCAGCAATTTTTGCTGAAATTAATTCTTTTCTTTCAGCGATTTTTGCTCAATACTGTTTTTCGCATTTTTGTAAATGGGTCAAAGTCGTAGAGAATTATTTCCTTCCATCGGTATTTTCTAAATAGTTCAAATTTTTGTAAAGTGTGGTGTTAAAATCGTTGAGTAATTCTTTTCTTCCAGCAATTTGTGTTAAATAATTTGCATTTTCATGAATTATGATTTTGAAGTCGTCGTGTAATTCCTCCCTTCAGCAATCTGCGCTGAATAATTCGCATTTTTATGAACGGACACCCGCGTTCTTTTCCTTCGGCCTCACTTTGTTCGTTCCCTGAGCTACCGCCGGAAGGAGGCTTCGGTGCGCGGTGACGTCAGCGCCCTCCCCTGCCACGCCCCCTCGGCCGCCAGATCGATCGGCCCAGAACGGGGGGGGGCAGCACTCGCGAGGAAATTAACAATAACAGAGGGCGAGGGCGCGTTGCAAAGTCATGACCGGGCGCCGCCGCTCGCCCAGCTCTTTGTCGCAGGTTTGGTGGTATTTCGGTTAGCGTATCTGGCTGTTGTAACAAAGTTTGCGGGTTCAAATCCGATCGAAGTAGTTTATTTCTTTAAGAGTGAAAAATTCGTTCGTACTTCTTTCGGAGAGGAAGTAAATCCGGCTGTCGCATGTTGTAGATTTACTGCATATAAAAGGTCCTGAATGAAGCCTTTGAGCTAAATTCATAAATCATCCGTTTCGGGGGCCTGAGAAATACCTTCTTTCTTCACCAGATGGTGAAAGGAGCGTAGCAAAATTTGCGTGGTCAGATGGAAGAGCGGACATGACGGCGCGAGTATGGCTACGTAAAATTAGGTACTAAGTAACTAACAGAGATTTGGGGCAATTTCTACCTCTGGCTTCGCATATTTATCTGTGACTGACCGAATTCATTACGGTGTCAGGGCCAAATAGATGCTGTAGTTTTGTTAAGGGGGATGGCCAGATCGCGTCGCATCCACGGCAAAGAAACGAACAATTGAACTGATAATGTTGTCTTATTACATAATGTTCCCTGCTTTGTATAAATCGTCATGTTCTGGTTGTATAAGGTGGGACGTCTTAAACGCGGGATACTTAACCAGAAGTTTTGTGAAAGACTGAGTTTGCAATATAGAACATTTTTGTGAGAGCTGATAATCTCTAAACATCATGCGAGTAATAAATGTTGGTTATTTCATTGCCTCATCTATGTGGTACAGACTTTTAATTATAACAGGTACTAAATAAGAGATTGTGTTATTCTGTGAAAAGGTTATTAGTAAGATCTTAATGAAATGTTTTATGTAATATTTTATTTTCTATTTTTTATCGTTTTGGGTAAGCAATAAAAAATATTCAAATATGAAACTAGACAGATATATTTCAATATATTTATATCCACAGAAGTAAAAATACGAAAAAAATCTCCCGATTAAGATAGGAACACTTTTGGAAAGATTTCCTATCAGTAGGAAGAGTTGAATTTTGAAAGCAAAATATATACATTTCCACTATTGCCGTTCGAGAACATAATATCCTGCCTGATGTTCCAGAAAATAATATCCTGTAACACGACATCCCAGTGTCACAAAAGAACTGAAAATGTTTGCTGTGAGTGTTAGTTTTGTCTGGCCGCACGCTGTCTACCCAACAGCGGCCACAGCTTCCACCGTGAGAGGAGTTTGGCGACTAGAATGCGGGATCGAGCTAGTAACTGTAACTGAGGAGTTCCCAAACAGCTTATCCTTTCATAGTGTAAAGAAATTCAAGTATTGCGCCAAAGTGTCTCAACATTTCAATTTGATACAAAATGTCAACAAATTTCCACTCGAGATTACCGCCTTGTATTGAAATGGAATCCACATTGCAAGCAAAGAAATGTATGTGACTCTTCCAGAGACGCGGTGGTCTATAAACATAGTCGTTTCTCAAACAGTTAAGCTCACATACAATTTTGTTGCGAGACATTTCTTCTTGATAAAATTGAATTGATACGATAATGTGGAAAACTCCTTCCCAAACCAAATTGCAGGTTATTGATGTTTCATGAATTTTCGAATTTTCCTGTAGATCAACGCTTATTAATTTAATATGCTATACATTAAAACAGTAATTGGTAACACTCTTTTCTACTACTTCGGAGTTAATTTTATGCATAAGAAAACAATACTGAATTACTTGGTTGTTGTAATTTGTCAGCAATAATAAGGGGATCACGACGTTTTCCCAAACACTATTCATAAGCCTCCTGGATTAGTTTTTAATTTATTAAAAATATCTAGAAGGTTCTTTTGTATGCTTCTCACCGGATATTTGAAACAATAATGAATGATCAAATATTTGTCTCTCGAGAAGTAAACATGCATCTTCTTTCTCTTCAAGAATATATTCGTTCTTGAATGGGTTGAGTCAAAGTTTTTTCGCATTCTTAACTTGTCCTCACAAAGATGTAGTTGAAAAGTGTTGAACAAATTTTCTGAGAAATCGGACGTCATAGTAAACAGTTTAATCGTTTAATTGTCAACATTTTAAGTAATCGGAAAATGCCATCTTAATTCCTAATAATTGTGAAATAAGTTGACCCTTTTTTAAATAATTACCAATATGTGCTTGTAATGCCTTTTGAAGCGTTTTTCTATTTAAATGGTAACCGTTAGAGAAAAAAGTGAGACGTTTAATTAATTACTTACATTTCATTCTATCGCATTATTTAAACATTTCCTCGTTAAATAATAAGATTAGAACTTAATAGTAGATATGTAATTTTTCTTCACTTGATAATGTTCGTTTTCTTCATTTATTAAATCACATATCAAACAGTAATGTATCAAATAAATACAATTGGTTGCAAAATACTTTAAAATCATTTACACTAATTATTCATACGCTATTGAATGGTGCTGATAATGAAACATACTTTAAAGCTTCTGATACATCAATAATGTTTTTATTGACACACCGTAGAATGTTTAAGCAAATTGGGACTGCAATTTGTTTTATAGTTCTAGCCAACTTCATTTTTTATATTACTTTTAAATTTTGTATCAATTGAGGTTTTTTACTTAATTAGTCTGTACTGCAAAGTATCGTGAACGCCGGAAATTGTATTTGAGTTATGTGCTTATTATTTTGTTGGACTGCTATTGATTTTCTCGTAGCCTTTATTATCCTCTTTTACATTATTTATATTCCAGAGTAATTTATTTGCAATTATTTCGTCATAAATTACGACATTTTTCGACGAGTGATAATAGTAGATTTTATTTTTATTAATGACCTGATTGTTAATTGTCCCAAAAAGTAACCTTGATTCTGTAAAGAAACACGAAATTTCCCAATTGTATAAATTTCTTCCAGAATTAATTAACAGCTATTTCCGCCTACTTCTTCCTTACTTCTGGAATTAAATACATAAGTCATCTAGGTTAACGAAAGTGGATCAACTCAGTTTTCACAAAAGGACCATTCTGTTTTCACACCCGTCAAACATTGTGTGTTTCCAAATTTAGAAAACCGAATTAATTCAGTAATTACTGTTTAAATGGAGTTTGTGCTGGATTAATTTTTAATAATTTTAATGACTTATCCCCAAACGAAATTGCAATTTATTGACATGTACTGAATTTGGAATTAGCTAGTGCAGCAATGCGCATGTAATTTAAACTGTCGAAAATTATTTTTTTTCTTGCTAACCTCCCTTGACCTTATCAAACTCAACTCCTATGTACACATTAATTTTCTGTGGAATAAAAATGTTTCCTTTGTTTGTGTCCCCACCAAAAATTGCATCAGAGTCGGGTCAAATTGTTTCATATTTCACGAGTTTTTCATAGAAAGTTCATTAAGAATTAACGCATTACTCATTTACGTAACTCGTGAATGGAAGTTAAACAATACTTCTTTAGAATGAAACTTTGAAGTTTGTAAAATATATATTTCGCAAAATTCTTCAAAAACTTCCAATAGTATCTTTATTTGATTATTATTCAGTAAGCGTAAATAAAGACTTTGAAAAATCATTCGTCTGTAACCGAAAATCAACAACCACACTTTTATAATAATTAAATGCCGAAAATTAACAGTATCATGTTTCTCACAATTTATTTTGAGGCTTACATAAGTAAATATTCAATATAACTCAAATATTTTTATTGAATACGCATGATATTATTTTAAAGTTCATAATTATTTTTGATACATTTAACGTTGCGTTACCTGAACCTTGTAATAAAAGAACGATACTAAAAGGATCGATCGGACACTTCACGTATCTGCTTCAAAGAAGTCGCGTGTCATGTGTACGTCCTGCAAAAAGCGTAGGTTTCAGCGACTGACCGGCGCCGGCCGCAGGGAGCTCGGGGTGACGCCGTTAAAGAATGAATGGGTTGCAATTGGCTGTTCATTTTTCATGAGCGCAATTTAAAAGTGTATTACGGAGCTGTCGGGTGCGGTTATTCGCGCTGAAACTTTGATAGCCACCGCGTAAACTCCATTAGTTCACCTGCGGATGGCGCCAGGGTGCGCGTTTGACGCATGAGCTTGGCAATGTTCCGGGAAGGGGGTTTGAGCGAATTAGATAATCTCTTTGAGAATTCTCTTTCGTGTACACGATACGGAGAACTTTCGATGAAAAAAAGCTACTAATTTACTTGCTTTATTGGTCTGATGCCAGGGAAAACATTTTAAAAGTGTAATACTCTAGAACAGCTAAAATACTGATACACCTTCGATTTTTCTTTCAGGTAAAATATTAAAACAAATCTTGTGTTCTTGGAGATCTAATAATTAATGAGTGTTTCCAGAAATAAGCGGGATTCCGGTAGAGGAAATAAGAGAACTACAAAAACACTTTTAGGTTTTGGTTTACTTGCTCATGGAATCCACTCGCGTACCAGCACGTCACGAGGGAACGTATGTAAAAAACGTGATTACTTTAACTGTTTAGTTGGAATGAAATAGAAACCAGAAACAACTCTTTTTCCCATAATTCTCTTGTGATATTGTCAACCTAGTCAAATGAGTCTTACTTCTGTTTGCATCAACGCGTGATCGAGGTGCCAATATGATTAACAATGGACAATGAAAATTTAATTGCTGTTTTTAAAAGTATTAACAATTTGTTTTGTTCTCCGAATACACACTTTTCACTCAAAACCTTATACTTTACGCCAGAGAAAAGCTACTAATAACGAAAAAAGGCAGACATTTATTTAAATTCTTTTTAATTATCTTCGCCTTCTTTGAAGAAAGTGTTTTGAAAGATGTCACTTCTATTCCTTTAAAGGTATGCATTTAACTTAATTAAAGTGTTCAACATTTTAAAGCTGAAGTACACTTGGTTTTCCTACAGCGTTGAAATCGGAAAGTTCTCAGGTGTTGAATGATTTACTGTTAGGTACTTTTGCTAATAATATTATGTATCCTGTGTCACGTGAATACGTTAATGTTTCAGTTGCCAGCTCATCTGTGAATTTATCATAACCTTAGTATTTCACCTTCTGCCATAAACTGTTTTAATTTAGAGATAAACTTAAAATATTATAATTGCCCTATAAAAGTTTGATTTGTAGTGTTGGCTTTTGTGTTTTTGCAAAATGAGTTCACACGTAAAGCTATTTCAAGACGAACGGCATTCAGGTATCTTCGCTGTTAACGATCAGAACAAACCTTCTGCTCCCAATTTCCAAGGAATTACTTATTGATACGAAATGTGTTATGTTGTAATTATTTTTACTGCAAGTCTTCGTCGCGAAGCTGCGATGTCCACGCCGTTCTGGAGCCCATTTCGAGGCCTGGGGTTTAGAGGGCCTTTGGCCATACATATCAACGCCCCGCGCCTGCGACCCAGCCCAAGACCCCCCTGTGGCGCCCCGCCGGTGGCGGATCCAGGAGGAGAAATTTAGGAGTACCCCCCCCCCATCGGCCAACAATGTTTTTTTTTTGTATTTTTTCTCAATTATCGTATATAAATCTCTTCAAACTAAAAGCAGTATTTGTGGCACTCCTTACGAATATGCTTGTACATTTATTTTTTAATTTCAAGCTAACAATTTTTTTAAAAAATTCAAAAATATTTTAGGGGGGATTCGAAATGAAATTGCTCCCTTCTGCAACGTTTTCTGGATCCGCCCCCGCGCCCGCGTGGGCCGAGCGAGGACCATCCCTGACCCGTCCCTGGAGTGGAGTACACCGCCTCGCGATAGCTCAGCGTCACACAAACCTCTCACACGAATCGCTCAATCACTCCTACGAAGCCTTGATTGCCTCCTGTTGGAACATCGCTTGCGGTGATCACTGAACATCGTTGATCGATCGGTGAGTCGGATAATGGATATCGATTGCAGCATTTGGCCTCGGTGTCATAGCATGAACTATTTTAGCCAGAAAAAAAATGTATTGTAAGGCCTAAACTTTATAATTTACGACCATTTTTTATCTGGATTCCTCTCTTTACAACCAGAGCTAGAACCTAGAGAAGGTCGAACTCATTTACCAGAATTTTCTTGAGGTCCAAAGTGCTGCACAGCTTTGTTGAGTAAACACACCTTGCGAGAAATGTATAGGCAAGAATCTATATAAAAAATATGTATAAAACATGATCATATTTTACAACAGAGTGGCATTTCTGCGTTGAGCTCTCTTGTGGTGGGTGACCTCTAACTTCACTGTTGCATAATTTTCCTATTGAAAATCACCAATGGCGATCAGGCGTTCGATAGAGAGTAATTTTATGCAATGTGCGCATTACTATACTCGCTTGAAGTTTATTTGAGAATGTGAGGAACTTCTTTTTTTACTCACCTGCATCACTATGTGGATTCTCTGTATGTGTATTCACAAAAGCCTGTCGCACTTGTAATTTTTTGTCTCAAACTTTGACTCACCAAATAACGATACCGTTGGCCAATGGCGGTGATGTTTATACTGCTACGTTGGTGAATATTTATATTTGTGTTAAGTAAAATATGATTAACACCAGAGAACATGAGAAAAGATAACATTACATGTGTGTTGCAAACAATATTGTTGTGTATGGACGTCGCATCTCAGATAAACTGAACGCGAGTGTGGAAAAATATAACTTGTTCCACATTGCGCTCTCTACAATGCTGGGTTGCCCCTCCTTGCCGAGTACACACACACACACACACACACACACCACCTCAATCTTTCCCAATCTTCCCGTGAGCTGTGGAGGGAGGCCTTATCAAATATAAGTTGTTTGTAGATATTTGTAAAGTTCACTTTTTTATATGGTGCCGTGGAGGCGGGTGTATAGGAAGAGATGACGGATGGAGAGAAACAAAAAGAGGAAAAGGGTGAGGACGAGGAGAAGGAGAACAGGACTACGCAGGCTTTCGCTCTGTCGCGAACAGAGCTACTGAGCCTGCACATCCGCTGGCTGTTTCCAAGTACTCATATGTATTCTCCCTTTCCAACTCTGTTTCAATTAAATTTAGATATTCTTCCAAGGACGTTTACTTTTTTTGCTCGCCTTCTCCCAATTCTTCTTCCCGAATCCCCATTCCCCGAAACTTATACTTATCAAAGTGAATTCAAAAACATGTGACCGACAACGATATCACAAAACTTGGTAAATGAATACATGCAAACCTTTACAAGCTTTTCTTCATGATTGTCGTAGTGTCTTGTAAAGTTTTGTAAAGGATAAAACAACAAAAGAACGAAAAACTAATAATTTAAATAATATGTTGGTAGATGCACAATGATCATTATTGTTTGGCTGTCGCTAAGAGCAGATTAGTTCCTAATGTATTCCACAAGAGTTCAGAAACGGTGCAGCATAACTGATAAACAGATTTGTTAGAAACCCAGTAGCAGTGCGTAAGATAACATTTTTAATCTAATATCAATGTGCATTAAAATGAAATAAAAGAAAAATATAGAAACTTTTTTAAAAAATTGAGAAAATTAAATAAAAAACATTAAACCTAGAAAGAGCGGTTTATATAAAATTGATCTTTTTCCTCTTTCACAAAAATTAGATATGAAGAAAACTGGGGTAACGTTGGGAATTTTGATAATGAAGCTGTAATTAGGCCTCTGAGGCTTGGGAAGACGGGAATTAACGTCTTCAGTTCTTCGGCTGTACCAAAATATCTTTCTCGGAGAGGATGTACCTAAGACGCCTCTCCATTATAACTTGCAAAAATACATTTGAATCAAATGAATTATGATTTCAATAAATTTTAATCTAAGTTTATATTCTCTGCTCTTAATCTTTTAAATAAAAAACGGAAATGAAATAAAACGAGTTTAAATAAGACTCGATCTGGCAAAAAATCCAAACAATTTTTCGTTAGGAGAGCTATTGTTTTTCTTAACAAAAGGCCATGGAGAGGTTTAGCTAATCAGCGGTTATCTGCAATGCGGACAAATGACGATAGGGAGGAGTTAGGTAATTGGCCAACGAAGTCACTGGTTCGCGCAGCGTTTGTCTTCTTTTTGTCCCAGAGTTTACTAGAGAGTTAGCTCCTACTTCGCTGCTCTGGATCACACTTTGCACTCCTTACCTAAAGGGGTTGTTTGCTTCCTAGAAGTCGCAGTCTGAAGAAGCAACTGGGTCAGTGGAACGAGGATACTGCCAAGTTCATTTATTCCCCTTCATTGACGAGTGAAACTTTTAAAACATCACGGATTTACAACAAAGGAAAAAATCATATTGAGTTGGTACTGTTGTTCGATATTTACATACGACGGAAAATCATTTAGGAATTAAACTAACATAATTGAAAAGTTTACATACCTTCATCTACGAAAAATGAATATAAATTTTCAATAACTTCCTGGATCACAAAATATACAGCTAGCGATTTTCGATTACGCTGTAAAAGAATAACAATGTTTACTATGATTTTGTTGTTTGCATAACCACGGTAAAACGAAAAGTTTGTTAAACAGTTTAAAAATCAAATACAAAACAGAATTGTGAACTGATGAAAATGGCTTCACATAATGAAGGATTAATTCTGTTTTTAACATGGCTCTAATTTTAAAAGTAACTTGGAGAATTGTGTAAAAACAGAAATGCTGATGGTTCTGTTTTTTATTATTATAAACAATAAATTCACACACACACACGAGTATACATTATACATACTTGCATATATATTTGATTGAAAAATTTCAAATTAACAAAAGTATTTAAATTCAATTTCATGTTTTTTTACTTTATTGCGCTAGAATGAAACAATGTTTTACCATATCAGTTGTATGGATTCTCTATTTTCATTTCTATTCTCTATGTCGGGCCATTTTTGTAAAATACTCTGAAACTATCAAATTCATGAAATGTACATTTATACCAAACCAAGCATGATCTGAATTTATAATTTCCATAATGTTTTTGCGAGTCACCTTTAATTGAGCAACCAATGCAACATTATTATAGAATTACAATGATAATAAATTAAATGTCTATTTTTTTCATCAATTATTAATTTGAGAACAATGAAACATAATTTAATCTATAAATTTAATTTCTAAATATTAATAATGGTCCTTTCCATGGTTTTTTTTCTTTTTCAAAAGTATAATCAATATACATTGCTTATGAACTTCAACTCTACAGATTCATAAGGTGATCAAATTCTTCTATTCATAAATAACGAAGTAGAATATTATTCATTTTAACGACATATATGTTTAGAAATGAGTAGGAATTGAAGTATTAAAGATACATCTACAAACAATAAGCTTATATTTTTTTTCTCTTAATGTCGTCAATTTAAGTGGTAATAAAAATGCACACTGTGTTCTCAACATTGCTTCTATCAGGTTTAAAGAGAAAAAAGTTTTATATTTTCTCTCTCGAATGACTTTATCTAGATAGTGGATAAAGAGAGAGAAACGAAGAGAGAGAATAGTCAGTCATAAAATGTCCACAAATCGTAAATGTTATGTATGTGTGCAGCCAAAATATTCAAGTACGTTCGTTGATGATTACATTTGATAGGGCTATAAATCTCCTCAACAAGAGCTATTGTCATCACTCGTTCTTCAGAAATCAGATATGTTATTCACCACTAAATAAACAAATCTAACTAGATTGCGATTTAGAGACTGGAAATTTCTTTGATCTAGTTCATGGAGATGACTCTGAGCCGTTATTCATATCGTATTTGAAAATATTATTGAGGCTGCGTTAATTCAAATATAGTTAATTTCTGAGGAGTCGCAACCATTTCAAAAAGTAGACTAATTTACTCCTTTGAACAATAATTTATCTAGTCTCAAAAATATTTAATTTACACAAGGTAGTTTCTACAATCATTTTATCACTGTTTAAGAACAAATGTGTGGATTTACAACGATGAAAAAATGTATAAAAACATTGCCCAGAAAATATATTAAAAAGAAAATGTTTGAGATAAAAATTTCTGAATTTTTATAAACTAAAATACTCAAAAGTCCTCCTACCGAAAGTTTCTGATTAATTTCAGTGGATAATAGAAAAGTGTAGATATTCGTATGCTCGTGTTGAACAGTGGTTTAGTACTATGAAGAGGAGAAGACGCGAAGACATCGACTGATGGATGCGGTCTCTCTTTCGATTCCAGTGAAAATCAGAAGCAAAACTTCTCACCATCGTCATTTATATTAAGGTAAGTTTTGTTAAAAGTTACTATTCATTTAAAGAAAACATAGTAGTGCATGTGTAGAAGTTGGTAATTTAAAAAAAAGTGAAAAAAAGCTCTTTACAAGAACAAATTTCAAGAATTTTCATCTATTTTACATAGGGCAAAATTATTTTTACACATTATTTCATAAGATCAGTTTTCTCACATTCAGTACCACACTTATACCTTATTTTAGCGCAAAATTTATCGGATAACGACGCATTTGTAATTCGTATTTTCGCATTTACTCGATCCAATATGATTTAAAAAACGAAAAACAAAGGTTCTCATTTCTATTTTCACATTTCATGCGTACGATGTTTTTAATCATTGTTATTTTCAGAACAATAATTAATTACAACGAGCGATATTTAAAATGAAATTAATAAGTAAAATAAAATTTCCCACTGGATTTTTTGTTTTAAGTGCTTAAAGCATATGAATGAGACCTGGGGAAACGAAGTACCAGATTAGTTTGTGCTATTGTGTTGTTGGTATAATGTTATCCGTTAACAAGCATACACATTGGAATTACTGGAAAATGGTGCAGAAAATAACCTTGAAGTGTATTTAAAGAACGTTAATATGAATAGTTTAAAAATCATAATTCACGTTTTCACCGGACAGTCCTCTGGAATTCTTGCCATGAAACAAAGAAAGGTAAACCCAAGACTCTTTGGGTTTACGGTGACATTGACGTATTATGTTCCGACCTATAACGATTTGCATTTATTTCTACTCTTCACAAGACCAATATCATTGACGAACTCACAGGTCCTCTGCAGAAACTAAGACCTCGTAACTTTTTACAACTGAACGGAACGTGGTGTAGGTCAGTACACTGTGATCAGCTGTGTAGTAATTAGAGCGTACGCAGATGTCAATTAACTGTATTCCTTTATTATGCAAACGTGACGAATTTTTATACGTGTATTTCTACAATATATAATATACTAATTAAGACATAGGGTCATTTTCTGACAATGCCTCCTGTAACCAAAAATTTGGAACTGAAATGCGTATTTACGGATATGCCAGTAATCTCAGTATCGGCGCTGCATGACATGCGTGAGGTTGTGGCGTCTCCCGGAATCGAATTCGTAAACAGACTACACTTATCGTTGTATATCCTTTGTTTCTCTGATCACGTCTAGTAGATTGCCTGAACAACATTTCACAAAGAAAAACAGGACACGCACAATCTTATTTCCACATTTCCTTCCTCCTCCATCATTTTCATCAACACTTTATCTCCCCCTATCCGGAGTGGCTCGCTGATCAGTATGTCCTGTTATACCCCACCCGTCATTGCCGATATGAGTGCATGAGTAGGCCTTGAGGGCCCTGCAATTACTCCGCATTAACACTCACTAGGAAAGAGAAAGAACAGACGTGATCCCAATATCTAGTCCTTGGTTTCACCCGTCAATCAGTGAGTCAGGCAGCCAGATAATCCATTAACTGGTCCCCGACATTTCCCACGGTTACATTGTTAGATCTCGATTAGGGAACCCGGCTGTCAATTCTGCACCACCGACGTGTGTCAGTGCGGGGAAGTTGCCGCTAGCCAGCTTTCCCGCTCCCGCCCGCCCACCCACGCGCGCCGTCGTCATCCGGGGCTGCGGTCTTGGCATATCCCGCCCGACAGCTACCGCCCTTCCCGCGCTCCTGCTGTGGATGTGGCTGTGGATGCCAATACGCTTCACGGCAGGCCTTCAGTGCAGTTGGAATGGGAATTGAGGAGGGTGGCGGAAATGAAAGCTGAGGTGAGGCAGGCGATGGAACTGGACGTAAGACTACAGGGACAGTGAGAACGAGAGCTTAACAAGAAGGGCCTGCTAGTCCAGTAGAAAAGATATGTTGAAAGCAGATGACGAGGGATGCAGAATTTGACGTTGAGGCATCTAGAGACGTTACGGTAATATTTAGAATGGGCGTTCAGGTGAAATTGGAATTGTAGAGGGTCGATGTACGTAGCAATGGAAGAAACGAGAACAATGAGAAAAATGATGAAATTAAAGGTGAAGGTAAGATCATTAGAAGTAAATGAATGAAGAATAAGCTATATTACTTCACCAACCTTCATCCTACAGAAATTGAAAAACTCACTTTTTTTAACAATCATTGAATTATTAATATATACCGTCAGGTAAGAAGATCAAATTGTGATTTGTGAAAAAAAGAATATATTCGTGCCATAAAAATGCCATACAATGATGATGTATGTTCCCTTTTTCAAAATCTAAAAAATCTTAAATTGTATTTAAAATATATTAAAGTGCAATTATTTGATTTTATCCATTCCGATTAAGAGTTAATAGTCCGATTTAGTCTGCCTGCTCATGGGGGGGAGGCAATGCATGCATTCTACAACGTGTATCCACCTGTCCATCTCAACTCTAAATCAAATATCGATACGGACGCATGGGTCACAGACTGCTGTATATGCACAGAGCCGATATGGGTCCAAAGACTTTACTGGTGTAAAGGAGTGCAAGGTTGATAGATATACATAAGTGTGAAAGGACAATGAACGAATTGGAGAGGGAGAGGGACGTCAGTATCCTGACGGATACATATGCGGTATCCTAATGGATACCCAATTAATGGATGCATCGTTAAATCCTATCGGATTATCGTTTTTATGATGTGCATTAGAATGTTGTATTATGCGTGCTTGATTTACTGTACTGCATTACAATAAGCAAACTTTCCCATTAATGGCGTAAAAATCAATAATATTTAAGCTCTCTGTAATTTAGTTGATACAACAGAAAAGTGATCTACTTGATACGCGATAGTATATTTCGTTTTATAAGTCTTTTTGAACTAACATTAAACTACTTTTTAAACTGAACAATTTATGATCATTATCAATTATCCAATATTTCGTGCTTTATTTAACATACTTATTTTCTATGTTTTATGATTGGATTCTGCCCTGATAATCCCCTGGTGTTGATCTGAGAAACCACAAAAAACACCTGTTAAGAGCAGCAGACCGCTAAATTTCTCCTCCAGACTGTGATTGAATTCAACCTATCTATGCAGCTACAGTCGAATATTTCAGCCCCATCGGATCTCGAACCCTGCAGGGGCTTCGGGTGACCAGCAGGTGCTGTGAGAGCAGCGGTTTGGCAGGTTCAACGACCGCGCCAGTGCCGATGTCGATGTCGGCGGTTGCGCCGGTGGCAGCGGTGGGGGAGGTTGCGGCAGTGGCGGTGGTGCACGTACGTGTGACCGAGGCGACGGTGGCGATTGGAGCGGCGGGGGCGACGAGGGCAACGGAGGCGACGGGGTGACTGTGGCGTCGTGGACGAAGGGGACGGCGGGGCCGACGGGTTCGACGGTGGCGACGGGGACGAAGGGACCGACAGGGGCGTCGGGAACGAAGGCGGTGGCAGGGCCGACGGGCTCGACGGGGACAACGGGGGCGATGAGGGCGACGAGGACGAAGGGGGTGACGATGGGGTGGGGGAAAAGGGGGACGGGGACGAAGGGGCTGACGAAGGCGCGGGGATGACGGGGATGACGGGGATGACGGGGGTGACGGGGGCACGGGGCCGACGGGGGGACGGCGGCGGCGGGAATAACGAGGGCGACAGGAGCACGGGGGCGATAGGAACGAATGGGTCAGCGGGGGCAAGGGGGCACGGGGCCGACGGGGATGAAGAGGGCGGTGGAGCTAATGGGCCAGACGGTGGCGCGGGGCCGTAGGAAAGAGAGATGATGGTGACGGGGACGACGGTGGCTGCGGTGGTGGGGGTGACAAGGAGGGCGAGGGCGCCGGCAGCGCCCGTGGAGGGGGAGAGGCGGGCGCGTCCGCGGGGCGGGTGGCAGGGCGGCGGGGCCCCTGCAAATACAGCGGTGTTTGCCGCGTGGGTCAGGCGCCGTGCGCGCGGTTTGCTCTGGGCGTGCGTCGCTGCGCGCGAGCGTCTGTGCGCCCGCGCGGACGCGGTTGGCCAGCCGGAAAGGACGCGACGGGCGAGCCCCACTGGGGCAGAGCGGGCTGGGCGCTGGCAACGACGGGCCAGAAACAAGCGGTGAATCGTGTTGGGATGAAGGAAGTGGCAAAGGTATGGCGTGCAGGAAAGGGGCGCGACATGGAAGAAGAGAGAGAGGAAAAAGTTGGAGAACGAGTCCTAAACCGCGGACGAAAGGAGAGATTCATGAAAGAGATCGATAGGGGAAGCGAGGAGTATGTAAAAAGCAAGAAAATATAGGTGAAGGGAGGAATAGCGGAGCCAAACGTGGGAAAGAGAAAAGTGGTGAGAGCGAGGGAAGAACGTAACAAAAAGAAATTTGCTTAAAAAAACTCGAAAACGAGGAGGAAATGGGCGAGTTTAGAAACAGCACCCCCAGTTGGAAGAGAAAGAGAGAAAGGGGGGAGAGAGACTGAGGGAAAGAGAGAGAGGGGAGAAGAGCGGGAGAAGGAAAGTGATAATGCGCAAATAGTGCAGTGAAGAGGTGCAGTGAAGAGGAAAAACTGAAGCATTTGTGAATTTACGCGATATTAGGCAGTCAATGTCTCGCAGACATCTAAAAAAAAACTTACAGAAAATGGCGATGTACAGAATGCAAGCAAGGCAGTTACCTTTGGATTCACATTGAGACATTAAACAGTGTTGACATAAATCCACAGAAGAACCCTTGAAGTGTCCTAAATTTTAGTGTTTTTACTCTAAACAAAATGTGTATTCTGTTTCTTAAAACATTCATTTCGAGGAAGTGTGTTTCAATTTCACATGAAAACAACGCGTACAAAAAATAGCAAAACTTGAATATTGTCATGTTATTGCCTACATCACTCGCAGTATTTGCATTGTTTAAATGGAAAGTGCAATAATGACATCGATGGTTTGTAAACATGATAGTAGTCTTTGAAATGTCCTAGCATAGTTGATGATGCATAGGTTTTTACATAATCAGAATATCAGGCAATGAGCCCTAAGTGTATCTTCTGAAGCTAATACCTCTAGTACCCAGGGCAAGCCAAAATATAACTGAATATCAGATATTGATATAACTCGTACTTCGTGATCCAAGTTGAAGTTTACTTCACTATCATCTCTAATACACTGTCTCTGACTGGATGGTTATTGGTTCGAGTCCAGACATTTGTTGGAATTTTGACACTAGCTAGACAGGTCCAGTATAACTATATCCGTAATGTGATACAGGTCGTGTCTTTCAATGCTTTTCGTAATACCAACTTCTTTCAAGAGAAGTGCACAGAAAGAAGAAATAACTTTTCACTTAGTTTGAACTCTCATACTCCATATTGACGTTTTTATTACTCATATTACTACTTTTCACTTTAAGTCCCTGCACGATAGTATAGGCGGAAGCATTAAAATCGCCTCGACAATATTATATCGAAAACCTGTCGTAAAATTTGTGATTTTTTTCAGTTCTACATTCATATACACGCCAGGATTAGTGTCTGTTAAAGCTGTCTTAAACACTGTTAAGATTGAGTCTGCTACAGAGCAAGTACTGGCAATTTTCTTTACAGAAAATCTATTTGTATATACGGATAGATGGTGCCACGCGTAACTGTTAGATAAGAAGCTTTTGAAAGAGTGTTTTTAAATAAAATTTGTGAGTGTATTTAAATGCAATGTCTAGCAGTTGTCTGACAAACGTGCCCTTTCATAAAATAATTCATAAATCATTCAATAAATAAGTGGTGATAAACATGTGGTGCGTTGCGTTTTAAAATAAGCAGTATTCATTTGCCATATTTCCATAGAACGTTCATGCACAGATAATGGTAAATATAAAACATATCCTTTTGTTGTCAGATGTCATTGAACTTTGTGTTCACAGTGAAAAGCAATTTTATTTTTCCAGAAAGTGGAAGCTTTCCTTTTTTATTATTCTTAGAGACTTATGAACGACATGAAACAATATTTTTTGGGTTTTATACTCTTTTTATAGTGAATAGTAGAGTTTTTCTAACTTTTCTACAGCCACATTCCACAAATGACTAATTTTGGGCGTGTATCTTTGCTGCTAGGAATATTGAGATATGTCCCTACTTTTCAAATTGCTGTTCAACCATATTGATGGGTTGGATATTTTCTGCATAACTTTATTTAATTGTAGATCTTCAAAGCATGCATTTTTACTTTCCTGTATACGTACGTATATCCTTATATAGTATTTGACTAAAACTCCGCGTATATGTGCGTGTATGTGCTTTTCCGTCACTCGCGGCTAGACCACTTCCCTTGCAGCAATCGAGACGAATGAAGTATCATTCGATACGTCCCGATCACCTGATGGGTAACTGATAATTTGTTTTCGGACTCTGCTAGAAGATTAAAAAAAATTCCATAAACGTGTTTTTTCGTGTTTTGGCGCTGCGATTTTAGTGATAATGCCTGGAAATAAACCAACACCTACTAAATTGATCTATGTAAACACTAGTACCCAAACATATTTTTAGCAAAATATACCATAATTATCTTTGACGACGTTGGCAATACTGATGTTGACATATTAAAGTGAACATTTAAATTACAAAGTAAATTCTGTTAGAGATTGATTTCAGTTTAATTCGAATTAACGTATTTTAAAAAATAAATGTGCAAAAACCTACGAACATTATTGCCTTGTAACTTATTAAAACTTTAATTTACAGTAAATACGGAGAAAACAGAACTGTGAGTAATGCTAGAGAATGAATGGACGAACGTTATGTTCGACTTCTCACTTTTACATTCTTACATAAATGTGCAAATACGGATTTTCAAATGAATGTGACCCCGAACTTATATTTATTCAACTCAACTAACACCTTATTCACATAAATGTATTAAACAGCCGCCTTTTATTGTTAGATTTGCTTGCAAAGCTAGATTTTCATTCAAAACAATTAATAGAGCTTTGGCGAAGGAAAAGAAAACAAATTGTAATGAGTTTATAAAGTTTTAATCTCTTCAAAAATTAGGGGAGAAAAATTTTGAAGAGATAAGGAAATCCGGGGAAGAATCAAATGTAGTTTGTAAAAGATGATCCGACAAAAGTTTCGGAAATAATTAGGAATGATCTGCATTTTTGTATTTAGGATTTGTGCTAATGCAAAAGTGCCATGTGCAACTTTGTGCACATTAGCAAACTAGCGTAAAAATGTAGCTGTACTATCGATGATGGCACATTTTACTAGTACATCGTAAGGGAAGTTACATAATGTTGCGGAATATCGATTTGGATATTTCAGCGGAAATACACGTTTTAGGGTCTCCTGACACCGAAAAATTGGTTATTTTCAAAACGTCCTTCCATCCGTGCGTCTGTGAACTCTACTAGTGCCTAAACCACGCAGAGGATTTTTTCCAAATTTAAGAAACCCCTGTCTATCTGGCTTGAGTCGAAGCTTCGAAATTTTAAAATACTTCCTTTAAAATATAGGTGTACCTTACATGAAAGCCCCGGGACATTTTCCAAATTTTCTCAAAACCGGCGCCAAATGTTTTCTTTAAATTTCTGGTGTCGATAGTGCTAAATGCACCCTATAAGATGACATAAACTTCATATTGCCCCATACTTAAGTTTTTTAACTTTTCAAAAATGTAATATTTTTACTTGTCTCACGTCGTTGATATTTACATTAGCCGAAATTTGTTCGCATTATTATATTTATAAGTACATGTGATGTCATAAAGAAGAACCGTTTTTTGTGAAAACTAGCTCAAATTCCCGCATTTTCAGAAACGCTTAAACCTTATTTTCTCGTAAATGGCTTCAAATTTTTTCTTGAAACTTACGAACGGATAATGCCAATTGCACTCTTTAATTTGACGCAAAGTTCATTTCGAGGATTTTTTTTTCAAAAAGGATACTAATGTAATTGTTTTGAAATGTGCATATTAACGGCGTCAAACATATTTCCACCAATTTGTAAACACTAATGTATTTGTGAGTAAATGTGCTTTGAGTAACTTTAATGGAAGTTTTTCGAAAACTCCAAAACTTTCTGTGAAAAAGGGATTCAAATTTCGAATCTGCAGTTGTGCTTAAGCGCCATTTTCTATACAACGGCTCCAAATTTTCAAAGGAAATTGCCATTTAGGATGAGATTTTCCTGTTCTCAAATATGCCTAAAATATTATTTTCGTTCTACTTAGGAAACTCAAAAATTAAGATTTAAAGAAAAAAATTCCTTGGGTGGAGATAAATGGCAGCTGGCAAGAATATGTGGCAAGTTCGGAAAGCAAGCCGAGACTAAAGAAAATAGAAAACTAATACGGGAAAGTGTGTGCCATTCAGTGGCATCACTGGTTTAACCTTCTCTCCGTTCCGAAGATACTTCGTAAGAACCGAAAGTGATGGAATGGAGCGCCCGAAAACAGCGGATTCTCGGCACCAAAACTCTAATTGCCTGGTCTAACGAAAAAGTGTCGCTAAACATAGAAAAAAACGCATCACGTTTTTCATTTACGTTTCTCCTAGTATATAACAACGGATGGTAAACAAGAGTTGCTACAACACTTACCTTCGAGTACTATTTCTAACTGTTCCGCTGAATTAAACTACTTCATAAAATTGCGAACATGCAATGTTTTCAAGCAGCAATACTTATTTTCCTCACAGAAACTCAGGTCCATTTAGTTCACTCTCCGTCACCCATACCACTACACTACATAAGAGTCGTGAAGTCGCTTCTGAGGCGAAGGGGTATGAGTGGCGATGAGGTAACTATGAGTGTCTTGATTGTGTCCGAGAGCGGAAAAATAATTTGCTGATTGAAATACTTTTGCAGGTTTATATCGTAGTATAACATAGAGATACAGATGGAAACAATGCGAGAAAGTATGTGATTTCGCAGCACCTCTAATTAAAACCAAGTGATTGTTAAGTAATAATACTAAAAGAAGAAAAGTATGCCGGGAATTCCCATTGCTTTTTTATTGTCTTTCCCGGAGGCAGGAAGAGTGTTAAAACAATTGGCGGGCGCAGATTTAAAGACGAACTTTTTGTTCTTCTGCCTGCTTGCGTTTTGCCGATATAACAATATAGTGTTACGAAAAATGACAAGTTGATTAGCGCAGTCATGTAGTTCTTCGCACGGCCGCAACGCACCGGCGGCAGTGCAGTCCGTGCTGAAACTACAATCGTGCCAGCGCAGCGTCGACGATTCTGCAATGTCAGTGTACTCACCGGATCTCATAGTCCTTTCTGCCTGCAGTTCCCCTAACTTAATTTCCCCTTATAACTTCGATCAAAGGAGTGTGCCAGAAAAAATATGGATATTATTTTCAATAATGATATATATTCTTATATAATTGATTACTCCATCTATTGAATTGTTAACATTTTTTTTTTAATGAAAAAAATTAACAGGCTGAAATATTATTTTCATTATATTTAGTATATTTTAGTTATCTGATAAATTTCCTTGATTGCATACTTTACAAACGGGTAGTGGATGGTCAAAACAAAGTTTTCGCATATTTGGCACTAATGTTTTGACGTCATGAAAACTACTGAACCAAAGCCGTTGCACGAAAGCACGCAGGTGGTCTCTAAGGTCCGTGCAACATTTTAGAATGTCTCACCGCTAGAAAAGATAACAATACTTACTTTCGCGAAAGAGATGGGACTAATTTCTGTTGAAGGAAAAGGTATCTGGGAGCAGTGGTCGGGAGCCGCCAAACTGCAATCCCAATAGAAAGAGTCCCAGGGAAATCCCAAGAGAATGAGTCCCAATCCCAGAGAAAAGGTTTCTCGGGTGCCTCAGATCACCTGCGTGCACTGCCGGCTTAAATACGAAGGTGGTGAAAATGAGGACTTTTCCCCGTACCTACAGTGGCAGACCCGGGCAGCTAACCCTGTCCGCCTGCCCCCCCCCCCCCATCTCGCTTTTAGACCGGGAAAATGTTGGCCTTTCACAACGGAAATGGCCACGCATTTGCGATTCGTCCCTGAGCCTTCTCCTGCCCTTGAGATATTCAAACTCTACACCTGATATGAATTTTCGCATCACTTCAGTAGATTGCAATTTATCGAACACTTCAATAGATTGCACTAGAAAGAGTTACATTATCTCCAAAGCCATTAAGGAATGTAAACAATCCCAATATTATAATAGAAGATAGGACAATAGTAGTTTCATGAATAAATGCATTAATCTACAAATGATTCACACCAGTAGAGTAGGCCCAGGGCGTCAACTGGTGTCACCGCAGTGCCTCTGACAGGGAGGACTTTGGTTTGAGTCCGCCCGGTGATAGCATTTTCGACGCAAGTTACATAGCAGGGTAAAGTCTTCCTGGTCTTCCTGAGAACTGAGGTGTCTAAAGCACTTCAGCCCTGAAGAATAACACGATAAGGTGGTTGAAACGTCACCACCAAAGCCTTCCAAGCGACATCAACCAGATAGCAAATATTATTTGCTTGAATCTGCAGATACTTTTAATTTGTAGGTGGTTCTTGTGATGCCACATTTCAACTATCTTATCGTGGCTTTCTTTAGAGCTGAAGTGATCAGTCCTGACGAAGACCGCAGTAAGTTGATCGCAACATCGGAATCACTGTCTTTGACTCAGCATCACACTGTCAGCCAAAATCATTTAGATGTAGTTTTCAAACACCACACAGTTTCACGAAGCATTCCGAAATGGAAAAATACAAATGTTTTGATGTAATGTGAACCTTCGATTTTAAATGCGAAAAGTTCATCTGTAAAAGTGGAAACATATTTTACCGCTTTCAGTACTTGAATGAACACCCTTCGGAAGTTTGCGTATTTGTGCAACAAAGATCTTTTAACATGGAATGGTGTAGGTACGTACGTACCTTCACCATGAGCAGGCTGTGTGGATGTAAAATTGGCGTTACTGTGTCATTCTATCAGCGCGAAAAAGTGTAAGGTTAGTTGTAATGACGGCTTGTCTCAAAAGATTTAAACACGTTTTAATGCTGCTTCGAAGAACTCTTTTAATAGTTACCGGATCTGAGGGACACCGCATTTAACGTGATAGTGATGAAATAAGCATTACAGAACGCCTTTGGTCAAACCAAATTAAACAATCAGATTGAACAAAACAGATTTTCACTCATAAAGTCTATGATGTGGTTCAACCAACAGTTGTCAATGTCCACTCATAAAGTGTAGGCTAGTCGGGTTTTGGTCAAAATACTGATTATGACTTTTTTCAGACATAATAAAGCAACTTCTTTGGCTAGGCAACCCTGCTCCTGTCACTCACGCTCTTTGGAGCTGTAATGGAGCGCTGAAATACAATTTTAGGATAGTATTTCTTAAAGACACTTCACAAATTTTGAATTCAGAGAATTTCGTCAAATTACACAGACAATTCCACGAAGAATTGTTCTGCAATAAAGCCAGAATTTCTACAGAACGTATATTTTGAAGAATGATAATGCACGCTACATTTCTGGAAAACCTGTAAACCATACCTTACGTATGACCCATATCTAGAATATATCTGTCTACATTTATTCACAAGCTGCTCAGGGATCGATGAGTCAGTGGGATAGATTAAAGAAATATATATGGGATATCCGAAAAATCCACAAACATATTTACAAGGTCTGGACCTAACCGCCTTGAAAAGTAGAGCAAGTTGGAGCCCTAATTTTACCGCTCTTTTTATCAAAAATATTATTTTAATAAATAAATACCCATTAACTTTCCAAGATCAACTTTTTGACAACGCGTATATCTTTAATTCTTTCATCCATTCATTCATCCATCCATTCATTCATTATTTTATTCATTTATTTTCCCATCAAATTGCTCAATTTCTTTTAACGTTACTTCCCTCTCTTTCTCTCTCTCTCTCTCTCTCTCTCTGTCACGCTCTTATACACACATATTCACATACGCACATACAAATACGCACGCACATACATTTACTCTTGCACATACACTGAATATTTCATGGAACTAACCCAGTTCATTGATGTTTTCTTTACCCGCAAGACATATTCTCTCTCGAAATTATTGTTAGTTGGTTAACAATAACTCAAATTGCAATGGATGAAAGGGAACTCTGATTAATAACCTCTAGGGGATCTGCATGTTATCCAAAACAATGCCAGAGCGGAATCTCGCCAGCACTCCACCCCAATCGGATACCAGAGATTACTCGGAGCTTTGAAATTCACCAGACACTGAATGTGGGAATCGAAAGGGCATAAAGAGCAGTAGGAATTGCAATAGAAAATGTCAAAAATAATGCTACTGCAGTATTCCAAACATGAAACAGTGTAAACCCTATGAAATTCTCACTGGTAAAGAATTTTATATCTACGTTATCAACTGAGAGAACAAAAGAAATATAATTTAATCATGATTAAATTATTTGGGATGTGTAAGAGTTAAAAGAGGTAATCTTCCACAATAAAATGTATTTTCACTAAGTTCTGATCTTACATTCCTGCGTATGTTTCGAGGACTTTTACCTCACTCCTCAATTCATTTTGGGTAGGCGTTGGATGATCGTTTAATAGCCAACCACGTTACTTGAGTAAGTGTTTGGTTTAATTTTATTTATTGTTATTGTATGTACGATAACCTTCACTGAATTTGCATTGATCTTTCTGTACATATCCTTTTATAAATTGTTCTTTAAATTATATATATATATATATATATATATATATATATATATATATATATAGTGTGTATGTTAGCACAGATGAGTTTAAAGTCCTTGAAAAATTAGTGTAATTACATTTTTATGATGAAAGATTACTTTTTTACCGATTCATATAGAACTCCACAAGATTTCTGCGGTAACCACCGAGATTATGAAGTTCATATCACTAGAGTATATCACTAGAGTTTATATATTGGTGGAATTAATGATTGAGCTCCATTAACAACTTAAGAGAACAAATTTACAAAAATATAAACACTAGTCGATCGACTTATGTTTTAGATAGGTTTATTTATACTATTAACAGGGGATTAAACTGTGAATATTTTGGTAAATTGATTCGATTGTTTGTAAGTAGGTAACAGTGGTAATTCTGATGTGTTGACATTATTCGAGGATTAAATAATGGAAGTCCTGTTTGTCAACTTTTAGTTATTACGAGGGCCCTTGTCGACGGCTTTGCTGTCATTTATCAGTTTAGCTGTGTGTGACGAAGGTCTGGAGACATGTGTGAGTCACCCATCGAGGCGCTGTCTCTGGACATTCGCCACATATAGCGGGAATGATGACGGCAAAGCCGCCTTTAGAAACATTTTGATTGAATTGTCTATACTGCTACTACAAACTGATCTATATTTTTCTATTACTTACTATTGCCGTGTGTCAGTTGAGGTTTTGCTGCAAATATTAACTACACGAAACGTGTGACAATCATTGGAATTAATCAAACCAATTCAATCCGGTAGTCATTTTTTCATGTGGTCAATCTTTTCAAATATGTTTTATTCCCAAAGAGATCAGAAAGGAAATAATTGGAAAAGAGTAAATATTGTTTGAAGGGAACAAAGGGAATTCATTTACGACTAATTATTTCATGTTTTCGGGTGCGCCAATAGCTAAGGTGATTATTCCCGTAAGTGTGGTGCATGTTTTAACAAGGTGGCGATGATCTACACCAATATATAGAGAGAGCTCCAGCGCCAACCTACATGTTGACCTTTGGGATTTTCGTTCCTACCATTGGAGCACCTCCCCAAAAGGGTCTGCTGATATTTTAGGTTGAGTAGTACATGTAAGTGTGTGTTTAATTAATGAGTGAGGATACGACAAGGAAGAGGAAGAAAAGACGGTGTGCGGTCCGTGGATCTTTTGTTAGAGTACTGCTCCGGCATTCGCCTGGTGTTAATCGCAGAAACAACGGAAATACTGATCAGAGCAACCGGCCGCTAGAATTCTTCTCCAGACAGCGACTGAATTCGGCCTAGCTAACAAACTACTGTCGAACATCCTGCTGCCATCGGGGCTCGAACCGAGGACCTCCTAATCAGAATCACTGCAGTGACATCAGTTGCCCTGATCCACGTCATCCGAAGATTTAGTTAAGATCTCGTATGGATAAACACACGCGTCCAGTACATTGTCCATTACCGCGTATTCCACGCTTAAAACCAGACGGAATACGTTCAGAAATCGCGTCTCCAGCAATGATCTTCGAGCGCCTCTTCGACCGAGAGCCGTGCGACCTCAGCGCTTCGCGCGGCGTCAGGCCTCATTATTCCCCCTGGGCGCGCCGCAACCCGCTCCACTTCTCAGCTCGTCGAGGGGCCGTTGTTCCCTGCGCTCGCCCGCGGAGGGCGCCACCCCTTGGGCTCCCTCACCTCGTGCAGCCTTTCGCCTCATCCCTTTCACTTAGGACGCCGGCGGCGCAGCCACGATACCATCTCGGTCAAGCTCCCAGCTCGCTGTGCGCCTCCGCCGCCGGCACTTTATATTTGAAATCGATATCCCGCCAGCCACCGCGCGGGGCGGGCGGCCGGGGGCGGCGCGCGCGTCAGCAGTATTCCTCCGCCCCCGGGCCACCCCCACCCCCACCCCGCCACGGTCGCTGCCTCCGGCGTTTAATTAATAATCGATGTGCGCTTCTTCCGCCTCTTTTATTTATTTTGCCGGCGCCTTATCTCGGTCGCGCTCGCCCGCCGTTGCCCCCGCCCCGCCCGCCCCGCTCGCAGGCAGGGCCTGATTTCTGCCCTTCCTCGCAGCCTCTCGTGTAAAGGCCGGCGCTGAAGGAGTTTACATATCCAGTGCTTGTTGGAATTGATTTCCACTATGCTGCTGTTTATTTCTTTGCTCAGTGGTAATGAGATATTAATTCACAGTGCGTACTGAACGAAGATATAATTTTCTTACGTAATAATACTCCTTCGGAAAGATAATATTTTTTGTTAATTTTTTTCTTCCCGGGGCTTTTTTCGGCTTTAGAGGATGCCGAGTTTGGCTACCCGCGCCGAGTACTCATGAGGACACATTAACCGATTACATTAGACACATATACGGGCTCTTCGATCAGTGGTCTGCAGACTCGCAAAGTTTTCCGCGTCAACTCACATACATGAAAGAAAAGGGACAAACAGCCATGCCACGGTGGGACTCGAACCTGCGAACCTTTAAACCTAGGTTCTGAGTCGGCACACGCTCTAGCCATCTCGGCCATCCACGTGTTCGGCTACGGAAAGAAAATTAAATTGTATTAAATTATAACTGGATCATCTGTCTATGAAATAAATTCTTCTAAAATGTTAAAATATACGTGTATAATCTATGGATCTATGAATCATTCCTCAAGATAAATCGATTTTATAACATGCGTTTCGCCTAAAACTTTTGTGAAATGAGCTATCGCAATTTATTTCAGAACAGGGCTATGTAAACTTCTTACGTACTGAGATTGATGATAGCAGTTAGTTGGCTTTTCGTACATTTTTATAATAATATTCTAATTTTATCGATTTTTCGACTACATTTTTTCCAAACCCTATCACCGAGAGAGATGGCATCAACTGATGTCACTGCAGTCCCTCTGACCCGGAGGTTCTAGGTTCGAGTGCCGACGGTGACAGGAATTTTCGACACTAGCTGGTCCCGTGGGAGAAGATCACCGCTATATCTCGAATGGGAAACATGCCCTACACTTATGGACCAATGACCTCGGAAGTTGACGCGATCGGAAACAGTAATAATCAATCAATCTAAAATATATCCCATAGCCTACGCCTATTTTCTTTCCCTTCCTCCAGCTAACCCAGGCAATTCGTCACCCCCTTGTCGCCCCATCGTCCCGAGCTTCCCTTTCTCTTACAAGGCCCCGCTCAGTTCTGCGAGGCCCTCAGCCCCCTGCCCCCGTCCCGGGCGCCGAGCAGCGCGGAGGGGGCGCTTCGCGAGCGCTGAGATTCAGCGGCGGGGGCGGCGGGGCCGGAGAAATTTCATAGCCAATCGATGGCGCGAGCGGCGGCAGCTTCCGTAGCTCGTTTTTACGGTCCGTTGCGCCACCGCAGGCTGAGAGCTCAGGCGGAGGATACCGGCCGAGCGCCGCCCCCGCGCCGCCCCCGCGCCGCCCCCGCGCCGCCCCCCGCGCCGCCCCCGCGCCGCCCCCGCGCCGCCCCCGCGCCGCCCCCGCGCCGCCCCCGCGCCGCCCCCGCGCCGCCCCCGCGCCGCCCCCGCGCCGCCCCCGCGCCGCCCCCGCGCCACCCCCGCGCCGCCCCCGCGCCGCCCCCGCGCCGCCCCCGCGCCGCCCCCGCGCCGCCCCGCGCCGCCCCCGCGCCGCCCCGCGCCGCCCCCGCGCCGCCCCGCGCCGCCCCGCGCCGCCCCCGCGCCGCCCCCGCGCCGCCCCCGCGCCGCCCCCGCGCCGCCCCCGCGCCGCCCCCGCGCCGCCCCCGCGCCGCCCCCGCGCCGCCCCCGCGCCGCCCCCGCGCCGCCCCCGCGCCGCCCCCGCGCCGCCCCCGCGCCGCCCCCGCGCCGCCCCCGCGCCGCCCCCGCGCCGCCCCCGCGCCGCCCCCGCGCCGCCCCCGCGCCGCCCCCGCGCCGCCCCCGCGCCGCCCCGCCTTCGCAGTGGAGGGAACCAAGCGAGCGCAAGACACGCTAAGCGACCGGGAGAGGTGGCTCAGGGCATCGACTGATGTCACTGCACTGACTCGAACCGGGAGACCCAGGGGTTCAATTCCCGACAGTCGCAGGATGATCGGCACTACTCAGATAGCTAGGTCGAGTTTGTTCGCTGTCTGAAGGAGAATTCTAGCTGCCGGCTGCACTGGTCGGTAGTTTTCCGTGGTTTCTCCGATCACATCCCGACGACTGCCGGAGAAGTACCCCAATAAACGGGCCATGGACCGCGTGCGTTCTTTTATTACTTTTCCTTGTCCTATCTTCACTCGTTGCACACACTTACACTAACGTGCAATACACTACCGCACATGTCGGGAGACCGGTCGGGAGCTTAGAGCTTATCCCGGCTGAGGCAGTGCCCCGCCAGAGGGATATACCTGATCGGGAATTCTCCGCTAGCCGAAAGATAGCTCGGTGCCAGATCTCGCCATTCAACGGGGCAAGACTATCACCATCTCCAGAGAAGAACATGTACTAAATGTACTACATTTACGGGACAAATTACCTTACCCTGTGATGCGCGCAGAATTACTAGCAATCAATCAATCAATCAGTAAGCTATGTTTTTTATTTGAAGAAATTATCATGTGAATATAGGAAGATAAAGTTTAACGTACTAGATTTTAGTGGTTAGCGTACTAATTCCCGGTTCGATTCCCGGTCGTGGCAAAAGTTCTTGTTTCTGTATCTGTGTGACGAAGAGAAGCTCAGGCAGGTCTCTCTTAACCCCAATCGTGGGGATTAAACTGACCAGGCTTGGGAGACACCGTTAGCTAGCCGGCAAAATCGGACTGTCGACCCAAAATGCCAAATACATAAATACAAATATTTAGTATGCACAGAAAATAGTCAACAATAAATGATAACTGATAAAATGATAAAATAAATGATAAAAGCTGACCTTGTTCGCGGAGATTGCAAAATTGCTGTAAAATGAAATAAAGACCTCTTGCTTAAGTACCACACTTCCGTCGTGTAATCGGAGGGTCTTGCGTTCGATGGGTCGAGAGATTGAAGTATCGTGTCTTCGAAGTATTGTTGGCTTGAAAGATTGAGATTAAGAAAATTTGTAGGTTCGAAGAGATAACGATAAACGGCATGAAGAGACGTCTTTTAGTAAGATTTTGGATTTGAAAGATCGTAAGTTTGAAGGGTCGCAGGTTCGAATGGTCGTTAGGTAAATGGGTCGTAGGTAAGAAGAGTCGTAGTGGAAGAGTAATGCGATCGAAGGGCCAAAGGTCGTTTTTGTGAACGGCCGTGAGCTTCAAGAGTTTTGGGATTGAAGAGTCGTGTCTTCGAAAGGTGTCGGTTGAGCTAACTCAGTAGCCATATTATTGTTGACTCTACAGTGACTCTGACCGGAAGATTCTAGAGCTCAAGTTGCGACGCTGGTACAGTTTTACCTCTAGCCACATAGATAAGTCGAATTCAATCACCTTGCGAAGGATAATTCTAGCGGTCAGCAGTTCTGCTCGGTACGATTCCGTGATTTCTACGATCAATGTTAAGTAAATGTCGGAGCTTTTCCTAAATATATGGGTCACGGGTCGCGCGCTACATTTACTTTCTCATTTTGTTTCTCTCCTCTCCCTTTACACGCTCATACCTATTCCTGTATACGCAGGCCAGTCGGGAGCTTAGAGCTTGTCTCGGCTGAGAAGGTTTCCAGCTGGGGAGGTTCTAGGATGGGGAAACCCCGTAAGAGGCAGGCCAGCGCGTGATCTCACGTAACACCGCTTCCTTTTTGGATATACCATGCTCTACACTTACGGGACTAATGACATTTGAAACCTCCGAAAGTGTCAATCAATCAATCAATCAATCAATCAGTCAAACTTTCGAAGGGCCAGACCAGAAGTGGGGGCTCAGGGCAAAGATCGGTGACGGATCTCACCATTCAGTGGGGAAAGATAACTTCTCGAGAAAAAACATACACTAGACATACGTAACCAACGACCTGAGAAATTAACGCGCCCGGAATTATAAATAAATCAATCAATCAACGAAAGGTTCATGGGTTCGAATGGTCGGGTTTTCCGAAGGCCCTTTCGAATGGGTTTGAAGGGTCGTGTCTACGTACAGTCGTGAGTTTCAAGCGTATTGTTTTCGAAGTGCGTTGTTTCTGAAGGGCAGTAGCTTCTTGATGTCGTGATTTGAAATTCACTCTCGTACCTGACTTTTGAGACTTTGTATTTAGCTCTGATCGTCATACCCAGTCATTCATCATTTCAAACCTAATTATTCTCTTCTGAGTGCGAAAATAAGTAATCATGAAAGGCGACTCTACAAGACATTATCGCTTGATTAATCTTGTGTACGCTGTGTGTGTAATTGAGAACAATATTTATGTGATCCACAGTTGTTTCAAGAAAACTAAGCCAAAATGTATAACAAATTAAAACTGAAAAATGAGTATGTTCATTTATCATGAAGTATTTTGCATTTTCTATTTATTTTCAATTGATGTTTTTATGTTAAAAGATATTATATTATCACTTGAAGCAGTATTTTCGTTCTTCTTACAGAAAGATATCTACCTTACTTTCTGCAGTGAATTTAAGACATTTGGGAAAGAAAACATTTGAACTGTTTTATTGCTTTCATGCTTTTAATCTCTGAGCGGAAAAAAATTCCAGTAAAATAAAATTTCATTATTGCATCACTTACATTATCAGCTCCTCCACTTAAACTGTTAGTTTTAAATTTTTAAAGATTCAAGATAATGGGTCGTATGTCCACTTTGGTTACATTTTGATATTTTGTTCTGTTAAATCAGTAGGATTACGTAAGAATATTTTCCTGGAATTCATTTCAAAAAATCGCGTGTTGTATTTAAAGAAGCAAAAGAAACAAACAAAAAGCGATAATTTTACACAGTTCTCCTTATTTACTTAATAAACCATTAACTTTAAGTTTGGTTCGGAAACCCGACAATCCTTTATCTAGAAAATCTTTGCAGTTTGAGATCTTACCGGTAGGCTTTTTTTATATTCGACAATTCTTTATGTAGAAAAGCTTCGCAGTTTGAGATCTTCCCGAACGGTTTCATTTATATTCGATAATTTTTTATCACAAAAAGCCTCGCAGTTTCAGATCTTACCGATAGGTTTCTTTTATATTCGACAATTCTTTATCTATAAAAGCTTCACAGTGTGAGATCTTACCGATACGTTTCTTTTATATTCGACAATTCTTTATGTAGAAAAGCTTCGCAGTTTGAGATCTTCCCGAACGGTTTCTTTTATATTCGATAATTATTTATCACAAAAAGCCTCGCAGTTTGAGATCTTACCGATAGGTTTCTTTTATATTCGACAATTCTTTATCTATAAAAGCTTCACAGTGTGAGATCTTACCGATACGTTTCTTTTATATTCGACAATTCTTTATGTAGAAAAGCTTCGCAGTTTGAGATCTTCCCGAACGGTTTCTTTTATATTCGATAATTATTTATCACAAAAAGCCTCGCAGTTTGAGATCTTACCGATAGTTTTCTTTTATATTCGACAATTCTTTATCTATAAAAGCTTCACGGTGTGAGATCTTACCGATAGGTTTCTTTTGTATTCCGTTGGCACAGTGCACGGCGTGCGCGGCCCAGCAGATCTGCCTCGCGAGTCCCGAGCAAACGTCTCCTGCCCCGCCGCATCTCCGCAACTCCTTACACAGCGCGCGGCTGTCAATATCGACGCCGCCCAATCCCTCTCAATGTCGGCTTACGTCGGCCGACGCTGCTCAACTCGCGTTTCTCAGCCATCCACCGTCTCGGCCTCTTGAAACACGAACGTCACATTTTAAGTTGAAACTAGTGTTGCTAAAAGAAAATACTTCCTCGCGTTATTTGTAAATTTTGGTAACAAAGTAAATTTACTATCTATTTCATTTTAAAATAATTAGTATACATGTTAAATTTGACAGTTGTCAATGATAAATTATTGTAGGTGAAACTATGTCAGTTGTACATTTCAGTCTTCTTGCGTCTAGAGTCGGGATAGGAGTTGAAGTTGAGGAAATATATGTGACTAATTTAAAAATCTATAATGAAGTTTTAAGGGTGTAATACTGAGTAATCTGTAGGTTTCTTCGCTATTATATAAAATTTTGATGGCTGGAGGTTTTGGATGATTTTGACAGAACAAGTTTTTGCCTCTTTTTGCGCCTTTACAACCACAGCGCGTCGGCGTCTGAGTTTTGGACGGCTCGTCGGGCAAATTTTAAGTTGAAATTAGTGGTGCTACAAAAGAAACTACTTCCGTGCGTAGTTTGTAAATGTTGGCAATTTTTTATAATGCGGAGAGTTTGACGGTTATGCGACAGGTGCCATCTTTATGCGTCCTTAGATATATTCGTGAAAAGACTTAAAGGAACACTGCCTTTACATTAAGCAAAAACTGCCCCAAACTAGTCGTATTATCAAAAAATTGGAAAATTATATTTCTAAAGTTTATTCCTCAAATAAGAATATTTGAACGATTAATTAGTGATTCTCGTCAACTGCTAAGGTTATTAGCCCCTAAGTGTAGTTAATGTTTTTTCGTTAAAGGAAGCTATAAACTTCTCCCGCTTAATGACGAGATCCAGCGAGATCAACCTCTCGACTAGCGGAGTTCTTTTTCACAACCAGGTATCTCCCACCAGCTGGACATCGCAAGTCAACCTGGGCACTACAAGAATGTAATGTTTTGTAAGAAAACTTGTTTTGATCGTTTTACTATCTTCAACAACTCTGAAAAATGTCTCATTAGCACCAATTCATTACCACTGCAGCTGGCAAAATCACTGAATTTGTTAAAATCAAGATATGTAATTTGCCACAAGTGCTCTATTTAATGAATATGGCTCTGTATCCCACTTACTATGTCGTAAATGCCAGAAGTTGTAAAAGAATTCGCAAAAGCGTCTCTTCTAATCGAAAAAATTGCTCTACGTAATGGATAAGAAATTGTAATGGATGTCGATAATGACAGCGAGAGCAGTGAAAGGAGCGAGCGCAATCAGTCACAAGCGCTCGAGCAGCGGCCCGTGATTGCAGAAAGCGTTCGAGCAGCGGCCCGTGATTGCAGAAAGCGTTCGAGCAGCGGCCCGTGATTGCAGAAAGCGTTCGAGCAGCGGTCCGTGATTGCAGAAAGCGTTCGAGCAGCGGTCCGTGATTGCAAAAAGCGCTCACACAACGGCACTCGCTTTCAAAAGCGATCGGGCAGCGGTATTAACTTGCAGAAAGCGCTCGAGCAACATCCCATGATTGCAGAAAGCGCTCGAACCGCGGCACTCGCTTGCAGAAAGCGATCGAACAGCGACGATTGATTGCAGAAATCGCTGGAGCAGCGGGGACACGCGATTGCAAAAAGTGCTCAAGCGCCCACTGCTCGAGTAGCCGGTCTGTCACAGGTAGTGGTTTCCTACCGAATACAGAGCTCTAATGTCGACCTTCTCCTCTAGCTCAGCGCTGCCGCATTACGGGACAACCGTACCATTACGGGACAGCCGTCCACAACCAAAACTAGCCCTCCCCGCGGCTGCCGGCCAAACACAAGCACAAGCACAAGAGCCGCCTTCGCTCTTGTCGGCGCCCAGTCAGCGTCTCCGGCAGGCGCCGCCTCCACGTCGCGGCGGCCGCAGCCATTCAAGGCCGGTCAAAGGGCGACGGCGGCCAAGGGCTTCCGATGGCCCTGCGTCGACGCACTCGCGGCCCCGGGCAGCCCTCAGGTCCACGCTCGCTCCGCCTCCCGCCTTCCCCCCCACAAACACCGCCCTGAAAAGCCCTTGCTTCTCGCTGGGCGCGCGTTGTGCAGCAACTTTCGCCTTTGATTGTGCCAAGTTGTTATTCACCCACGGAATTGCGTCCTCCGCCTCTTTCTATGGAAACGCCCGGGGGCCGACGCGTAGTTACAAGAGTTGCGGTAGAACAAAAGCTTACACGGGACGCAAAATTAACTATTATACATTATCCTTCACACTTTCCACGCAGCAAACTGTTGTAACTTGTGGACACTTTCAATCACGTTTTTAGAACAATGCCATTATCAGATACGAAAAGTAACATATTGGAACTTAAAATATTAGAAAAATATCGTAATATTTTGTACAAAAATAAACTATACGTATGAACCATGCAGTAAAATTATCCTCTTTACGTAAATAATACGTTAAATGTACGAATTGTCTTCAATTTTTTGCAAACAAGTTACGTGATAATAAAAAAGTGCTAAAAAAACGTTCGCCTCTGATTAGCATTGTCGTTTTGGGGCCCGAATTTTTTGGGGCCCCGAAATTTTAAGGGCCTCAAATAATTGCGACCCCGATTATTTTTTTATTCAAAAGAAATAAAAAAGTTTATTTATGTCTAATCTAAATTCAACGCTATAAGTCACTTTTAATGCAGGGATAAATTAACTCATTTTAGGCACTGGGGTAGGAGGGATTATTTTGTTTGAAATGAAAGGCCTACGTGGATCAATTGCCCTAGGCCCCTGGTTATTCTTGGGTGCCTGATAAAATGAACCATATTAAATACTTTTGAAACCAAATTGTTGTACAAGAAGTTAATAAATTATTGAAAAAACACACCCTTCATTTATTGAGTGATTGAACGTCAGTTTCTTGTGGAAATGTGCCATTACTGTCAGAGCCGAAAGCGTTCACCCTCGGGTGTGTTGGAGTACCCGAGGGATCCCCAGAAGCGAAAACAGCGCAGCGCGGGAGGGCGGCTGCCGGCCGGGGCGCCGGCGAGGGAGGGGTCGAGCGGGGCGGGGGCGGAAGCCGCTGCGGCGGCGACTGCAGCGCGCTCTCCCACCGCAGCTTCGCCACCCCCGCTGCCGGCGCTCCTTCCATCTTGATTTATGGCGTTTGCAATTAGCTTAGCCCGGCCCTCCCGCTCTCCCGGCCCGCGCCCCTCCGCGGTCCATCCGCAATTTCCAGCGGACCCTCCCCTTCCCCGTAACGCCCGTCTCCGCCACTGGGCAGACCGCTCCCCTCCCTTTCCGTGCGGAGAGGGGTGAGGTGAGGAGAGGAGGGACGCCTCCTCTCCTCTTCTGTACGTGAGGGCAAGGCAGGAAAGGATGGGAGCCCCTCCTCGCCCCTTCCTCGCCAAGAGTAGGTAGGGGCGGGAGGGGAGGGGAGACCCTATTCTTCTCTTCCGCACGAAGAGTAGGAGGGGAGGGAAGACTATTCTCCCCTTCCGCTCGAAGAGTAGGTGGGGCGGGAGGGATGGAGGTGACCCTCCTCGCCAAGAGTAGGTAGGAGCGGGGCGGGGCGGGGCGGGGCGGGAGGGGAGGGGGGACTCTACTGTCCCCTTCCGCACGAACAGTAGGAGGGGAGGGGAGGCCCCACTCTCCCCTTGCGGGCGGAGAGTAGGTGAGAGCGAGGTGGGGCGGGAGGGGAGGCCCTTCTTTAGCTATCTCCGCGGTGAGTAGGTGGGGGTGGAGTGAGGAGGTGCACGGGGGCGATGAAATGGATGGGACGCGCCACACGCTCCATTCGCCGCTCTCCTACTTCATCGCTCTTCGCTCACCCTTCCCAAAAAACGGACGGTCGGCTTGCGGAAGTGGACTCCGTGTGTGGGTATCCGTCTTTATTAATGTCACCGGCCTCACCGTCACTGTGAGTATTGCATTAATGCGTGGAGATGTCGTATGATGTCAGGTGACCTCTCTAAAACTCATCTATTGATGAACTTAGAATATGTGAACATAGGCTTAGGAAGATTAAACAAAGAATTGGAGAAATTACTTTGGCAATTTTTTGACAACCGTCTTGTCAAAAACCCTGGTTCTTACTACCAATATAAAACACTTTTCAAATACATTCACATAATACAAATTATAAAAATAATTTTCTGGTCCCAAAATCTTCAGAAAACAGCATATATGTAATGGAGTCGAAAAAACACACTGAGTTTTTGTAAGATTTCTCTTAAACTTAAAGCGTGAGGAATATCTCAAAAATATTTCAAATACTCCGCTCTGCAACACTGTATGACGTGGATTATTCTAATATGGCAGACCAAACCCTCAAACTAAAAATATTCAAGAATGGATCAGTTTGTATTCCATAGAAGGTGTAGCTGTGTCCCCAAAGGTTGTAGTACAGCTCAGAAGATTTCTACCCGTGAATGGGAATTGGGTTATTTGAAGGAACAAAGGTGGCACATGCAATGCAAAATAATATAAAAATGTAAATTAAAATATACTTAAAGATATTAAAAATTCCCTTACTTCATTCAATTGATATGCGGGGGTTTTATTAATTCTCCCAATTACACACAACCCATAGCTTTAAAATTTGTAGTTAGAATCAATTGCTTGCGAGCAGTTAAAATATAGAGCTGAAGCATGAGTGACACCGTCGTCCAATGTGAAGGAATGAGTTTTCAAGACATTTCTATAATCAGAAAGTAGTAACATATAAACAGAGGCATTGTTTAAATGACTTTTAATGGTATGTGATGAATTATTATTTATAACCTCTGAAGGTTGTTAATTATATCTATTTCATGTTGTCCTCTTTTTACAGACATGTTTGTATTCTTCATTATTTCATAATCTGTTACTAAGAGATTGAATTGATAGCTGTCTACCCAAATAATATGATGATATGAATTCAGCCTTGTTTTACGTATGGTTCAAAACCCAACAAAATCATTTGTGGAGACTACGGAAAGTTATCAGTAAACACGGTTATTTTAACGTTTATTTATATTTATAAATTAGCCTCCAGCTAGATATTGAACCCAAATATTCGAGAGGATACATTTGAGGAGAAATGTAATGGGTAATAAAATTTGCTTAAATCTGTTTAGATATAAGATATGAAATATTATTTATCACGTACATATATGTTACTTATATTAAAATAGTTAAACGATACATTTTAATATTTCCTTAGTAAAGTAAAGAGTATTATTTATTTAATTGTAGTGATAAATAATGTTGTACACTTTCTTAATATATATATATATATATATATATATATATATATATATATATATATATATATGTATGTATGTGTGTGTGTGTGTGTGTGTGTGTGTGATATATTTTCTAATATTTTAGTATTCACAACGTTTACTTAGAATCCAATTCCAAAGAAAATTTTATTCAATAATTATAATCACGAGAATTTCATTTCAGAGTACGTGGAATAACCGGTAACTAAAAAACGTACAAGAGCCCGAAAATTCTTCGTAATATCGGAGCCAACCTCAATCGGTCCCCTCAGAGGTGATTGGATTAGCTCCCCACCGCTGTTGTTGCCCTTTCTGGCCCTCCCGCGAAACGAGGAATCGACAGTTCTGAATGCAAATGAAAGCTGCGGCATGGAATCTCGATTCATTTGATAGACCCGTTCTTGCATTTTTCATTGGACATGCAATCACGATGCTCTCACGTGACGACACCATTCGCTCATTCATCTTCGTGATTCCTTCATTACATTATACTAGGGTTGCACGCCTTTGAGGTTCGACTACGAATGTATATTTTTTCGTGGAATAAATTTTAGGTTTCGAATTAGCTAAACAAAACTTTCATATTTTATTCATTATGTTCAATAGGTTTGGGGCTTGGAGAAACTGATTGGGTCTTTTGATTTAAAAGACTGCTGAATAATATTGTTTGGCTTTTAAAATTGTATGATGAGAAATCTCTCAACTGTTTCGCATAATTCGAATAATTCTTATTCAATATTATTAATTAAGCTGAACATTGCCTGAGAGGTTTACCATCTGCAGCATTTTAGCCCTTATAGATGCATATTAGTTATAAAAGTCATTATCAAATAGGGTAGATAATGTGATATAATGTATTAGTTAAGTTCCAAGAAAACTACGAAAATTACATCGCACTAATAAAAAAGCTGTAGAAACGTTTCATTTGAAAAGTAGCATGTATGCAATATATGGAAAATTGAAAACTCTCAAAATATTGTTTAATGCCATTATTATTATAAAAAACCGGTGACATAAGGAAGGTTTTGAAATTCTGGATTATTACAATCTCTATTCTTTGTGAACACTTGAGTTGAAGAGATTTCTAAAAATGTAATTGAAATCATCTTTTCTTAGTTCAGTAGATAAATACTGTAGTGAACTATTGTAGAATATCCTGCTTAACTTAGAAACGAAATAAATAATCTATAATTACAATAAGTTTTGTAAAGAGGCACATGATTGATGCATTTACTTATAAATCCTCATTAAGCTTTACATTTTAAAACAGTCAATCTTCGATTTTCAAACACTAGCTATCTTCGTTTGTTCTATCTCATAATGCAAAGATTTATTTATTTTATTTATTTATTTATAATTTTTGAAATATTTATATCTTTATTTACTTTATTGTAATGAAAGAATGTTGACAGATAAACTTTAATTCTATTAAATTTATTATAATGTTTAAATGTATTTTTAAATCACTAAATTTTAATATATTAACAAATTTTAGTGATTTAAACACAAATTAATTTAGCAAGAGCAAAAGGTAACCCGTCTAGGACCCACTGCCTTTCATTTTTTTTAAATAACGGAATTTGGTTCAGTAGAAAGCTAACCTTTGTGAAAATAAAAACCTTTAGTGTTTTAAATATTTTTTATGTTGCTCTCCTCCAAAATTATATGTAGAAAATTCATTATATAATCAGCGTCATTCTTTGCTCGTTTTACTCATTAATTTTCTCGTCCATTATATTTAGAGTTTCTTCTTTGGAATGTATGGTTATTTATGTGTATTTCGTTCCAAGACAAGATGAATAAATTGGTGAAGGACTTCAAGATTTTCAAATGTACCGCAAACGCCTCGAGTACGTTGCGGAATTCAATTAGCTTAGAGTTTTCCGAAGAGAATACAAGGTAAGTAAATGCACACTGGTAAGTACAGATGGTTTTGTTTCATTTCGATGATTATTATTGACATGTCAATACAGATACTGAGGAGCTTCGTGATTTAACAGTGACAATGAAGTTGACAAGGATATTGCCGCTTAGAATGAAAAGCAGTTTGAAGAGTAGGCTTACTTTTCCAAATAGATATCTATTGATATTTGTTAAATATGTGCAACTGCTATACATTCACCCACAAGGACTTACCACCTTACTCAATCTGACTGTATTTAATTTTATTGGAAAATTCAGTTTCACTTTCTCAAAAAAAAAGATTTCTAGCA
Source organism: Gryllus longicercus (assembly GCA_038098605.1). Lineage (NCBI taxonomy): Eukaryota > Metazoa > Arthropoda > Insecta > Orthoptera > Gryllidae > Gryllus > Gryllus longicercus. The sequence goes on along the minus strand of JAZDUA010000548.1, from coordinate 607,721 downwards.
GATATTATCGAACATATCATATGAAACAATTCGTTAAATCACCATTAAAATGTTACAATGTTACAATGTTTTCCAAAAAGAAATACCAATTTCTTGGTTTACTTCTAATAATAAAAAACTCGGCGTGATAATATAAGCCTCTTTTCATTTGCAGATTTATATACTCGCATGCAAAGGGACACACATAAAAATAATTATTTCCTCATTGCTGACGTTGAATAAACATATGGTATAGAGGTTGAATACAATATTATTTTTCCAATGAAGTGGTCATATTTAGTGAAAATAGGGATTTAATGAGAAATGCTTACCGAAAATATTACATTTTCGCAAGACATTGAACGACGAAGGTTTCGCAGTAGATAACACTGAACTTAATTTTGTTCCCTGGAAGCACCGCCCGCAACGGCTGCCGTTGCGCGTCATCCAGGCAATACGAGCCGAGAGTCGGAGTGCGGGACGTCTGTCGCTGGAGCAGCAGCCGCCGCCTGTCACGCGGTCGGGAACACGGCCGTCCCCTCCGGCGGCGTGGCAGGAGACACGGCCGGCCTTGTCCGACACGGCCCACCTGAGCCACCGGGGCTCGCGGCGCATTACGATTCTATCGGCGCGGAGGAAATTTTTACTGCCCGTCGCCCTTTATGGAGTCGACTCGAGGGGGGAGCGCCGGGCTGTCTGGGCTGGGCCCCGGGCACGACGAACTGGGGGAGAGACGGCCCGAGAAGAAGTCGCGGCGCAGTTGTTAGCGATGCGAATGGAAAGAGGGTGGGTGATGAGGTTGGGAGGTTTCAGGGCACTCGGGGATGGTGACTTCATTTGTGAGGCTGTTGTTTTTTTTCTTGTGCTCGGATGAAATGAGTTGGTGTTATTATATTAAATAAAGAAGCGTGTTTTGGGGGTAGAGAAAACCCCGCAGTGGTCATATTCTATGTTTACGGTAAAAATAATACTGATGAAAATGGGAAATAATTATTAAGTGCATTAATTGCGTAAAATATATTATATATTATTTTACACAGTTCAAAAATGTAGTGGTCAACCATGTGGATAATAATATTTAGCATATAACATTCTACCAAATTTTAAACGTTGATAAAATAATTTTTCTGTTTATTATGTTGATTCTAGTTGGTTCAGTGGTTGAGACATTAAGGATGACGTCTCACTAGCTGGATAATGAGCATTGTATCTCATGGTATTTTATCATTTGAATTTCACATTAAAGTTGTTTTTAATTTCCAGATTTCTTATTATTCTTTATCACATTTTTCTTCATCAATCTTCAATAATATTTCGAGCTTTCAAATATCACACGCACCATCGCTCACGGAGATCCTCAAAAGTGCTCGTTCTTCTGCATTTTAATGATAGACGGCAAATACCGCGTAATTCAGATGCCAACGAGGGCGCGATGGAAGTCAGACGAAACGAAGCACAGAGAGAATCGCGGCCAGCGCTGGCATCGGCGGCAGCTCCCGCGAGCGGGGCGTGGGAGGGAATTCCCGCTTTAATTTATATTGCGGCGCCTTACAGGCAGCGAAGAGGCTCCCCTCCACTCCCGCCCTCGCCCCGCCCCCGCCCGCGCTTGCTCCGCTCGCCCCCGCTCAGGCGTTATAACGATGTGAAACAGCTCTTGGGAGGGAAGTTGAAATTGTCGGCTTTTCCCTCGGCCGTTTTAATGCATAAAAAATCTCTTGAGTGAATGTGAAAGTTGAGAGAGCGCGCGCGCGCGCGGGCGTGCAAGCGCGGCGGGGGCGTGGCGGGAGCGGGGCGAGGGGGGGGAAAGGGGCGGGAGCGCGCGCCACGCCGGCAGTTCCTCCGCGAGACGATAAAGCGGCGGAATAAACAAACGAACCTCCCGCAGGGATATGAAATTCTCACCTTTCCACCCGGTCGGCGGCCGCGCGCGCCCCGCCCCCCCTCCCCTCCCCACCCCTCTCCTCCCCTCCCCGCCAACCCCGCGCGCGGGCCAACTGGCGCCCCTCAGCCCCGCGTTTGATCCGCTAAGCAGGCAGTTTGGATGCCGCGCGCCCTAGCGGCCCCGCCCGTGCCGCCCCCGCGGCCCCTATCTCTCACGCCCGCCCCCGTCTCGCCCCCTGACCCTAGCTCCCGCCCCCCGCCCCCGCCGCCGTACGTCACGCCGTCGCCGCCGGGCCTTATTGGCCGCGCCGTCCCCGCTCTGTCCCCGTCGCCCACCCACCCGCCTGCCCCGCCATCACCGGATTCCCCGGCTCACCTGCGGAGGATTATTCGGGAGCCGGTGGCGGAGCAATTACTTCTGATTCCGGCGTCCCCCCCTCCTACTCCCTGCCCCCTCAGCTCCCCTCTAGCGGACTGTACTTTGTCTAAACTTTTAAGAGTTACCACGCCGTCTTGTGGTTGGTATTTCTTACATTTACACTGACAAAACCCTTAGTTCTTGGCTACTTTTACCCTTTGTTCTACGTCTCTGACCTAGCCGTGTTGGTTGATATCAAACACTAACATAATTCGCAATTTTCTGAGAAGTAGTGTCATGGGTTAACTATGATAGTTTGTCTACTAAAGTAGTACGCGTTTCCATGACATCAAATCCTTTGTGGATGTCTGGATAGTAAAATGAACGAATGTGACAGAATACAAGAAAGAAATTTAAGCTCTACAGATGCTTGGAAAAAATACATTAATGAAATTCGAATCTCTAACAGGAGCGACTTCAGAATTGTAAGCTTCATCTTTATTTATTGTACATGGTCAAGGTAATACCTACAAAAAATTGCGTGAAAGGAAAGGTAAATACAAAAACACAATATTTTGATGTTAGTGGTTCACTCACGTTCAGAATTATTGATTAGTGAACGAGTCTGAACGTGAATTCATAAAGAAATGAAAAATGCACGTGTCTTTAGTAATTTGTTGTATTTTTTCAACGATACGTAGCATAAGTATTTCCTGAATAGTGTAGAACAAACATATCGTATTATTATTTGGTCATTATTAATTATTTGGTCATTGTGATTCATGTACTTTTCTCAGAGATGTATGTCAATGCATTTATATTTGCATTAATAAAAATAAACTTTTCTTTAAGGTTGAATAGTAGTTTAATAAAGTTGAATAGTAATTTAATAAGGTTGAATACTTGTTGAATAGTTAATGTCACCATAGTGACGTCACTATGGTTACGTTCAAGCTCCTTATTGGATGAAACTGTCAACAGCTGATACCTGCCAGTGAAGAGTTGTGAAAATCGCAGTATAGTACTGTAGCAGGTAGACTGTTCCAGTCTGTTATTGTCAGATTCGTAAAAGAGTATTTAGCTACGTTGGTTTTTTGAATCCTGTATTTAATTTTGTATGGATGATTCTCTCTTTTGAAATAGTGATTGTGTCCTATCCTAGTTCGAATGTCGCTTAACACTTTAATCCAGTGTACAGTTTGAAAAGATTTACTAGTCTATCTATCTTTCGACGTTTGCTTAGGAGTTCCCACATCCGAGTTTGATATTTGTTTTTTCCTACAACGTGTATCGCTATCTTTTGGCTACGGTCAAACAAACTTATCCGCGCAGCACTGTACGGGTCCCTACACGCAGAGATGTTTTCCATTACCGGATGTTTAGGGAAAATATACGCTAAGCGCTTTGTATTTGCGCTTTGTATTTGTGGTTTTCTTTATTTAATGTCCGCAATTACAGCATTACAAAATTGAGCGAAATTTCAAGCTTTTCGCGCAAGGTAATTGATGTGGTTGGCCCAGTTCAGTTCGAAAGAATTGACCGATCTGATTACAACCCCAAAGTACTTGAAGCTACAGACCTCAGGCACAAGTTGATCTGCATGTGTGAATTTGAGTGACGTTTTCTCACGTTTCCTACTGAAGGTTACAGCTTTACATTTCTTACGATACAAAAATAATCCAAGTGATTACTCTTGTGTCAACTCCTATATTTCGAAGTTTATTAAGTAATTACTTGCAAAGCACTAAGTCGACTGCTTTTGTGAAATCTATGACTATCGCGTTCGTTTTCCCCTGTGCCTAGAGACTTGGAAATTTTTGACTTTCGCATGTATAGCCTGATCTGAATCCATGTTGCCCTGCGTACAACCATTTGTTGTTTTCCTAAACTGCTCTCATGTATTCTTCAATGATTGTTTTTCATTTGTTTACCTTCTACGGATGTTAGACTAATCAAGCAATAGTTTTCAACGTCAGAACAATTTCTACCCTTGAGAATTGGAACAACTATGGTCTTTTTCCAATAATCAGGAAGAGTACCGTTGTTAATGGATATTTCAAACAGTCACATGATGTAACGCACAATGATTTCTCCTCCAAACTTCGGTATCTCCTCTTGTACACTGTCAGGTCCTACTGATTTATTGCATCCTATTGTTGCTTAATTTTTTCTCATAGTTTTCACATTAATTCTAAACGATGAGTAGTTTAGGGAGTTTTCTATCGGCATGCATTATCGGGCGTTTGTGAAAACAGATGCGTAAAAACAATTGAAAGTATTTGCTTTTTCCATTGGATCTGTTATTAGCTGGTTACCGCAACATTTGATTGCATAGATTCTGTACTTTTTTAACATAGTTGTAAAACGGTGCCCAACTATTCTTGCCGTGCAACAAGTTTGATAAGAACGTTTTCTGCGAGTGTTTTTTCGCATCAAGTAATTGTTTCGAGAGTTGTTTGAAAACTGTTTTATGATGTTAGTCGCTTCTGGATTTATTGTACGCTTTACAAACTTTTGCTTTAAGTCACTTCAAGGTTTTGATATAACATCCGGAATCAGAATTGTCTTTCAACGCTTTGCATGGTACAAACAGATCCATGCCTTCGAATAAAATAATCTTAAAACTCTCCCAAATTTTATTTAGACTTTGTCGTGGCTGGCCCAATACGAATATTTGCTTTCGAAAGAAGTTTGGAGCCCCAGTATATTTTTTGTTTTCTATAGCCAAATGTGCCCTGCTTCGGTAGCCATTGTACTTCAAGTACTACTGTGCGGTGGTTGTTACGAAAAGGCTGAACTTCTCACAGATTACAAAACATTGATGAGATAGGTAAACACTATTGCATCGGAATAATACTTTCAACGAGAACAAATATCGCAATTATTTTTTGGAAATATTCCATTGACTCGGTTGCAAAACAAAAAATTGATATTTTATTTTTCTACACATTACAAAAAATAATTAACAACCTCTAAAGAAACAAAAACGGCAAATCAAATAATACTTTCTCCTGTAGGCACTGCGAATCTCTGAGATTCACTCCAGCATCGGCTGACTAGTAGTTGAGGGGTATAAACATTTTAAGAACAAAACGAGACTTCCTTCATTCCAGGACTTCGCAGAACGCCGCGATTGCCAGTTCACGTCAATGACAGGTAGTTTAAGGGTGCTTTTAAACCTGGTTTATCTTCAGCTGGACGTGAAAACTGGCGGGGAGAATTTGGTGCAACCAGCCAGCGGGAAATTCAATTTATTTATTGTTTTAAGTGAGACGCAGAATATTAATATTAGAGCCCCCATAATCGATTTTAATACTATGGATCGCCTAACTCGGTGAGAAATTGTCTATCTCTGGTCACTAATTTCTTCCACAACGCTGCACTCGATTAGAGATTCAGCCGGAGGAACGAGAAAAATGTCTAAGACCGCTGCGTCAACGCGTATCGGGGAGCTCACTACCTGTACAAAATTCTCCTCCGAGATGATCCTATTTATACTTGTTTGCCCCCATCCCACTGCCTTCCCCTTGCCTTTCCATTTAGCGGGCGGAAGATTAAGATCTCCGCTGACAGTTGTCCGACAGTTACTTGTAAAGTTCTCTAGTTTCTCGGATAGCCTTTCTAGCAATTCTAAATTGTGTGATCGGTAATCCAGGATTATATTAAGTGTCTCTGAGGGCATGACCCTTCACTTCTACCACAAGCCTGTCAAAACATTCGTCTGATCAGAGATGTGTTCATGTTAAGCAATTTTTAACGCAAATAAATACGCCTTTCTGTCTCTCCGGTTGCAAGTAAAATTTGATGTGTTTGTGGGTTATACAAAGGTACAGGATTCCAAAAGTCTAAAGCCTTGTTTTGTAGACTCCTTACCTGCAGCACCACTAGCGACCCATCACGTGCATTATACAAGATGGATGATTTGGGGACCGTCAAAGGCGGTTTATTGCTTACCGACTGTGATACACTTCTGGAACCGGAAACGAAGTCCAATTAACGATGTTACGTCGTCTTCGTCATTTTCACTTCCTGCCTTCGAACTCGACGCAACAACCTCTTCCGGTCGTTTTGGATCAAGATCTGAACAGCTTTTACCGCCGTCTGCTTTAGTCAGTTTAACGCCTCTCTGCGTAATACCTCGCAACACAGTCAAAAAAGACTTCCGAACTTTTGTGCACCTGATCTATTAAGATACAGACCGTCTCTTCCCACGTCCCTGTAAACCAGCAACTTGTTTGTGTCTACAAAATATATTTTGAAAGTGCTACCCACAATAGGCTGTCATTAATTGCATTGATCTTCTCTGGTGAAACATCCTTTCTTGCAATTAACCCACTAATTATAAGTTGTGATTTAGCGAACTTTTTTCTTACAGTCGTTGCGAGGTCATACACTTCACCCACTTTCATGTCCACCGTGTTTCGTGTCCACCATGTTTCGTGTCTATCTTTTATGTTGTTAGTACCAACGTGTAGTACAATTACATTAGGGTGTGAGATTTCCACGTTGCCGATTGTATTGGACAACTGCCTGGTTCGAATTCCGGGGAAACTTCCGTGAAATTTTCTAATTTTTTACACTAGCTTTATAGCTGTCTTAATACTGAAGCGGTCAATAGCTGTCTTAAATACTGAAGCGGTCGGCTACTCTGATTGGTAGTTTTAAGTTTCTTCGATCAATACGAGGCAAATGATGCAGCAGTAACGTTCTAAACAGGCCGCAGACAGCGCGCGATCTTTCCTTTCCACACTTGTCCCCTCCTCTCGCAAAACAAACTATAACACTCACATGCACTACACTAACGAACACACCGAGAGTTCAATCGGGAATATAGAACTTGTCGCGGCTGGGGTGTTCCCCTCTGGTAGGAGATACCTGGAGATGGAAGAAACCGACAAGTCGATGCTGAGGTCAGGACCGGAGATCTCGTGTCGGCAAGAAAGAAACGCTGCCACCAACCATGATATAATATGCTCTACACCAACGAACAAACCGAGAGTTCAATCGGGAATTTAGAACTTGTCGCGGCTGGGGCGGTTCCCCGCTCGTGGGAGATACCTGGAAGTGGAAGAAACCGGCAAGCCAATGTGTAGTCAGGATACCCTATGTCGGCAAGAAAGAAACGCTGCCACCAACCATGATATAATATGCTCTACACCAACGAACAAACCGAGAGTTCAATCGGGAATATAGAACTTGTCGCGGCTGAGGCGGTTCCCCGCTCGTGGGAGATACCTGGAAGTGGAAGAAACCGGCAAGCCGATGCTGAGGTCAGGACCGGAGATCTAGTGCCGGCAAAAGGGGAACACGGCCACCAACCATGAAATAACATGCACCACACTTACAGGAGAAATGGGATACGTTGTTGACGCGCCCGAAATTAATACTCCCTCCCCTCCAATCCCTTTATTCCCCTTCCCGCCTGCCTTTAAGGAATGTGAATCGCTCACGGCCGCTCCTCCCCTTTTAAGCGAACTTTCGCCAAGTCACTTAATATGTTTGA